>LPNX010419393.1:1823-72858 GCA_001517045.1 Pseudotsuga menziesii | reverse complement strand
CTTTACGTTATATGCCAATATATAGACAATTCATTGAAAAAACCATTAGTATGAAGTCTGCCACCACTTAAGGTGCATCACAGGATAGGGTTTAGAATTTCCTAAGAGCCCAGTAAAATTAAATTTGCAAAAAACAGGGATAACATCATGTTTTAAATCCCTCAATCAAGTATTTTAGAACGCTCGATTGAGGTTTTGCACATATTTTTTAAATACCTCCTTTGAGGGCTTATGTGGGGTTAGCATAAGCTCGATCGATCTTTTCAAAACCACGATCAAGCATTTCTAAATCTCTTGATCGAGCTACTGAAAAATCAGACCTTATTATTTATTATATGATATATATATTTTTAGAAGTCAACATTCATTGACTTGCATTAGTTTTATTTTTAAGAAACAAATGACAAATTTGTATAATATTATACATAATTTTAATATTAAACTTAATATTTTCAAAAATTAAAATAAATTCAAGATTTTTTAATTTACAAAAAAATGATTTTATGTTTGGTCAAGGACAATTCCAATGGAACATAAATCCTTGTAGGAGTGGTTTTAATTATAAAAAAAAGTGATATATAAAAATCCATAATTCTTACAATCACCACCTGTTATCTAGTACGCCCTCGTGCTTGGATGCTCTGACAATTAAAACAACAAGTACAATGCTTGATGTATTTTATCACATGATGTGTTTTGTTACATTTTGGTAGTGGTCAAAATTTATTAGAACTTATCCATTCTTTACTAAATGTTTGGGATCAACTCCACGTTTAATCACATGCTTGAGTTCATAGATAGGAAACATATAAATGGATGATCAACAAAAGATTGAATATTATGCAATAGCGAGGCAATTAGAAAGTGCAATGGGGATTTATTCAAGCAAGCAGCGAATTGTGAGTACTAGTGTAGCCTCTTCCAATTATTGTTGTCGTTTCTCTTGTAGTCTTGGCTAGTAGTTTTGTTGTTATAATTAATAGTAATAATAAAACTTTAGAGGAGAAAGACATTCTTCCGCTGGGATATGATCAAGAAGCACATAGGGGTTGATGAATTGCCTTCCTATAAGTATTTCGACATCAAAGAAAGTGTTGTGCAAATTGGTTGCAATCTAATACTTGGCACCATCTCCAACTAGCCTCTAAGAGGGCATGAAAGCAACCATGGAAGGAATGGTTCTATTTCCATGATGTTAACAATAGTTTCAACTCTATCTTTCTACCACACTACAATGTAGTTTTTAAGTTGTTCTAATATCAACACCAATTTCCTTATCCTTAACTTTGGCATCCATATCTCATTTTTGTGATCACAATATTATTGGCTAGAGCCAGACAAGTTCTTGACTTTTAACCAAAAAGAACAAGCACAAACCTTGAACCTTGGACGTAAGTTTATCAGTGGAGTGAAGTATAGTATGTCTGTGGTCTCGATCCCATTGTGTTTCCATGCAAGATCTCCTTGGATTAACTCATATAACCCTATGGCATGGTATCCCCCACTACTCTAATGCCTATTCTCTTAAGTCACGTAGCGTTTCCACATTAACAGAGCTCACAACATTAACTCATATCCCTCTCAAGCTATAGTGCAACATTGTTGATGGTTGTAAGTTGCTATTATGAAATTGTATGTTGTAATTTGTACATATTTAATTCGTGAATTCTTAATGACTAATTGTACAATTGAAATTTGTAATTGTGAAATTTTGTAAATTGTTATTGTAATTATAATGGTATATTCTAATTGTAAGTTGCAACTCTCAGATTGTGATTTGTAGATTGTAATTTGTAATTTACAATTACAATTGTATTTGTTGATTGTAAATTGTAAATTGTAACTCTAATTGTTCCCATTAATTGTAATTGACATCATGAATTGTAATGTAAAATTACTAATTTGTAAATCTAGTTATCATTTTCTTAAATTGTAATTGTACAATTGTGAGTTGGTATTGTGAAATTGTATTTAAATATTACACAATAACTTGTAAATTGTAATTGACATCATGAATTGTAAATGGCAAATGAATATAAGATAAATAATATAAATATTGAACATGAACATAAGATAAAATTGTAACTTCTAAAAGTAAAATTGTTACTTGTAGCTTCTAATCCTAAGCTTGTAACATCTAATTGTAAAGTTGTAAAATTATAAATTATAAAATCGATAACATAAACATGAACATAAGATAAATAACATGTATACACTCGTCAACATAAACATAAATATAACTATCATACAATCATCGACATAAATATAAGATAAAGTTAACATACACGCGCATAAACATAAACATACTTGATGAAGATAAATAACACGTACACAAATCCACATATACATAAACATAAGATAAATAACTCATGTTGACATAAACATGAAACATCATATATCCATGTGACGAAAACATGAAGTTTGGTAACACTTTTGCTTGGTTAAAGACAACACAAACTGCAAAATTTTATGTTTTTCAACTTCAACTCTTTTAAACCTATATCTCTCTCGGGAATTCAACCCTGAAGTTAACAAGAGACTTTTAAATAATTTTATTAGCTTCGTACTCATATTTAGTAAAAAAAATTATGGACACATAATGTGATAAATTTTAGGGGAACCAACGACATATCCTTTAAAATTTTAAGTATGGATAATGAATGACCTGTGTGCCCCTTGTATTTTTGAGAGATGCTTATTCATTTTAGTGGAAAAAATGTATGCTCATAATCTACATAGATTGCACTTGGGAATGGACTATATTTGAGGTTTTTTATACTTAAGCACTATTTTTTATTATTTATTGAAACAAACATATGTTAAAAAACATGTGCCTTATCAACATGTTGATGACCTTGAATTTTGTTTCTAATGTGACTCTTATCAGACAACCTAAAACTATGCTTTTGAAGAGGACAGTGCAAGGAACATCCCTATGATTTTTTTTTATTGTTTTGGTGTTGCCATTTTGACGATATTGAATTTTTCATTTTAGGTGATTTTTAGAATGGTAAAATTCCTAGGTGATAAAGTTAAGAAAAAAATGATTAAAAATAGAATTATTAATGAAAAACATCAATTTTTATATCACTAGAAAATAGATTCAATGATGAATCCAATGGTACCGAGTTCAAAATATAAGCTTTAAAATTTGCATGGTTTTGGCCTTAGTGAATCTACAGGTTTTGAAAAACTACATGATATTTTGTACGTTTTGTAGACCAAAACTTTAGGCTGACAATTTGATAAGCTCTCATACAAGAGTTTGATAAGCTCTCATACAAGAGTTGGAAAAACTCTCATCCTAGAGTTTTTTTTTAAATATGATGATGCCATTGTCCAAAACTTTAGGACAAGAGTTTGATAAACTATGATACACAAGTTTAAAAACTCGCATCCAAGAGTTTAAACTCACATACAAGAGTTAAAACTCTTAGCCAAGAGTTTTATTAAACTCTCAGTCAAAAGTTTATGTTGAATTTTTTTGCATGTTCTCTCATGCACACTTTTTCTCTTGCCTAATTGTTTTGCAAAAAAGTGTTTCCCAACTTTATGTTATCATCCTAGTGAATGACTTGGCCTGTATAATGTAAATATTTCTATATGGACCATGTAGTTAGCCTAACATGCTAACTTGAATGCTATATAAATATTATGTTGGAAAATAATAACATGGTCCAAGATGGTTATGTAAAGAGCACTAGAAGGGTTGTGATTCAACAGTAGAGGAGAAGATAAAAGGAGGATCATAGGAGATTAAATCCTCTATTTCCAGGTGTTAACCTTAGAACTCATCAATTTGTTGCCATGTGCTTTAAATGAGCCAATTTCTTCATTTTTTTAAGTAATAAATCCAATCATTGAATGCATGTGTGAGGTTGATGAGGAAGTTCGTTTCATGTAGTTATGGAAGCATGAGACGAACACACCTCCATGATTGTGTAAGAGTCCTCTCTTCTATGGTCAGACGTTATGTTAGTTGTCTTTTCCCCATCCTCTCATCTTCTTTGGAGTCTATCATCCATTTTTCTCATGCAGATTGGGACAACATATATTTACACCATAAAGTTCTTTTTTTCGTTGTTCATTCCATTTCTATTACCATTACTAGACTATGCAATAATTAAAAACTCAAAGTTGTGAAGGAAATTTGTAGATTTGAGACAAAAGAGATGGTTGTTGGTGAGCATAGAGGTTGGGAAATATATGAACCTTTTCCCATTGAGTTTTGTTGCTCCTAAATGCTTGGGAATCCATGAATTAATGCTATGGGAGGTTCTTCAACAACATTCAATAGATTTGACTATTTCTACATACACTATTAAGCATTGTAAGGGTTAGATTTGCTAAGGGAACTATGTTTTAGTAAAGAAAAACGTCTTCTTTGTGTTCTGTGGTGCAATAGAAAAGTATTCCATGGTTGGGATGACTACGTTAGATCTTTGTAAATGCTCAGAGGTGGTAAGTTTAACTAATTATGAGAGAAAATTGGTTGTGGGTTGAGGGAGTGAATCCCTTAGGTGTTTCCTTCGCCCCAGTGGCCTCATAACTCGACTTGGGGGTGGTATCTATAGTTGCTACCTATGGTTGGGTGAACAAACGCTCTTACACAATAGATTGCACTGAGTGGATAGGGATGTCACGCAAAACCATTCGATTACTTATTACTTAATACATAATTGCTTTTTTCACATTTTTGCTTAAAATAATTCATTAACTTTTAACATTGTAAATAACTGAAGGGAAAACATTTTGCTTAGAATATTTTTTAAAAGTGTACACCTAATTTATAATTATCAAATAACATAAAAAAAATCACTCTTAAAAGAATAAATGGATATATATCCTTGAACTTAGAATTAAGAGTAACCTTTTAAATTTGATCACTTATCTTTAAGGGAATAAATCAGTATTGAATAAATTTTTAAGATTCATAAAATGTTACTACTAAACATTAACATTAAAAAATTACATATATTGAGCTATGAGTCCAAGCTTACCTAATAATCCCATATTTACCTATACTTCCACGTTATTATATTATTTTAAGCTTTAAATTTAAAACAGGTTTCAAATTACTTATAATGAAAAATTAGTACTATATATTTTTAAAATTTAAATAATACAAATAATACATGTTGAAAGTTATACTTACAATTTTTAATTTTTTAAAATAATTCTTTACATATTTTTATTGTTCCAAATACTAGTATAAAATAAGCTTTAAACTCTGTATTGTAAAAGCAATTGACTCTTCGCTATCTCGAAGCAAGGTTGGACTTTTATGGCACGTTGAAAATTCCAACAAATTGTCTAAAAAATTGGGTAGACAATTTGCTACATATTTTTTTATGGTTAATTATTTCTTCAAATTGTTATTAATTTTTATTAATAGGTTTGTTAAGATATGTGTATGCTTAGATAAGTGATATTATTATATATAACCAGCGTAGATCCAAATCCTAAGCTTTATCAAGCGCCGAGATGGATCAAATGTCTCGAGGTACAAACCTCTTCTTAGGTATCCATTGATTTGATTCAAACTAAAAGACAATTTTTTTATTTTATTTAAGGCCACAAATAATAATTTTATTATTAATATTTAATATTATTTATGACTAACATATAATATTTTTTATTTTGTTAGGAACGAACATTACAACATTTCCCCATACATGGTTTTAAAACCATATGCAAGGCCCTCCTACAACCATGGGTTGTTTAGGAGGCCTTACACATGGTCTTAAAACCATTTGCAAGGCCCTCCTGAACCATGTACAATAAAACCTACTTAATTTTATGAGTGTTAACTTAGCAAAGGCACAAGTAAATTGGTGGCTAGTATAATCAACTACTTAATTTTATGAGTGTTAACTTGTAACTGACAATCCTTCATAGAATTAGAATATACTAAACTAAACTAGCACACTGACAAGTAAATTGGTAAGTGAATATCAATAGGTACAACCAACTACTTTATACAAGGGATCAAATGGTTGAGAGATTAGGATGGAAAAGAAGATAGTTTGGAATTTTAAATGGGTTTAGCTCTAAGTTATCCATGCTTAGGTACATGTTATCACCAACAATTTTTATGTTATTCATTTATCAACTATCACATATTTTTTTATCTCACATTCTTCTAGGTATCTGTCATGAACTCTAGGTTAAATCCATTCATCAGCTCTGAGTTATCCATGCATGGCTACCAATTATCCATTTTTTGTCAATCTCCATAGTATACTTGTCTTATCCTAGTTAGTGGATAAAAAGTATAGGCTATAGTCCACTTCAAATCTCAAATAAAAATGTCTAAAGACATAAATATAACCAAAACACAAATACTATTTAATAAATAAAAAGCAAAAATTAATATAAAAAAACATAAACAAATTGTTATCAATTTCTTTAACAATAACTACCATTTAATTTAATAAGATGCATTTATACACAACTACCATCATTTAACTTAAACTTATTTAAACAAATATCCTTTAACTTAACTTATTTAAATTTTAACTTAAACTTATTTAAATCTTAATAAAATACATTTATACACAGCAACAACCAATCCTGTATCTTTTTTCATTTTATATTCGGGCACCTTGAATGTCATTCGTTCCCTACACGACGGCTCAGGCCTCTGTAGATGTTTTCAAAGCTAAATTCTGACCACTTCCTCGCTCCCTGGTGCCGACGTTGTGAACTGGTCCAGATATAACGAAATTATGGCAGAGCTTTGCATAACCAGTCCCACTGATCTGATCTGTCGAGCTTGACTGACCAGTTGACTTGGTATTTTTTTTTAATTTCCTGTACTAATTAATGACCACGCCAATGACATCATACTCACTTACCGTCGTTCGAGAAGTAGACTGAGCCCACGTTATATCAATAACCGTTGTTAAATCGCTTGGCTTTATCTGCTCATTCTTCCTCTATAAATTCCTCGGCCTCTTTGCATATTGAATCACAAAAAGAAAACAATATCATACTATATAACTCGTGTGTGTGTCTATTAGTTCTCTCTGTATTCATTCGAAACGCGGATGGAAGGCGTGACAAGAACATGTCAATGGTGTTGGATATTGTTTATATTGTTGCTTGGCATTCAGCAGCTTAATGGGCAATCTGATGCGTTTATTTACGGTCTCTGCAACGTAAACAAATACATCAATGGCACTGATTATGAGAGCGACGTCATTCATCACAGCCCCGATAGGCAGATTCATCACATATTCATATGGCACAGTCAACGGCCTTCTGCAATGCAGGGGTGATGTCTCAGAGCAGGCCTGCCAAAATTGTTCCATTGCAGCCTCACAGCTGGCTTATCAAGACTGCCCCAATGCCATTGGTGCTCGAATTCAGTTAGATTTATGCTTCATTCGCTATGAGAATTACACGTTTGCCTCTCCTCTAGATACGACCGTTTGCCAAGCTCTTGTGAATGTTAATAACAACAACAATATTCAAGGTTTAAATGAGACACTGGGGAACCTTCTGGAGGCTCTGGCAATCATCGGTGGTGATTAATAATCCGTCGAATGTCACCATTTACAAATTGGAAATGTGTTTCCCAAGTCTCGCAGCTTTGAATCTAGGAGGTTGAGTGTATCTGGGCTTCGAGATATATCCCTTTTATATCTAACCGTACTTACTGTGACAGAGATGTTAGTTTCCAGAAGTTATCGGAATAAATGTGTGTTGTCTGCAACTATTTATATGTTTTGAACGTGGATAAATATATATAAAATTCTCCCAAGGGTGAATCTAATCTTCGGTGTTTGCCTTTACTTCAAAAAAAATAACGCATCCGTGAAATTACAAATGGTCCATGAAGGTGACCATCTTTAAGTAGTAATTCCTTGCAATAATAAGCCAAAAGAGAAGACGTAAGCACAAGACTAAAAGGAAATCTTGAATGTCATTGTTAATAATAAAATTCGGAAAGTCTGTATGTTAACTAACGTTTTCCTGCTGTACTGAAATATAGATGGTTTTCATTACATGAAAACAAACTGAAATTAAAACATGAAAAACCTGTTCCGGGATTCCCTGCCTTGTGGAAAACATTGAAGCCGTCGCTGCTGCTGCAGATCACGATTTAAAATTTATAATTTATAATTCTTACCTATTGGGTTTATTGTTGCTCTCGCACTGGTTGTTGTTGTTGCTATTGCTGGATCAAGTAGCTAGCTATGATGTAGTTTGTGATACTTCTTGGTATTTATATAGTTGTTTTTTTTTCTTCTAATTTTATATTTTTTTTATAGCCGACATAACGTTACGTAACGTTATGTAACATTACAATGTTACGTAACGTTACAACGTTATGTAACATTACAATGTTACAAGATCTACCCCATACTGGGCTGTAGAGCGCCTCTCGGCGCAATAACATCAATTGAAATTTTTTCATTTGATTTCAAAGAGTATGTGGGTGAGTTTATTTTCAATGGGGAGGGTTTTGTTTTCATTTTATTTATTCTTTCTTTCTTATATTGGTCTAGCATTGTCCTAATACGGGGTTGTGTCATTCCTTTATTTTCCTGGCCTTTGTTCCCTTCCTTTAGAAGATAAGTCATTTTTTAAAGTCCAAAAGTGCAACTCCAAGAGAGAAATGAGTACCATTTGAGAAGAAGAAGTTGGTTTTAAACTATGTTAATGAAGGAATTAAACCAGTCACCCACCAAGCATAAAAAATTTATTAGCTACGGAAGAGAGTTTTCGTATATGTGCATTTTCCTTCCGTATATGGGCATTTTGCCTTCTATAGATGTGCATTTGTGAAAGGTAGAAATATGCATATACGAAAGCTTTCGTGAGAGCTTTTGTATATACACATTTCTGCCTTCCATATATGCACATATACAGAAGGCAGAAATGTGCATATATGGAAGAGAGCTTTCGTATATGCACATTTTTCCTTCTTTATATGTGCATTTATGGAAGACATAAATGTGCATATACAAAAGAGAGCTTCTGTCTATGGGCATTGTTCCTTCTGTATATGTGCATTTACGGAAGGAAGAAATGTGCATATATGGAAGAGAGCTTCTGTATATGTGCACTTCTATCTTTCATAAATCCGTATATACAGATGGAAAAATGCGCATATACGGAAGCTCTACCTTTCGTAAATGCGCATATACAGAAGAGAGAGTCTTATGTATATGTGCATTAACAGAGAACAGAAATGTGCATATGCAAAAGAGAGCTTTTGTATATGCGCATTTACAAAAGGAAGAAATGTGCATATATGGAAGAGAGCTTTCGTATATGCGCATTTTGCCTTCCATAAATGCCCATTTTTCCTTTTGTATATGCGCATTTATGAAAGGTAGAAATGTGTATATACGGAAGCTCTCTTCTGTATATGTGAATCCCATAGTTCGAATTCAACTACCAACTACCAGGTTCGAAACCCATAGGAGTCGTTATACATCTAAAAAATAAGATATAATTAAAACAAGAGCAACGAACTCTCGGCATAATAATTTATTTACGTATCTATTGCAAAATTTACATAACCCTCACGACCATTTTCAAAGCAAAATGAAACAGGGTAATGGCCTCACGGTCGTAATAATTTTATACAGGTAAATGAAGTTACTGAACTGTTAAACAAAACATGTTTATATAAATATATCAACAAAATCCCTCACAGGTTTCTTCGTAAGGAAAGAAAAAATTAAATTTTGGAGAGACAGTCATAGGACTGTTCTTTACACCTTAAAATCAAAACCTAAACCATGTCAATGCTCAAACTAAACATTAGTTTCATAATCACTTTGACTCCACGGTCGAGGATCCTTTACAGTTGCAAAAATGTAAATTCCTCACGACTACCAAAGAGATTTTACCACTTTCATTATCGCATAGGACAAACACAAATATAGATCTCCAGTCCATGCCATGAGCACGCGGGTCAAGCCACCAATCCCATAAGTCACAGAGCCACGGGGATTTTAAGGGAACAGGTCTTATGAGGACCCGATTTTTCATCAGCGTAGAGACCTTGAAAATAAAACCAGTGCAGCAGACCAAAACCAAATCTCCTGCACATTTTAAAACAAACCAAGATCAAACGTTGGAGTTTAAATTATTTTTTATCATTGTAAGGAACAGTAAAACAATCAAACAGAAGGAAACATACCTTGCATTAGACTGAGTAGGTAGTGAAAGTTTTGTGGTCGCTTTTCCAGAAGACGTTGACTGAGAAAACATTTTAGACCACCAAGCTTTGCAGAGAGGAAACGGGGATATGGGCCACAAGCCAAGCTCTGTATAGTAAAACTGATGTGATAGTACACGTTGAGGATGATGCTGATAACCTGGAGGTAGAAGGCTGAAGCCGAAGGCTCGGCTCTCCTCCCCTCTGTTCTCTCCACAATGTCTGAAAAACAAGAAATTAACACAAAAACAGATCGTTCACAAAAACATAGGAACATTTAAACCCTTAGGGTTTTAGGATGTAACTTTGTATGCCCGCCACTTGGTACATTGAAGACATCACATGGCTTGCACATGGTCGCATTTAGTCTAAGAACTTAACCATCAAATCAATTCAATTCCAAACCTTTGTTTTCGTCGTTGCCATAATATATTTCCTTTCACCTACTTATAGGGTATGGTAGGGATAGTGTTGTTTTCCCTTATCCCTTTTTTGTTAGGCTTTTGCTTAAATATTTTGTTGAATTTCCTAGCTTGGGACCTTGCAATAGCTAAGAGGATATGAACCTATGTCATCCTCACCTGCTAAAAGTTACATAAGAATGATTTCGTAATAAAGCTAAGTAAAACCCATGCCCACCTTAGTCTTTAGGGACAAACAACATTCAAAGTAGAACAAGGTAAATCATATCAACTTAAATTGACGAAAAACAATTGTGACGTTCCTATAATAACTTATCGTCATTTAAGTGTTATCGTAAAAAAAAACAGTATATCACACAATAGTTTTGGTGAAGATAAGTATTCTGTCATAATAAGACCTTTAGTGTTCAAATGGAAATACATTAGTAAAAGGTTGCATGTGTTCACTTCACCCGCATAAATATAGTTAGTTCAGAAAATAATATATATATATTTTTTTATTTCTAGAAAAATTGGAGATGTTACTCATCAAGTATTCATAAATATTTCACAAAAATTACAACAAATATTCACACTTAATCAAGGTTTATTTTTTACTTTACAAAAGTACAAAACCATATTTTAACTTCTTTCATTAAAAAATCTATAATGTTATGTAATACTTATTAAAGCTATAAAAAATATTTAAAGCAATTTTACTTATTTAGATAGATTATGAGATTACCACATTTTGGTGCCGATTTTTCCTAACATATGAACGCAAACAAAGAATTCCACATGAATCCATTACAAACAATAAGTATAAATGAAGCTCCATCCAAGAACTTAAAGATAATACATGAATCTAACAATTCCAATTCCTATAACGTATAACTTCAATGTATGTCAACCACGTGATGACAAATACAACCCTTCAAGTACAAACTATTTGTTCCTCGGCTTTCCTTTATGTGATTGTCTTATGTTACCTTATGAAAGTGGGTTTTTTTGTGAGAAAGAAAAATATAAGCAAGATTTTAACTAATACAATCATATAGACCAATAAACACCATGTTGCCCACACATTTTCCGCAAACCCCCTTGTTAAATTTTGAGGAAGTTTAAGACTCAAGGCAATAAAATAAAATCTATTTAGTTTCAATTTCGGTTCTCCTTATACTTTCAAAAAACACCTTATAACTCCACTCACAAAGGTTGTGAAGAAAAATAAAAGGAAGAAAAACAATATACAACTCATAACCCATTTATAAATGCAAAAGCATATAATCAACGTTTTTAATCCCAATCATATATTTATCTCACAAAACAAAGATAAAAACCATAATGTCATATTTATGTTATATCTCCATACTAAAAAAAACCATTACTTCGTATTTATGTGAAAAAAAAACATTTTTTAAACTTTATATTTTTAATTTAAAAAATCCAACATAAACCATTATAAGTTTGTCATCTAATTAATATAAAATTCAAAAACACCTATATAAAAAAATTTACAAATTTATCAAATATAAAATTCAAATAATTTTTTATAAAAATCATTTTTACAAATTTATTGTTTAATACAAAATCATTTTTACTAAATTTAATAATGTATACCATAAGCAATATAAAAATAACCTCTTTATAATTTATTTTGTAATTATCCACATCATTTTATAAAGGAATTTCAAGCTTTTTATTAACCACATTTTTTATAACCCACGTTAACCAAGTTAATAGTCAATATATCACTATAAAAATTTCAAACATTAATCCACATTAACCAAGTTAACTTTGTTATTCATTTTATTTGTCATATTTAAAACATTACTAAAAAATTGTACCATGTATTCAAGTATGGCGCCATGGGTGATTCACATGGGCGTGGCCTCATGGATGATGGGCATTGAGCATGACTGCTCAAACAATGGATACCGGAAATGCCTTGATAGGAAAACTGAAACGCACGGACGATTTAGATATGTCAGACCCTGCGGCAGCATTAAACACTCTGCATGTAAAGTATTGCTCGCCGCGGAGGTAGCGTTGGAATGGCCAAGCTGTCATTGAATTATTTATAGAGTCAACAAATCATGGCCGCCTTAAAGTCATCATACCCCATAGCTCCTATTAAATATTAGGGGCTCCTATTAAGTATGTATGTAATTCATTTCAAACTCTCCAGAAATTGGATTGGGACAGGTCTCCGAAACCACCGACCGCCATGACCGTCAAAGGGAGAACCCACACAAAGTGCAACCAAAATGAAAGGATGAAAGTCGCTCTGCGTGTTGGACATAAATGTGAATCCTTGACAAACAAACCCAAACACAGGCGGGGTCTTCTGGCAAGTGGGGTATCTTGCTAAACTTCTGTCAGTGGTTTTGTCATTCCGAAAGCTGAATAGGAATAGTTTTCCGTGAAGCAAGGATGGAACTACAATATCCTTATTAAAAAAACGCCAATGAAAATGTGTGAAATGAATGATAACCGCTTTAATCACCGAATAAAAATTTGGTGCAGCGGCTCTGGTCATCTCTATCAGAATCTGGCAAAATAAGAAATAAAAGCTCTAATCGATTTAAAACTCTGAATGATGTTTTTTACTTCCAATAGTTTGAGGCCAAAACATTTACAGTTATACTTTTACCATATGTGGAATTATTGTGGTTGGTGTAGTAATTAAAATAGATTTTTTTAGCTCAATGATAATAATTTATTTTTAAATAATTTATTTTTAAAAATAAATTTAAATTAACATATGTAAACAATGCATGATCCCAGATGACATGAAATTGTGGAGCTTTATAATATTTAGCTTTTTTTTCTTAAATATTTTATTAAAAATATCTATTTTGTATTTTAGTGCGAGATGTATATTTGAGTATTGCAGGAAATGTTTTTATTTATAATATTACAGAGTACTCCTTCCACATGCCTAACATGTGTGTTGCAATTGTTGACATAAAATAATGCTCTATACAAAATTAATATATTATATTGTTTGATAGAAGTAATCCACAAAAACATATAAACCTAATATACCACTTTGAAAGCAAGGGAAATAGCAAGAGAGTGGTGCTCCATACTAACATCATGGGTGTATTGGTTGCCATATGAGTATATTTGTTTTAAAAAATTGACAATTACTAACTTTTTAAATATTTTCTTAAAAAATACTCATAACATGCTTAGAATTGTTTTTCTAATGTAAGTCTTCATTGAAACTGTTTTTATAAAATAAGAATATGTTGCCATATAGCATTGAATTTGAGATGCTTTGTTATAGGAAAATATATATAACTTTATACATAACTTATGTTTGTTTAAAGAATCAGTGGCATTTTTGTTATAAAACAAAATCACTTTTATAAAAACCGACTTTTTTATTCCAACATAAAATTAAATATCTTAATATTTCATGTTTTGGTATGATTTTATATTTACAAATTTAAAATTCAAACTCTACTCCACATAATAGTGTATGCTTATTGGATAAAAATAAAATACTTTCAGTTAAAAAAATCAAATGTACAAATTCAAACTATAAAATTAATTTTTCTATCAAAATTTTAAGTATAAAGTTAAGTTTTTTATTTTATATATTTTTAAATATAAATATATAAATGTTTTTTAATAAAGAATAAAATATAAATATTTCATAACTTTTCTTAAATAATATATTATTATGTTTTTTATATTTTATTGAAATCATTTTAAAGATATTTATCTTCTCAGTAAAATTAGAAAGATATATATTATCTTTTTTCAATATTAACAATAAATTATAAAAATAATAAACTCTTAATTTATATTATTTAAAAAAACATTAAATTAAAATAATTTTTATCAATATATGTCTAAAATTAATACATGTTCAACACACTCACTTGCTTCCTTCACAAAACATCTCATAACTTATAATATATAAAGTAAAGTGCATAATACATCCAGTAAAGTAAAGTGATGTATAAAATGAATTATCAAATGGCATGAAAAAGATAAGGATTACTTTAATGCCTTGCTTTGCTTAGCAAATCTAGATCTGATGGTGTCTCCTTGAAAGTCCAACCATTCAAGTACATAGCGTGATTGCATTGTTGGCTTGGTTTTTCCTTCAAATTCCAACCATTCAAATACATAAAGTAATTGGATTGTTGGATTGGTTTTTATTTTTCATATTGTTAATCAACTTCTTGGAGCATTCTAGGGTTTTAAGAAGGTGAGTTGTCTTTCTTTTTGTTAAAATATTTTAACAAAAAGAAATGCGTTGAAGGCTCGTTCAAGACCTCTAAAGAGAGCATGAACGTCAAATTAAGCACGGTCTTCCAATAGTGGAATGCCAGGAGTATGTTCCTTAGCGCTTCATAAATAATTTACCATTTTGATGTAAAGTTTTAGCGTGGAGCTGTTCCTGTCAAATTAATGTTACTAATGATGGAATATTTATGGGATTGAAATGTCCTAGTGAAACAAAGAATCGGTCTAGTTCCTCTGAAATCATAATGCTTTCAAGATTTGTTTCTGTGATTGGTACGTTCAGCATTTTCACAAGCCGAGTCCTAATTCACTAGAAGTTTTTGGAAAACTTCATCTATGGTTTAAGATAGATCTTCGTATTCAATCTCCATGTCAACAATAAAAGCAGAAAAATTATTGCCTTTGGAACTTTGGAAAAATGATTTTTTTGCAGTAGGTTTCGCCACTCCTCCTCCGCAATTATATATATATATTTCTTATGTGAATAATATCCCACATGATTCAGTAAAAGAAATTAAAGGATATATGTAACTACAAGTGGTTGGAAATGTATATAGGTAATAACCAAGGGTCTAGGCCACCGGCTAGAGTCACATTCTACCATTTTCTAATTCAATGTAAACATTGCTTTAAACATGCTCATAAGTATAGTATTTGTAGATGATTTAGCTCAGTGGAAAGAGAAGCAGAATTTTACTGTCTAAATCATTTTATATCCTTTAGCATGGAAATCATTTTATATCCTTTAGCATGGTTACCACCTGAACGACTTTCGACCAACATCAACTCTTGTTTGTGACTTCAATATAAAGCTAGAAAGACATGCCATCTTGGAGGGTTTTGGTAAAGCAAATATAAAGCATGAAATATTGTACATCCCTAAACCAACTAATATTATGATATCGTCGTGGATTTAAGCCTTTAAACAGCCAAAAACTTCTGAAATGCAAGGATTATAATGAAAACTTGCGAAATGCAAGGATTATAATGAATTTACATGAAATGGAATGGAATGTAAGAGAAGGCTCGGCTTTATTTGTCACATACCCCAATTTTGTAAAATAATGTTAATTGTTTTAATTATATTCCTTAGACATTATGTTAAATTTAATGTAAAGTAGGAACTGATGACTCAGCAGAGTCAAAAGAAGTGGAATTTTATTCCGAATATTTTATTATTAATAAATAAAAAATGGAGACAACAGCATTGGGAGAGCTGTTAATAAGAGGTTACTGGTCAAACTGGTGGATGGAACTAGGTGGAGGGCAAAATACAAGTGGCAGCATCTTCAAACACTTCCTAAGTTGTAGGTGGCAACTTCCCTATAATTGGTGTCATGATCTCCCAAGAAAGTGGGATCAGAGCAGGTGGCTCAATAAATGACAACTAACCCAAAAAGACCTAGGCAATCTTTTAAAAGTACCCAATGAATAGAGCTGAGGCTGCTCAGATATTTTCCAGAGAGGAATCATTCAAGTGGAATGATATTCAGGAAATTCATTGAGGAAAAAGAGAAAAACAATAAGGAATTTGTTATGAGGTGAATGCTACAGTAACTTGGTTTATTACAGCTTGTTAGCTGGGAGAACGTACTGATAAGTTCAGATTTGATACTGAGTTTGAAGACTGGTATTTGACTATTGTTGCACCTAGTTCCAACCTGGGAGACCAGAGCAAGCTCAGGGGTCCTGAGGAGTCGTTGTTTGAGCGCTCTACAGGAATTGGTAGGGAGGAACGGCCTCCCATTGCTGTTGTTGTCCAAGTTTAAACAGGTTCTGCCACTTAACTGTCTTTATTTTAATAACTGTGAATGGTTGAACATTATGTTTGTAGTTTATGATATAAAGATTTAACTGGTTTAGTGACGTAAATGTTTTTAGTTTATCAGTAATATAATCTATTGATGACAAATAAGAACCCACTGTGTTTTTCCACATCTGGGTTTACCAGACTGTACTCCAGCACAGGGGTAAAATTATAAAAGATGGTATGATGAGATTGTAGAATAGTAGATTGATTATTTACCTATCATCAGAAGAAATAATTGTTTTACTGACAGTAGCATGTGCTCATAGATAAAACTATTTCCTTGTACAGTATTTACTTTCATTAATTCTATCATTTGTAAAGAACAAATAGAAGACTATAATAATCGCTCTAGAGTTGGGTTAGACTAGATTTATCTACTGTTACACCATACAGTTTCTTTCTTCCAGATTAGAATAACTTCACTATTATATGTCTAATAACAAACTGAAAGTAGGAATAGTTAAATAATGATTAAATCCTACTGTCGAACTAAACTGGTCTAGATTTTATGTATGTTTAGTGATGTAGTCATTTCATTATTTTTTCTTCCTTTTATTTGGACTGAGCTCGAACAGTGTCTAGAGTTGTTATTCTATTTTTCATAGATTGTAAATGAATGCTATAAAATAAACTAAATATTAACCATGGAAACATTGGTACCCTCACGAGAGATAATATCTTTATTGTATTAATAACAATAAACTTCTATTACATACAATATAGGAGTATTATCATTGTTGCACTTAAGGTAATGTTCTTATTACATTAATTACAAACTGGAACTATTTATACTTTCTGTACTACAAGGTATATAAATAGTACTTAAGAACCTTATTAAAATAAAATAAGAATATAAAGACCCTATATAAATTGAAGGGTATAAACTATGTGCTAACACTTACAATTTCTTAATAACTAGTAAGTTAAGGTTTAAATTAAGTACAGAATCCTTGACAGTAAATTTATAAAAGAAATATTAAGAGTAAAAATTCGAGGGCATACTTAACAGTAAGCAAATAACTGAGTGACAAAATGCTTGACTTCGAGCTTAACTATATTTAAATGAAACATAACTGGAAACCCTCATAATTTCAGAAGCACAGTGTAATTAATAGTAAGTTTTGAAAATACATTAACAACAGGTATTTTATAAACAGAGAACAAATTATTATTACTATATATACTTATAAAGGAACCTAAGCCGAGCTAGCAACAAAAGTAATAAGTATTCCAAGTAGGGTAACATTGTTATTATAATAAGTAACAATTACTATCCTATTTAGTTACTGTATAAAAATAATATTACTTGGAAATCACAGTGATGTCTTAACCTGCTATTGTTAAACAACATTTTAATATAAAAATTTGTACCCAAGGTTACACTAACAGTTACATAAAGAATATTATTAAAACGTTAAGAATTTATAATTCGAAAAGTATAACCAATATATATTATTAATGTACAGGAAAACCCTACCTATTAATGCCATAAATAATTTACAGATAGTAACAAGGCATATATCAAATTACAGAAATCAGAGGTATCCAAACTCATAAAGGCCCATAAGGTCGAGCTTACACGATATATATATATTTTTGTTTTAAAAGAAACACAAGTAAAACTAATTGGTCCAAAACTGTAACTGTAAATAAGATATATTGTAAGAAGACTGTATAGACAGCTTCATATTTCCAAGTTCAGGGTAAAAACCCTACCAAAAATGAAAGTATACATTGGAGCTCATTAAAAGGAAGGAGGTACATCTCACGGCTTTAAACATGTTATACAAAATGAAGCTTATACAACCTGTACAAACAGTAATACATATGTATACATTACACAGTAAATAAACAAAGACCTAAAACTACAGTCTCAGCTTCAGCCAAAGATCCCATGTTAAACGAAGAGAGGAAACTCTTTTAACAACGTTTAGGTTCACTAAACTGAACCAAAGTAACCGTGAGGGTTACAAACCACGAGGGAAAAACCCATGACTGCCCTAAAGGACCAGCAAGGAGGAAAATGCCATGGATAAAACCAGGCTTACCGGGAGTAGCCAGCCGTTGAAGTCTCGCACCTTCCACGCCAAGGAGAGGAGGCCAACCCTATAAAGAAGGAAAAGCATAATTTTAAAACTTTTCAAAATGCTGTTTATTTAAATTATTCTTTAAAAGAAAAACGAAGGATAACCCTGTACATTACCTTAATGGTTTACGAAAATTTGATCTTTGAAGAACAGCAACACGACCACCACTATGAGGAAAATAGAACCCTTCATTTACAGCAGAAGAGAAGGAGTTCGCTGGAACGAAAAATAACCAGTTACGACGGAGGATGATTCACAGCGCCAAGTTAAGGTAACGACCTATGCAATAAAGAGTGCGGGCAATGGGTGTAAATGGCGAAACTTAAGAGAATCAACACTGCTCAACATTCAAACAACAAGCTGTTCATCACCGTATTTTCCTCACAATGCAATAGGCGAGCCCATGAGGAGCTTAACCAGTATATTGACTGTTAGCAGACAGTGCAAGCAACGGAGCGGACAATGAGGTTTTTGCAGAGCGGTCGGAGGCCCGAAGGCAGTGGAGGAATGAGGATTTAGGGTTTGAGTCAAACCTTTTTAACATGCCAGTGCATGGCTGGAAAGAGCCTACGTAATCCTTTTAATAATTGGCATGCAGTGGGTAGGAACATTATAGTTCTATGAACAAGATCTCCAATGATTTTGCAACCCAAATCATATCGTGGAGGTTCTACAAGGTTCAACACACCATAGTCAACCACCTGCATTATAAAATCAATCATGTAAACATTAGAATAATGTTTGGAAAACAGTTTAACGTAGAGTTTGTTCATTGTTTGGTTTAACATATATATACGAATGGAGGATTGTAATATTTGTTAATAAGATACAATCTAGCAAAGGGAAATAATAGTTTACCATGGCACAGCTTGTATATAAATCTATTTTCTACATTATATATTGCCCTAGTTCACAAATGAAGGCATTAGTAAAGGAGAATAATAGTATAAAGACTATAGAATTATAATAATCAAGTAAAGTGATAATTTGATCATGATTATGGTTTTATTCTTGACTTTATGATAATCCCTTGCATTTAAATTAACAACCCTATTACTAGTTATAGAATCATTTTGTGACAAATAGTCTTTTTGTCAAATTCAAGCTCAAGGGTTATGAAATATATTATAGAGTCATTATATGATAATTAGCTTTTGTAAGTTAACTTCCTTTACTTGATAGTATAGTTATGAAAATCATAAAGTGATATTTGAATATAATAAATCTGGAAATGATCTATAAGTTTACCATCTAATTATTGACCATGGAATAGAAATAGTATCCCAAACAATACAGATCTTTAAATACTAAAGGAAGACTTTAAAAGTGACTTGTATCAATGTAGTAAACATTTTTCTTGAATTAAGAAAAGTATAAGTTTGGTACTTAACCCTCCTTATCATTTTTACAATTTGCAGTTGCCGATTCAATCATGGTGTGATCCAGTAATTATGAACAATTAAAATTAGATCTTTGACGTTGTGACCCTGCCATACTTACTATGCTAAATACACTTGCATTTAGTAAGTACATCAAATGGTTCAGTACTCCGTAGAGATATTAAATCCTGCTTTCATGAAGGAAAAATAGCTGTCATCTTTACTAGTAGAATTCAATTTTCTAACAGCAAGATCTTAGAAGGAATCACATTTAAAGCTTTACCTTTATAAGCTTGAGAAATCTGACTAGCATGTATATTCTTCTACTGAATTAAATTTTGTACAACGAATCTTTATTGAATACTTTAGAAATTCGTTAGCGGCACTCGAACATTTTACCTGTATATCTGTAAGAGAAGGAAAACTTCTGCGTTAGCTTGGAAGCTAAGTAAGCCCAGCTTTTCATGACAGTCTCACCTTGTGGTTGCAAACAGAAAACAATCAGTAACTGAAAAAGAAACTATTCTTTAAAGAAAGGCATAATCAAAATATCGTGAAGTTAGTGATTGCTTTTATTGAAATTATGTGCTTTTAAAATTTTTAAAAATTTTCAAAAAAATTGGGGTTTTGACATTATTATCGTGAAAAGGATTAGCTTTCACTTATTTACAGACCTTACGACCTTACCTTCCCAGCAGGGATTATGATCTCCAACGAATTCTTCACCCTTCGCTTTCACATCATGTCCACCTTGTGCTACATGAATTCACTGAAGCAGCAACAATCTTGCATGAATTCTCTAATGCAACCGTACTCGCATGAAATGCCACTGTGTTGGGCTCGGTGGTAGCGTTGTGCTAAGCTCAACATTGCAATGATTTCGTAAGAACATGGCTCAATAATCTTCAAAGTCTGAGCGAAAATCTATCTCATATCTCGGTTAATATGGTGGAAACATTCAGCAGCGAGGAGACTGCTCCATCCTTCGGTTTTTGGGCTGGTTCAGGGTTTGTTTTCTCCTATAGCCCCCATCCTTCTGAATTAGTCTTTCTCCACACCCAACGTTTTAGCCCCCATCCTTCTAAATTGGTCCTTCTCCACACCCAACTTTTTGTGGGTAAAGTCATCAAGCGGAAGAAAAATAAAACTTTGTAAAAAATATTTGGCTTATTATGAAACACTCTTCTTATAAGCCAGTTCTCAGAATAGATTGTTCATATATAAGTAAAAATATTTCTCATGATTTTTTCTCCAACTCATATCGTGACTTGCTCAATTTCTCAAGCCAATCCCGTCGACAGGAAGGTTTCATATGGATATCAGGAAAAGATAGAGATAGAACCCATTTCTTCTTTCGGCCGGATTGATGAGAACAGAGAGAATTCATTGCAAAGATATAGATAAAGAAGCCTAGGATTTCATTGCTAATTTCAGTCAGCATATAAAACCCCAATGTCAGAGATCGATTGGAGAATACCATGGAATGCTTGGGCACAACACCAACTGATTATATGGGTTCTCTGGGGGAGCTTTGTCCAGAACTGTGTAGCATGTCTTGCTTTAGAACAAGTCGGGCGCTTTGTCTTTCATTTATGTGTTGTTTATTCAATTTTTACAATTTGGGCAGAGTCATAAATGGAGAAGCGGTTGGTGATTGCTTCGTCGAAGTTTCCATCTGCGCCCTTGGTAACTACTTCGTCAAAGCTTCCCTCCTTGTCCAGTGGACTTGTGCAGAGCTCCGTTATGTCGAATTCCCCATGCCTATGCTATTAGTTAGCATGTTGAATTATTTTTATTTTCAGTCATTATTTATTAAGTAGTGCACAAAGTAGTGGACAGAGGGCGGCTCCCGATAGGAGCTTCATAGAGGACGAAGGCTCTACAAATACCGTCCCCTTAAAAAGGTTAAGGTTTCGGGCTATTAGCATACTTCCGAAGTTGCGGAAATGAAAAAACTTCTATATGTTTCAAAAATGAGAGAAAGTTGTGTGTAGATAATATAAGTTTCTGTGATGAAAGCAAGTCCAAGAAAAAAAAATAAAAATAAGTTACGTCAAACTTCCATAAATGAAAATAGGTTTCCTCCAAAAAAAAATTGTACATAAAGTTTTTAAATTTGAAAACATTCGGTGAATAAGTCAATGCTTTCGCCTGGATCCTTTGAATGTCAATGGAATCTTACAAAGGAAAAAAATCTAAACATCCAAGGGGCATAGTTATAGGAGTTTTCCAAGTTTTAGGTAGCTTTAGAGTACCTCGAAACCCCTTGACGTGGAGGAACTGTACCTTTGAAAATGAGACTATACCTTTGAAATTGAAACTTGAACTATGCGAGACATCAAAATTTCTGCACATCATAATTTGCACAATCGACACCATTTTTCCTGTCGACCATTCGCATGGGTCCTCTTATAATCTCATGTATTAAAGATCATTGAATTGGGAAATAAGGTTGACACGTGAAGAAAATATTTTGTTTCAAGATTTTAATATCCCAAGTCAATATTCGTATTGAATATCGATAGTATATAGTCAGGATGTCCATTAGTAGCTTGTTGCTTAATTTTCATGATGTAATGAATGTAGAAGCCAACCCCCTTCCACGCACATATTGTAGCTCAGGGGGAACAAGTTTTGATAGATGTAACAATTCCATTGAATTTCTTTTTACCTTTTTTCTTCACTACACGTAAAGGCAAAGGCACGGTGCCCTTTGCTCCTTGCGGATCCCAAAACCATCACGATGGAATGTGGAGGCCCTCTGAGTCGTAAGCTTTGGTATATGAAACTAAAAATTACAATCCACTGAACTCAAAGTCATTTTCTTATTGTTACATTTCTTTGCAAAATAATTAATATAAATATGACCGCTCATTAGACTCCCATAAACCTTTCTTCAACCTTCAGATTCGCATAAGTTTTTCTTTCTTTTTCAAGTTCTGCAACTTCGGTTATCTCCATTAGTAGAGCTCTTTTCCGGATAATTTTTTTTTCAAAACCATGGCGGCGACCTGGCCTGTTTATTTTTAAATCCCAACCAACCTTCAAATCACCCATGTGTTTTCCAGTGCAATGTCTTTCTGGCTCACAGAGTTTGGGTTTTCAAATGTACAAATCAAGTGTCTGGTGGACCTACACAGTTGTGTTTCATATGATATGCATGACCGTCAAGTGTCCCATGGAAAATATGGAAGTAGACAGTTGGAACGATACAAATATGTATGACAAACTATGAAAGTTGGCTAAGAGATGTTGCTAAGAGCTCTTCGCCCATCGACTCTGGCGTTGGATAGAAATCATCATTATTGATGATTTATTGCAACAATCTTCTGTAAGTATTGATGATTGGATACATAATTATCGTGTGGGGAAATAGAATGGTTCTTGTTGATTATCATGAAGATGATGCATTTGACAGTTTTCAAATGAGGAGGTTGCAACTTGTTGATACTAAAGCTTCTCTCTTGGAACACACTATAATGACGATGAAGTCCCTGAATCTCATATGGATTTGCTTGAACAAACATCCCAACTCTTCTCTACCTTCCTGGATTCTAATGAATAATTTTAAGCTTCTACAGGAATCGGGGAGCGCAGAAGAAATATTCTGGCAAGATGAACACAAGTAAATAGAAATTCGTTATTCACAGGAAAATAGAAATTTGTTGTGTTAAAGTTTGTATGTTTAGTTTGTATTAAAATATCCATATGTAAATATCTATCTTATGGTACATGTAGACATTTTGTAGGAATCTTGGAAGCAATACACAAAGAAATTTCCCATCTCATGGCCGCCAAACCCGAACCCAAACATGATGGAAAAGCCTGGGTATTTTCATAAGAGGATCTGCAAAATATGCATTACCTACACACATCAATCTATGAATCAATGAGACTTTATGAGCCGGTCCTCTTGGACTCCAAGCACGCTCTCCACAACGACGTTCTCCCTGACAGGACTATCATGCACAAAGGAACTCGAGTGACTTACCACCCATACGCCATGGGTCATAGGGACGCCATCTGGGGTACCGACTACCTCGAATTCAAACTAGAAATATGGTTGAACAAGGATGGGAATTTTATCTTGCAAAGTCCCTTCAAATTCGCAGTCTTACAAGGCAATGCGCAGGTCTGCAAGATATGGCATTTATTCAGATGAAATATGTTGCAGAAATTGTGGTTTCTATGTTCATATTGAAGCACCTGTTTGAATATTTGGCTATTATATCTTAGCATTATTCATATCTTTTTCCACTGGAGCCTTCTTGCTTTGTCTTTTGTCATTCACATTTTCCTTTTACATCATCTTTAGCATACAAATGTTTCTTGTTGGGGTTGATCAAGGTCCAACAAGAGACCTATGACAATGGATTGAAAAACTTAATTGGCACACCAATATCACCATAAACTTGACTGACTTTGACAATGTCATTACTTGACTCACTTAGCTTCGCCTTCAAACTTCACTTTAAATTAAACTTCAACATTAATGACTTCAATCCAACTATTTACAACAATAATCTATCAACTTTTAACTTGACTTTAACATGTTCAACACTACACTAATTTAACATTTACAAATTTTAAAGGACCTTTGATAAAGACATTACTTTCACAATCTGATGCAGGAGCATTCTGCTTTCCATTTCAAATTCCAAGTTCAATGCTAGATCATGCCTAGGAAGGGGTTTACACATTTTGATTTAATAGCCCCTAGACTATTACATTGTAAATAACCTA
Source organism: Pseudotsuga menziesii (assembly GCA_001517045.1). Lineage (NCBI taxonomy): Eukaryota > Viridiplantae > Streptophyta > Pinopsida > Pinales > Pinaceae > Pseudotsuga > Pseudotsuga menziesii. The sequence continues at coordinate 47,998 of LPNX010419393.1, read as the reverse complement.
TGTTTTTATGAGTATTCTAGATAGTGATGAGTCACTCTACTTAGTCATAGGTTGTTAGAGTTGTAGGAATAATAGCGAGTCGTGACTCCTTGCGTGGATATCAACCGTTGAACCGTTTGTTTAGACAGAGATGTTTTTACATCATGCTTTGTAATTTTTTTACTGGACCGACTCAGTAGAGGGGTAGTAGAGTAGATTAAATGGCTAGGTTGTAAAGATTGAAAGGGTTCCATCTTTCATTAGAAAACTATGTTTTGCAAAGAGACGACCTGACATGTGTCTGTACTGACTTGTAAATATTTGAGGAGGATGAAAGTGGGCCAAGAGTTGTGTGTATTTCCTTTTATTTCCCTAATAGAAGTTAACCGTGTGTTTTGAGTTCTGTTAGTCTAGATGTATGCATTAATTTGAGCAGTGTAGTAGTATAGAGCGATTTCGGCGTTTCCATGAATATTTGTAGATTTCTCTGCAATTGTTGGTTTAAGAGTGGATTTTGTTGGAATCATTGAAGGATAGGGTAGATGCATGCATAGGAGGACTAGACTGATGGATCGAAGAGGTTGAAAGCCGGATTGATGAATTCTTTGATCAAATCCGCGCAGAACACAAGTTTTCTGACTTAACGAGTTTTTGCAGAAAACAAATGGTGGAGGTTGGATCCATAGATGTAGATCTGATGGTCCAGGAGGAGTACACAACTGGAGTTGCGAGGGAGATAACAGATCCACCAAGGTTTGGGAGATATGCATAAAGAGACAAATCGATGGCTGTGGTGAAGGCCGCAATGGAAAGATCTAATGGTGGGAAAAATTGTGGAAAAATATTTGCAGGTGGAAAAGTGCGAAGGAGTAACTTTGGGAAGTTGGCATCCCAAATCCCGCAACCTGATTTTGGGAAGGCCGTTTCGGAACGGAAGTTGCAGGGGAGCAACTTTGGGAAGTTGGCATCCCACAACCCAATTTCAGGAAGGCCATTGCGGTACAAAAGTTGCGGAGCACGACTTTGTGTGTTTTGAGATCCTGCATCCCGCAACCCAATAGCGGAAACTCTGTTGTGGAAACAGAGTTGCAAGAAGGCAATTTTAGTGTGGAATTTGGCATTTAAAGCTAAATTTGGAGATCCTGCCAATTGTAGGACCCTAAAGATCCATGAGGTGCTGGTTGGGTTGGTTTTGGTCCGAAAGCCTGCACCATTCTTGGTATCAGAGCGGGTGCACACATATTTGCACACTATGGAGAGGAGGCTTGCAATATTAATTTGCAGGATGAGGACAGAATGTTGATTTCTGACTAGAGGTGTAATAGTCCAAATTTTCATAAAAATTTAAAATTTTTCTTACGACAAATAATGTTTACAATCGTCACTTAAGAGAGTAACCTAACTGCTAACAATTAACATACTAAGGTCTAATCTAGATACTAAAGCAAATTCATTTATCAATTTCGATAGTACTTTCTTTACTAACTACCTTCAAAATTTAGTAAATAAGATCGATCTAGAAAGTAAATGGTCTAAAGTAGTAAGTATTAAAATTGACTGTTTATTTAATTGTGAAAACAAGGTACTAAAGTTTGTTTCTTGCTTACTGAAGGGACTATCTGGTTGTGCCAAGGCTTACTTATCATATTGAAGCTAATGCAGTGAAATGATGATTCTTGTACATGTTTTTTTTTAGGTAAAACGTTTTGTTTTCCAATTTCAGGATCGAGACTAATTATCTCAACTTGCAAAAGTAAAATTGTAACGTCCCCGACCCTTCGACCAGCGAAGAGGATGCTACTAATCACCAATCATACTGGCAAACAGCCCCATGAACATGAACAGACATCAATGCTGAAATAAAAAGCTTAACATAATACATACTAAGATGCATAAAACATTTGAAGGATGCATGGTTACTCAACATTCAGCGGAAGCAACATATACATTCCATCATTTAACATGTTCATCATTCTCATGAAACAATAGATATAACTGCAGAGATGAAACAGTCAGGAGTACTTATCTTTAATGAAGAACTAGCCCCGCAACCAGCTATGTCGCTGTAACGTTCCACCCAACCATAGGCCAGCGTGCTCATCAATCTCTTAGCAACACTGCCACCCTCGAGCTGGGCATGATTCCTCAAGGAATAAGGGTCAATGCAGGCTTACACATAGCCAAGGTTTTCCAATCAGCCAAACCCACACAGTAGGGTTTATCAGGCCATTAAGGAGCTAGGATAGGCTAAATGCTAGGCTGGTGGCCTCAAACACCAATCTTCTCATGCATACCCAGCCTCTAATCCCACTCACAACAGTCCGAAGACCAACCACTGCATACTGCAGCAAAACAACCCATTCACAGCTCTGTGAAGAAGGAAAAGACAACCAGGTGACAACCCCAAACAAAAGGAGAAACACAGCTCAGGTCCAACCACACTCCAGAGTTGTTCTTGGCCCTAGTGTGGCCAAAACAACTCAGCAGCAACCCAAAACCAGGGTACATCAACAGCCACAAACTCATGCTGAAACGATGGCAACATTATGCAGTCCCAAAATAGATGAGAAGCCAAACTCCCAATGTGGACAGAGGAAACTCAGCTAGTGGGATGTGGTAATCAACAGCCAACCAACATCCACGAGCCCACGGCACACACAATTCCCCACGTAATGGCTGGAGAGCTTACGTAGGTAGAAAAGGGAAAAGAAAAAACTCTCAGCATGTGCGCAAAGGAAAAGACATAGCCTAGGAAAAACATTGAAGAAATCACAATGGTCTACAGCTCACTATCCACCACGAAGGATGGAAAATAATACACAGCCCAATAATGCCAAAAGAAAACTAGTTCTCTACGTGAATGGAAGGAATACCACCACAAACAGACAAACAGCGTGAGAGAGGGGAAGCAACCAACAACCAAGCAAGAAATCGCACCCCCTTCTTACTCAGTTCTACGTGAGAAAGATGACCCAGCCTCCTCCTGCGCGCCCCTGCGTGAGAGTGAACTGACCTCCTCCTGCGCATCCCTTTGTGAGAGTGAACAGACCCGGGTAGAGTGGCGTCGTTGAGAGAATGGCGGTGGAGGTTGCTTCCAACATGAGGTCAACTCACTGGTGGAGTGTACGCGTGGGCAAGGACTGACAATCCTACCACACTCCACTCCCAGCCATAACTGCCTCAACTACTCAACAAGACATTAAAGTGGTTGGATGAGACAAGGGAAGATGGCAAATCAAACAAGGTGGTAACACATGGGTTTCCCCCCATAGACTAAGGTTTGACATCCCCCACCCTTATCCTTTGGAATCATGCCCTTTTCATTTTAACGTTGCACTGTCATAGCTGGCTGTAGATTTAGTTTAATTGATGTGCGTATTTACATGATTCCAAACTATAATGTGCCGAATAGCATGATATACCATCGACAACTATCCCTATTGCCGAAACATACACAACAGAATCGATGGTGGGGCTTTTGCCTTTAGCTCCTCACCATGATTAATTAAATTATATACATCATGCAAACGGGGTCAAAACTGAGGTGTTACATTCCCCTCCCCCTTGGAATAACACCGTCCTCGGTGTTCCAATACATAGGAATACATATACAATACATATACAAATGCACATCAAAATTTCAAAATTTTGCAGATCTGTCCCATGTTCAATTATTTACTTTGAACGTTCAAGACCAAGCCCCTCGGCTTCCATGAATTTCTCCTGCTGGTTCTCAACTCTCAGCTTATCCCGAAGCCTAGGAACTTTGCGACTGTTGCCCTCATCATGTTCCCTCATTGGGCAGTCCCGGAATAAATGATGTCCTCCGCATTCCCAGCATTTCATTGGCTGCTTCATCTTTACCTGCTCAATTTCCTTTGAGTCTTCATGCCTGGACCATTTCTTAATGGGTCGCTTGGATGAATGTCCCATCACTGATCCACCTTCCCTTTCTTTTTCGATTGCCCCCAGAAGGATTTTCACCTCCCTTTGCAAACCAATAGAGTCTTGCAAAATCTGGTGGTACATTTCATTCTGCCTTTTCTGTATCTTGAGCATCCCCCCCCAAGATTTTCTTAGGTCTTGGAAATCATTTGAAGGAGACTTCCAGCCAAGTCCAGCAACTTTTGATCTGCTGCCATGATCAATGTGCACCACTAGGTTTCACTTCTCTCACCTGTGAAATGCACCATTGAAATTCTATCAGACCAAGCATATTATAGACATTAAAATCAGTCAGTTAATTACCCAATTGGCACGACAGTCCAAGTCTTATCAAGGAGACTTTCATATTTTTCATGCCTTCCCAATAGGCACACGAGCTCATTCATGTCCATTCTTGGGCAGGGAATTAACTATTCCAGCATTCACAAATTTCTTTAAGCAAATACACACATTCCATTTTCAGCCATACATGCATTCAACAATCCTTTGTTTTCACAATGCATAAATATATATATGTATATATAATTAAAAGGGCAAGAGAGAGAAGCAAGAGTTTTTCCCCTCTTTGTTTTGTTCCATCCTCGAACCCACACCACCGCTGTGGCTTTTCATGCTCTCAACCTTCTTCACTTCATCGTGAATGCTGTACCAATCCCTCTTGGTCATGACACTTAGTGTCTTCGGTCTATTCCAGACCTCTAAACCATGGAGTCTCTCCACATGGTTTGTCTCGGCTGCTAGGACCTCCACAGTCTTACTAGCACCTTTTTCATTACCGCTCAATCTGAGCTGCCCAGGATAGTCACATGTCCACATGCACCTTTAGGATGCTCTCATAGTCCTCGCTCCCAGCGATACCTATATCCAAACATTGAATAGATTCACATGTTTAGTTTATCTCATCAGTTTTTATCTCTTAAACAAGAGCTTAAAACATCATAACCAAATCATATACACATGTACATTCATAAGCAAAATAATCCAATATTTATCTGTATTGTGCGTTTCCTCATTGGTCCACAGGATCCTGCTTTGCTTTGCAAGCCTTGGGATTGCCTATGGAATTGGATGTTAGGTCAGCACACAGGCTGCTCCACAACATCAAATAATTCATGTCCAGCCAGTACATCCTCATGTCGACTGGGCTTGGAACTTTACCATGACCATTTCCAGGTCTAGGATCTACTATGGATCCTCAGGCATATAACAGCCCAACATACACTTATATCAACAATACACTTATACCAACATACACTTATATCAACAATAACCCTTACTCCACAACCCCTTACAATAACCATTTGCCTTTTCTCTTTAGGGTGCAACACCCAACTGCATCTATTTAGCTTGTCAACACAAGCAATATAAGCAAACTCATCAGCGTTATTGCTCTAAAACTGTAATCATATTTCATATCATTCGCTATCAAGTATTTAGACACCAGGAGTGCGTCCACTCCCTAGGGTGTAATCAATATTGAAAACCATTTCATGATCCGACATCGGGAAAGTGTGCACCCCTTTCCGATGTGTGCCATGTAGGCCCTATTCATACTCAAGTAATCGGTCATAATGGAAATAAAATCAAAACATGTTCTGCATATGGAATTTTAATAATTTGACATGCATATTATTAGCAAGGGTCACAGAACATTTATCCATTTGTCGACACAGTATTCCTTCGTTAAGGAGGAATGGGGCTCCCTTCTCTGAGTTGACAATCCCTCGGTTAGCCATCCCAACTCCTTCTTACATTTCATATCCACACATGTCTTACCGACATAATTTATACCATCTCACTCATGTTGCTTTCCAAACATGCAGTGCAGATGAGACATTTCTAGAATGTCCAATGGAGTTTCACCTGAAACCCATTTCCAAGATAAGGGAAAACCTTCCCATGAAGTTTGGCTCCTGCAGACCATCACACATGATCTTCCTGCAGTGTGTACCCCTAGCACATTCATCAAATAGACAAACAGTCAATCATTATCTGATAATACATTCCAAATTGATTGTTCCATAACCAAGCAATGACATTAGTAATAAAATTCAATAGGAATTTGCAACTCTGTATACTACAGAAATTAATTTGCTTAGCAATGAGGTGATCCTCATTTTTGGGTCTCTTGTAAGTAGCACTACTATGCCCATTATAATTTTATGCTTACTAGCATAACATGAATACCCACTTACAATGCGTCCTCCTGACACAATCTTATGCAAGCCAATAGTGATTAGTAGTTGTCAGCATTTTTTTAAAATCCGAAATTCACAATTCAAATTTAACAACCCATTATGCATACCAACTATTTTCACAGCCATGAGACTCTTCTCATAAGGTTTCGCTCTTTCACGTGGTAGATTCCGGCATTTGTCATGGTCTTACTCTCATTGCCATGCTCTACGTAATCTACCTGAAACCTGATCTTCAATCAACCAAACACTTGGTAAGTCTAGAGGCATATAACCTTTTCATTGTTGCAACCATCACTGAAGCATCTTCAGAATTTATAAAATTCAAATACTTCCAGCTGTTAATCACATCAATATTACCAAAGCTCATTTACTTCACGTAATCATTATCATACTAACATTTGCAAGGTATAGTCACATCATTTATGCAAATTAAATGAAATGTTTAGATACTCCTTACTTCACAAGCGTATCATTTGTACCACCTTGCTCTTCCATAGAGCATTCCGGCAGCCAATTGATCATGACTATCCTCTTTATGCACTTACAATCCTGCATTCATAGCAGCCTTTGAAATGGTTCCCGAATTGTAATCAATTCATCATTTCAGCCATTAGTTATTCATAATATCACATGCACTCATCTCAATGCATTCATGCAGTGCATCACAACATTTGCACCTATACTTATGCAATCAGTCACTCACACCCTTCATATGCATCCATTCAATGCATGACTACAAGATTCATAAAATCTTTTTAATACGTATCCATTCAATGCTACCTTGCATTGATTCAGGAATACTATGCATTCAACATACCATGCATGGCCTAACCATGACTACTTCATATAGGATGCATTACTACAATCAAGATCATCAGTATTTACTTTCCTTGGGATACTAAGTTCAATCAACATATACAGGCATGACACCTTCCTATATGAATGTAGTATAACATTCAAATATCCACATGGTATGAGGTCTCTTACCTTTACCACTCCTTGGAATTCGTCATAATCAAACTCTTACCTGCACGGATCCTACTTACACCTTGACATTACCAGTTTAGTCGGTATCTTGTAGAGGATTGCAGAATTTGCTCACCAACTTTTGATTATGGACTGGTTTCCTTATCCCTTCCTCCAGAAGGTTGCTAGTCACATTTGTCAGCATCAACAACATATTCATCCAGGCCCATGTTGTCGTTGGTTTTTCCACTAATGCCAACACCAATGCAATAACTATCATTAGTGGTTCATTAGAAATGTATAATTCTCAATATTCTTACCAACATGTAATATCCTATGCATGCAAGGCATATCCTCATACATTTCATGCATAAAACTTAGGAAATGTAATTATAATAAGAAAGATAGGGTTTAGGGAAACTTCCCTTTTCAAGTCCCACATCCTCGCATGGAACTCCTCTTCCACACAGTAGCTGGTTTGACTTCATGGTCTTGCTACTTCTAGACATGCAATTCCTGGATTTGCCCATATTGACAGCAACACATTTCTCTTTCAAGCAATTACTAGCACTTTTCTGCTCCATTCTCATATTCGGGTGATTCTCCCTTGTTCCCTGCTGGATAAGCTTTTCAACGCCTATCCATATGCTTCATTCTGACCTCGGGTGTGAAAACCACACCACCTCAAATATATATATTTAGGCCAGGAATGCTAATTTTAGTCACCCAGGGTTTTCTTCCTTTTCAGTCTTGAAACTGCTGAGAACCCCAATGAGAAACTCATGGCAAAACCCGCTAGAACACTAGCTGGAATTTGCTAAAGATTCCACCGCAACAGTGGAAAGCTGCTTGAAAAATCCACTTGAAACCCCAATTTTTCTTTCTCCCTCTCGGGTCTCATTTTTGATGCACCATTCATCTTTTATGAATTCTTGGTTTGACTAATTTTCCCAAAACATAGATTTTTTTTATTATAAATCATTGGTTTTCGCACAATATGGCGCATAAGATCACTGCCACTTTTCTCCTATTCAGCCCTGAAAAACCCCTGAAAGTCCCGTTGAAAACAGTTGAAAAATTGCTGGGAAATCCCACTGAAAAACTCAAAATTTCCTCTTTATAGAATCAGATCTCATTCCAACTATCAATCCGACGTTTCGGCGGTCAGTACAACTAACTTCTCCGCTGCTCATTTGCGATCGGATCCACTAAGCGTTACCGTGTCGGCGATCGAATCCTCTAACCTTCAGAAGGATAGTCCATTAGACTGTCGCAACGACGGACGTTCAATCCATTCACTTCATCCGACGTAGCTCATCGGTTGTCGAAAGCTCTATCCACTAACCATCGTCGATGGCTGACGACTCCAGGACTTAGAAAATTTTTCAAGATTTTCCTTTTTCTCTTCCCTTTCGCCGCTTGATCGACTCCATTCTCTTCTTTTCATTGGCGAACTTAGTTCCATCAACAGCCGCAACGACGACCCATCATCCTCGATCTTCTTCCGATCGGTGAACTGATTCTGACTGGCATCGACAGTTGGAACTTCTCCCTGTTGGAAGGCTAGTGATCTAGGCTTCCACAACGGCGGGCACACGAACAACTTTCTGCTTTCGATGGCCGATGTTTTCACTACTTAGAAAAATTCTGAACTTTCTTTACTGCATCAGTGGCCGAAGGCCCTACTCGTTGGGAGCATAGTGGTCTAGCTATCTGCAATGGCGGTACTCAATCGGCTAAGTATCGATGATCCAAACCACTATCTTTCGCCGATCACCGATGGTCTTCAACACTTAGACAAATTTTTCAAAAAAATTCTCTTCTTCTTTTACAGAACATAGCATCTGTCGGCGGTCAGAACCATTAAGCACTATGTGTCGGCGAACCCAACAACTATTTTCCACCGACAGCATCGACGGTCCAAACAACTAAATTTCATTGACACCAAAAGTCAACATCGGATGTTTCTTTAATTACATCGAGCCGACGTTTCGGCAGCCTTTGGCTGATCTTCGCCGAAACTGTGGTTCCCACATCCACTAAGTTCCGCCGACGGCCGACGAAAACTTAGAAAATTTTCCCACAATTTCCTTCCAACTGTCCTCCGTCAGGTATGCTTCTGCCTAGCTCTTCCGCTACATCGGAAGTCCTTCCCGCTAAGTGTTCCGATGAACCGACAGTTCAGACACTTAGACAATTTTGTGGAATTTTTTTGTCATAAAATTATGGTCTCTGCTGGGCAGAAAGCAATCCGGCTTTTGTCACTGCATATTCGTGGTCCATTCAGGCCCATGATGCAACATGAGCTCTGATACCACTCTGTAACGTCCCCGACCCTTCGATCGGCAAAGAGGACGCTACTAATCACCAATCATACGGGAAAATAGCCCCATGAACATGAACAAACATCAATGCTGAAATAAAAAGCTTAACATAATACATACTAAGATGCATAAAACATACAAGGATGCATGGTTACTCAACATTCAGCAGAAGCAACATATACATTCCAGCATTTAGCATGTTCATCATTCTCATGAAACAATAGATATAATTGCAGAGATGAAACAGTCAGGAGTACTTATCTTTAATGAAGAACTAGCCCTGCAACCAGCTACGTCGCTGCAATGTTCCACCCAACCATAGGCCAACGTGTTCATCAATCTCTCAGCAACACTGCCACCCCCGAGCTGGGCATGATTCCTCAAGGAATAAGGGTCAATGTAGGCTTACACATAGCCAAGGTTTTCCAATCAGCCAAACCCACACAGTAGGGTTTATCAGGCCATCAAGGAGCTAGGATAGGCTAAATGCTAGGCTGGTCGCCTCAAACACCAGTCTTCTCATGCATACCCAGCCTCTAATCCCACTCACAACAGTCCAAATACCAACCATTGCATACCGCAGCAAAACAACCCATTCATAGCTCTGTGAAGAAGGCAAAGACAACCAGGTGACAACCCCAAACAAAAGGTGAAACACAGCTCAGGTCCAACCACAATCCATAGTTGTTCTTGGCCTTAGCGTGGCCAAAACAACTCAGCAGCAACCCAAAACCAGGGTACATCAACAGCCACAAACTCACGCTGAAACGATGGCAACATTATGCAGTCCCAAAATAGAGGAGAAGCCAAACTCCCTGCGTGGACAGAGGAAACTCAGCTAGTGGGATGTGGAAATCAATAGCCAACCAACATCCACAAGCCCACAGCACACACAATTCCCCATGTAATGGCTGGAGAGCTTACGTAGGTAGAAAAGGGAAAAGAACAAACTCTTAGCCTGTGCGCAAAGGAAAAGACACAGCCCAGGCAAAACATTGAAGAAAGCATAGTGGTCTAGAGCTCACGATCCACCACGAAGGATGGAAAACAATACACAGCCCAATAATGCCAAAAGAAAACTGGTTCTCTATGTGAATGGAAGGAATACCACCACAAACAGACAAACAGTGTGAGAGAGGGGAAGCAACCAACAACCAAGCAAGAAATCGCACCCCCTTCTTACTCAGCTCTGCATGAGAAAGATGACCCAGCCTCCTCCTGCCCGCCCCTGCGTGAGAGTGAACCGACCTCCTCCTGCGCGTCCCTTCGTGAGAGTGAACAGACCCAAGAAGAGTGGCGTCGTTGAGAGAATGGCGGTGGAGGTTGCTTCCAACGTGAGGTCAACTCGCTGGTGGAGTGTATGCGTGGGCAAGGACTGACAATCCTGCCACACTCCACTCCCAGCCATAACTGCCTCAACTACTCAACAAGACATTAAAGTGGTTGGATGAGACAAGGGAAGATGGCAAATCAAACAAGGTGGTAACACATGGATTTCCCCACATAGACTAAGGTTTGACATCCCCCACCCTTATACTTTGGAATCATGCCCTTTTCATTTTAACGTTGCACCGTCGTAGCTAGCTGTAGGTTTAGTTTAATTGATGTGCGTATTTACATGATGCCAAACTATAATGTGCCGGATAGCACGATATACCATCGGCAACTATCCCTATTGCCGAAACGTACAGAACCGAATCGATGGTGGGGCTTTTGCCTTTAGCTCCTCACCACGATTAATTACATTATATACATCATGCAAACAGGGTCAAAACCGGGGTGTTACAAAAATGCTAGCATAATTATTTTAAGTTAACGTTGTGTGTAAAGAAGGTATTGTCAAACCTGTTTCCTTTCCAATTCTTGAATTAGTTAAGTATTGTCAAAACGTTATAGGTCTATGTTTTTAACCATCCTATTCTAGGATTAAGGATATAATGTTTTTTTTTGTAAGTAAAATATTCACATTAATAATAAGAAGAAAGGACTTCTAAAACCATTTACAAAGAGAAGAATCAATTTCTTCCCATCTTAAGCATGATTGTAGAAAAAAGATAATACTACTTAGAAACAGCCCCGACCCCAAACTATCTCTTATCACTGAAAAAATTCACTACTTCCCCAACCCACAGACTCAAACTAAAAGATATCATACTAGCTTCTGAAGAAGCTCAGACATAGCCAAATTGGCATCCATCATTACGGTCATAACCCCCACTGACTCAGGTCCCATAAGATTTTTTTTTAGAAACCCTGAAGGATCGTCTACCATACCAAAACGAGATAATCAAGGCACCATCCCAAAATACAAGCATTTTTAAAAACCCACCACCATCTTGAATGAACCTGGATAAACAAAAGAAGCTGCGAAGAACACATCTCAAAAGCAAACATTAAGCTAGACAACATAGACTAGTTCAGAAGACCACCAGATGTGATGAACACAGTTAGCAAGAAGAGAAAATCCATCCATAAGAACAGTTCGCTTTTAAGCCGATAAAACATAAATTCGAACAAGAGAAGAACCATGACGATGAGCATCAGAGGGCCCCAAAAAATAACCAAAATAAAGAAAGACCACCGGCCCCCAGAGCAGAATTACAACAAAATATAGGATAAGTCTTGGCCACTGCTTCGAGTGGAGCCAGGGAAATCTGGTTTCGTTACACCAGAAATCGAGGGAGCAGGGTATTGAAAACCCAGACAGGAAATCAAGAAGTCAACTTTGTCTTCAACCCGTTGAACTGAAGCTTCGACATGCTGAATCGAAGTAGATATAGCAGCCTTCCATGGGTCTGCAGAAGGACTACCCGAGTCATTAATCTGACGGTCCCAATCAGCCCTTCCCATCAAGTTTTTCATGACCCAGAACACCACTACCGATTTTTCATAAAGACTCGTATGACCCACAGTATGACCGGGGTCCAAAATGCACTCCTTCACCTTATTAGATTCCTCTTTCAGTTTTTGAATATCAAGGTTGGCCCATAATCTTTGCTCAGTTGCAGAGATACGATTTTGAATGTCCTGAGAAAGTTCTAATTCAAAAATTTAGGACTCCCATATAGCCTGACGTTGCGGCTGGGATGCCAGCTCATGGGATTCCAAAAAAGATTGCGACCGCTTACCCTTGCTTTTATCACCCATCCTGATGAACCAAATATTACCAGTCAACACCCTAACAAGACAATCACATAAATTCAGAGAAAGAATGCCCGACGAGCTGCTGATAGTAATTTCACCACCTTGCGCCATAATATATATCCTAACACCAGTTCTCGTCATGATGAGCACGTCCCAAAAAATTCACAACACAATCCCTACCAAATATCGCGGATCAAACTCACCATTAATACACATCACCTAATCCCCAGCGGACATGACAAGATGCATACTAGCCTCCGTCATACATATGAAAGTATATGCACAAACCATCATATATAAATCTTGCATCTAGTCATAACTAATAAATCAAAGATAATAGCCATGAAGCGCCACATGCTAGAAAGATTTTATGCCAGCGTTAGTAACTATTCCGACCTGCCATCTGGAAGTCAGTACAATTGCGTTTGATGATATCTTGACACTAGGTTCAGGCTATCAAGTCTGGAAGCAAGTTCTAATCACTTTCTCTCAAATATTTACATGTGCCTACCCCCAAATTAGCTAGATTATCCGCCACCTTGTTGCCATTCCTTCTTACATGAGTGAAACAGACAACATTCCCATTAATGAGACATGTTTTAAGGGCAACAATTCTACTTTTCAAGCACCACCAGGGTGAGACCTGGGTACTTTGAGAGCCATTTTACAGTTTGGAAGCCAGGAGAATAATCATCTGAGAGTTTCCTTCCACTATAATCGACCTGTGAAAATTCTCAATGACCCAGACGAGACCTTGAATCAATCCTTCAATCTCCTCGGCATTGTTAGAATCAATGCCTAGGAAACCATAGCCAAAACTAAGCATTTTACCTCTGTGGTCGCGGATAATAAATTCGTATCCCGCCTTTCCAGGATTACGCTTTGAAGCTCTGTCAAAATTTAGTTTCAGGAAACCAGTTGGCAGAGGACTCCAAAGGTTCGGGCTTTGAATGACTGGGAGAGTATTATGGTTAAGTGAATCAGTATTCACATAATTTTCCAAACCCCAATCTGCTAGGATCTGTCGTTCCACCCCGTCTAACTCCGAATCCTTTTTGTCCTAGCTAGATAGAAGGATGGTTTCCTTAATTTTGGACTCCAGACAATGCCAAACAATTGAGAGGGACGGAGCCCTGGAGTGAAAAATTATGGCATTTCGCTCATTCCAGATTGTCCAAATCAAAAAAATGGGGAATATTTCCCAAAGGTGGTTCAAGAGCTGACTCAGGAAAGGATTCTTAGGCCAGTGAATCAAGGTTCCCACAGGGTCCTACCGAATTCGATCAGAACGGCGAAAAAGCACACTCCATGATCCCATAGGTCAGCCGAAAACAGACAAGCATCCTGAAGGTGCGACATTGTTTCCTCCTCCTGCTAGCACAGAGGACATTGGTAAGGGCCATACATCCCATGCCGTTGTAAATTTTCCCTTGTTAAAATTCTTTTATGAATAACTAGCCAACTAAAAATAGTGATTTTGGGCCATAACATTTTTCCCCAAAGGTTACTCCAAGTTTTAACGGCTGGGTTTTCAAAATTCCTGAAAAGAAGGTGGTAGGATTCTTTGAGAGAAAAAACCCCTTTCGGACAATAAACCCAACGAATTTTGTCATTACCTTCCTTTCTACGAATACATCTCATAGTAAGTTCTTCCTGAAGCTAGGAACATTTTGAGGAAGGACCTAGGCGTTCTAACCAATTCTGAAACCCCAAGGCCGAGAGAAAGAACCAGGAATCTAGAGCCTCCATAGGTCCACCACTTTGCATAAAATTATGTTAATACAAGCATCTTGGAGCTATGGACATTGCCCCGCTCATTCCAAAGGAGGAAGTTGTTGCCAAGCATCCTCCCAAAAGTGAGCAGTTTTACCATCACAAATTTCCAAGAAACAATGCTACTGAATAAGGCTATGACCTGCCCAGGCCGTTTTCCATATATGAGAACCAACTTTCTCCTCAAAAAAATGAATTAATTCCCAGAAATCCCAGTGGGGAGCATATTTGGCTAACCATAATTTAGCCCAGGGTTCCTAGGAATGAGTTAGCTAGCGCCACCAAAGCTTGGCTTCAACAATTAAACCCGCCTTTCTAGATCTCTGAGACCCAAACCATTCTAAGATTAAGGATTTTAGACAGTATCCCAATTAACCAAAGCCCATTTGTGAGAATCTTAAGCACCACTCCACAGGAACTTCCCTTGGATATTCCGCAAATCCTGAAGAATAGATTTAGGAGCCAACATAGTTGAAAACATATATGTAGGCATTGCGTGAAGCACCGATTTGACAAGAACCAAACGTGTTGGAAAATTCAGAGATTTCAAAATCCAATTACTCAGTCATTTCTTGACTTTATCCAATAGTTCAATCCAAGAGCTTTTCTTAGACTGAGAGTTTATAAGAGGAGTTCCCAGAAAAGTAGAAGGAAGAAAAATCTTAGAAAAACCTAATATATGAAGAATATTACGACGAGTAATATGAGTAGTATTAAAGAAAAAAAAATGGGATTTTTGAGCATTGACTTCCAATCCAGAAGCACGACCGAATTGATCCAAGCATTTGTGAAAGCTAGTGGCTTCCTGGATAGAGGGATAGCCCATCAGCATAGTATCATCAACAAACTGTTGGTGGGAATGACTGGCGCCATCTTGAGTACCACTTAAACCTTTAATAGAATTGGCCTCCTTTAAAGGAGAAATAGATATTCCCAAACCTTCGACCATTAAAATGAACAGAAAAGGTGACAATGGATCCCCTTGACAGATACCATGATTTGGGTTAATGATACTCGAAGCTTCGATACCCCATTAACTAGAATAGAAAAGAAGGCTGAAGAGATCAGATGCATAATCCAATTGACCCAAGTCGCACTAAACCCAAAAGCTTCCAACATTTTTTGGATAAATTGCCAGTTGAGTTTATCATAAGCTTTGGCTATATCTAGCTTAACCAACATTCTCGACAATTTTTTACATTTGATTGAATGTAATATTTCAGGAACAAGAAAAATCCCATCCAAAATATGTCACCCTTCTACAAACCCTGATTGTTCTAGAGAGATCAAAGATGGTAAAATGGGTTTTAAGCGGTTAGCAATTACCTTGGTAATAATCTTATAAACCACGTTACAGAGGCTAATAGGTATGAATTTGTCAAGAGAATCAACACCCTCACTTTTAGGGATTAGAGTTAGAAAATTAGCATTTAAGGTAGGAAGAATAGGACCAGATAATCTAGATTGCTCCACAATATTCCACACATCTATTTTAATCATCTCCCAAAAATGATGAAAAAAATTAATAGTAAAACCATCAGGGCTAGGCAAGGTACCTTCCTTCATTTGAAAAACCTCCTAGACCTCTTGAAGAGAGATAGAATTCATTAATAGCTGGTTCTATTCCCTTGAAACCAAGGAGGGAATTCAACTAGTAATGACTTCACTGTCAGTTGTTCAGTCCCTTCAAGGATCAGTTAAAATATCAGAAAAGTGAGAGTTAAGCAATTCCTCAATTTCTTCCCTACCTTCCAATAGGTTTCCTGCAACATTTTTAAGCGAATAAATCTTATTCTGAAACCTAGATTGGATGACAGAATGATGAAATAATTTGGTATTCTTCTCCCCTTCATGAAGCCACTTGATGCAAGACTTCTTCCACCAAAGGAGTTCCTCTTGTTTTTCACATTCTTCAAGTTGGTTTTCTACCAACCTTTACTCCTTGAGTAAAGCTGGAGAATAGCCTTCATTAAGCCCGATGGATTGAATTTCGAGAAGACGGATCTCTAGTTGACGCTTTTCCAGAAAATGTTCCCAAACTCCTATTCCATTTCTTGATTTTAGATTTCAGAGCCTTCAAATTTTGTTCGAA
Source organism: Pseudotsuga menziesii (assembly GCA_001517045.1). NCBI lineage: Eukaryota > Viridiplantae > Streptophyta > Pinopsida > Pinales > Pinaceae > Pseudotsuga > Pseudotsuga menziesii. Next base: position 31,577 of record LPNX010419393.1, on the reverse strand, counting down.
GGTCCACATATTAAAAACCTGATTGGATTGCATTTCATCCCACCAGGTTTTTACCTTATCTTCGAAGTCGGGGTTAGCCATCCAAAATTGCTCAAAACAAAAAGGTTTTTTGAATTGAGACCCTAAACCACTCCACATGAGCTCGGTCGGCCTGTGATCCGACCCACGACCAGAGAGGGTCGATCTATGGATCTCACTTCCTAAATTAATAACAGATTCAGAAACTAAGAACCGATCCAGTCTGGGAGCAATATGACAATCCCCTGTTTTTTTGTTCTTCCAGGTAAACCACCCAACCCATGGAGTAATATCTACGAGACCCAGATATTCAATGTTCTCGTGGAAAAGATTACATTCTTCCTCTAAGCAATGCCTACCACCCTTTTTTTCCTCCAACGAAGTGATTATATTAAAATCACCTCCTACCACCTAGTGCTCCAAAGGCATACAGGTCTTCAAATTGGAGAGGGTTTTTAAAAAAGTACGCTTATCACCCGAATGCTGAGGACCATAAAAATTTGTAAGTAAACCTGAAATTGGAAAATCAACCACCTTGAAAATAACAGAGATAGAATTATGGGTTCCTTGAAAATCAGAAAGGGAAATCCGAGACGGATCCCATAAGATACATAAGCCCCAGGAAAATCCTTTTGAATCAATACCCATACTTTCACAATGGGACCATATTTTACTCCTGCGCTGCTGAATAAAGTTAGCCTGACATTTGGTTTCTTGTAAAAAGACAATAGTAGGATTAGTCCTCTTAATCTTCTGATAGAGAATTTTCATTTTTCTTAAGCTATTAATGCCTCGAGTGTTCTAGGAAAGAAGTTTCATTAAAACAAATTTATAGACCAAGAGCAGCTTTGATTGTCGGGTATTGACCCGAATCAACCAACCTCCTCCCTACATCTGCCACCCTATGCTTATTGGATTTATGACCAGGTTTCTTGCCGTTGTCTTCACCTGATTTTTTAGTTTCTTTAAAGGAACCTAAATTAATACCTAAAGAACTTGATAATTTAGCTTTAAGAATGGCCTCCTTCAAAAGAGTAACCTGTTCTTAAGGAACATAACCTTTAACGTTATCTGAACAAGATTTCTCAATTCCTTCAAGATCTAATTCAACGATATCCATATCTTCTGATTCATCCAGGATATCTAATTGCAAAGAAGTGTCAATAGCTTCAACCTCCGATCTAGCTTCTTGTTGCTATTTTTCAGTATAAAGATCCTTGGAGATATTTGGAACAAAGGAGAGTCTCGAAGGTTGACCAAGCTATGATTTGAAAGGATTACCCCCAAGACTTCTTGAATCCAAATACTTCCCTACATGGTCACCCAAAATCTCAAAGTAATTAGAACTATTCATTTTCTTGACATTGTCTTGATGATCTTGTTTTTTATAGCCTCATTTGCAAGAAGAAACTTTGGAAAAACCAGGATCCGCTGGATCAAATACCTTATCAACCATCTTTTTGGGATGATTCAAAGGACAGTCCCTAAATAAGTGGCCATACTCATGGCAATGACGACATCTAAAGGGAACTTGTTCGTAGTCCAATTTTTGGAGCCATTCTTCATCCTCCCAGAGCAACCTTATTGCCTCTGGAAGTGCCTTAGAGAGATCCATGTGATACAGATACCAGCATAGGCGGTATATCTTTGAGATTTTGTTTGCTCCGAAATTTTGATAAAGGAGCCTAAACAGCTACCCAATTCTTCTAGAATTTCAGAATCCCAATATTCGTGAGGGAGAAAATATAACCTGATCCAAACCGGGGTGATTCCCATATCTTCCTTTTCCGGTCAAAATTTCTCTTTCCAAGGACGAAGGAAAAGACCGGTAGAGTAATAGAAATATGGACCACCATCTATAATTTTATTCCTATATTCTTAAATGATAAAGGAAACAGTAAAAAAACCCTTTGATCCCAAATGTAAATCATAATGACCTTTAGGTTTCCATGTAGAGTTAATCCACCAAATCAAAGCTTTCTTTGATTGCTGCAAACCAATGAATTTTCCAATAAAATCATGATCCGTCATGAACTGGATCTTTTCTGTTATATTTGCAGACTTTACTAACATAGATGGAATAGCTTATGCTTTCAGAAAGCATTGACCAGGTTTACGATCTATACCAATAGGACCAGGCATATCACAGGACACTAAATTGATTGAGATTTCCCCAATATTCATGTTAGCCTGGTCAAGAGGATGGAAGTTAGAGGGTTCCCCCCCCTCTAGAACCATTGAAAGAAACCAAGCTTCGATTGCCTGCTAAAAACTCCTTAGGTTCCTCCCTTCTCACTTCTTGGAGCCGTCTGCTTTCACTTAGATCGTCTGTTTGTTGATGTTATAGGTCAAGGTAGAAAGGAAATCGACTTAAGGATATAATGTTACCTATATATATATTTTTATATTTATTTAGAGGCATAAGTGCTTGGAATTAGAAGCTTGTGTTCTTAGCCTAACTATGATTATAACTTGCAAATCTTATAATTTGTCTTATTATTGGTAAATTAGATCCTAACCCCACATGCTACAATATAATATGACAAATCTATAAAAAAATATTGCAATACCTTATTTACTTTTACCAAAGTAATTACATAAGCTATTGTATTAAATGCACCATGATGCTAACTTAAACAAGTATTAACCTCTATCTAGATATGGTTATAAATTTGAGAATGAACATAAGCATAAGCAATATAATGATACATGCAAAGTTTAAATTTGATATCTAATTGTTTTACTTATAGTATTACAAAAATTACTTAGTTGTTATTTGTAAAACCTAAGTTATTACTATTATTTTGTTATATTGTTTATATAATTTAAGTTGTTCCTATTTACGTTATTTTTCTGTTTTATGTAATAGTTAATAATTATATGTATTTATAATAGGTTAAGCTTAAAGATAATGGTTATTACTGTGTTAAAAAGGACACAGTTACACAAACTGTGTACTGGTTTTTAAGAGACCTTCTTTTTATGACAGTTTATGTTTATGTTTTAAATAGATGTATTTTAACTAAGGAAACTTCTGAAATAAATGAATATTTTTGCTAAACATTCCTATAAATATTTAATAGTAGAAAGTAAATAATCATATTCCTACATTTCTTGATTTGATTTATTCATCAAACTTAATTTCACCTACTGTACTAGAGTACTACCTTCTTGAAGGTGTGGAAAATATAGTCAGGTAATTCATTCATCATTAAATTTAAACTAACCCTAAATAATTTATTCTAATACATATCTGAACAGAATTTATAAATCTTGGATCAATAAAAGATTTAACTAACTAACAAATAATTAGTCATGTAGATGCATCAAATCCTAAATTTATACATTCCAGTTCCTATGCTTGCATAAAGAAAATAAAATTCACATTTAGAACCTAGTAATATAGCAAATGAGACAACAAACTAAGGAGCCTGTTCCTCCCAACCAACTCCTGAAGACATGTGAGCTGCAAATCTTAGGACCCCCTAGCCTGTCTACTGGTCCACCTGGTTGAAAGCACTAGGTGAAAGAATAGGTTTATAAACCCCTGCAACTCCTCAGAGTAATCATCAGTAATACTTCTTCCTGTGGTAGTAAGAACTCAGCCCAAAACAGCTGCACTAGTTTAGTAAATCAACATTTTCCACTCAAACACTTCTACCTGTCCCCTCCATCGAATTTGTTGTGCACCAATTTCACTAAAAAATTTCACAAGTAAAGAATCAACAGCCTTAGCTGAATTCAATGGGTAGTTTTATCAACATGCCTAGGCATTTTGGGTCAGTTTTTCACTTAATGAGCCACCTACTCTTGTTCCACTTTCTTGGGGAACATGACCACAAAAATAGGGAAGTTGCCTCTTGCAACAACTAGAAGTAGTTTGAGGATGCTACCAAGTGTCAATCTGCTCTCAACCCAGCCTATTCCACCAAGTGGCCAGTAGACACTTATTTAATAGCCTCGCTAAGCTGTTGTCTCATCTTTTATTTATTAATTAATAAAATATTCAGCAATTAAATACAATTATCCTTGACCCCACTTGGTCAATAATTACAAACTTTATAATAAAATTAAAACATAATGTCTCCTAAAACATATAATGTTTTTGAAATTTGGGGTATGTGACATACACACCCCCTTAAATATAACATCGTCCTCGATGTTATTTTATTTATCGTCCTCAGAGTTTCTCTGGAACAGAATTGGATATGATGCCCGCATATGACTCTCTAATTCCCATGTGGCTTCTTCTGGCCTAAGGTGATTCCATTGCACCTTCACTTGTCCAATGGTGTGAATCTGAAGCAAGATCTCCCTGCTATCGAGGATACAATCCGGTTCCACCAGAAAATATCCTTCGGATTCCACCTGCACATCATTCCAATTTATAACATGAGCAGCATCATGGACATATCTTTTTAAAATAGAGATATGAAACACATTATGAACCTTTAAATTTGGCAGTAAAGCCAGTTGATATGCCACCTGTCCCATTCTGGATAGTATTTCAAAGGGTCCACAATATTGGGGTGCCAACTTAGCACAACTTCCTAACTTCAAAGAACTATTTTTAGGCCTTACCTCTATAAAAACATGTTCACTACCTAGAACTCTCTCTGAGTTCGTTTAAGATTTGCTTGACTTTTCTGTTTGTCTCGTGCAACCTTTAAATTACCTTGCACATGCTTTACAATTAACTCCATCTCTTTTTATAGCTCAAGTCCTAGTACTAACCTGTCAACTGGGTTAATCCATGATATGGGAGTATTGCACTTTCTGTCGTACAAAATTTCAAATGGGTTGTATTTTGCTAAAGCTTGATAGTGATTGTTATAAGCAAACTCTACAAAGTGTAAGTAATCCTCCCATTTACCTGGTTGTTCTCTAACATGCATCGTTAGCATATCTTCCAATATTTGATTCACCTTTTCAGTCTGTCCATCCATTTGGGGGTGAAAAGATGTACCAAAATTTAAAGTAGTATTCAGGCCTTTAAATAAAGACTTCCAGAAATTGCCCATAAATTTAGGGTCTCTGTCAGAAATTATAACTTTTGATATCCCATGTAAATGAAATATTTTTTTCATGAATATATCAGCAATATTAGCATCCTTGAGAGTGGTATTTACTGGCATAAAATGAGTTGCTTTACTGAGTTTATCGACGACTACCATTATCGAATCATTTAGATTCTGATTTCTACGTAGACCTGTAATAAAATCAAGACCGATTATTTCCCATTTCCAGCTAGGGATGGGTAATGGCTGTAGTAAACCGGCTGGATGATGGTGTTCAATCTTAACCTGTTGACATTCAAAGCACTTTACAATGTATTCTGCCAGTTCATTCTTCATATTTGGCCAAAAATAATCTTTCTGTAACATGGTTATAGTCTTTTGATAACCAGGATGTCCTGAGTAAGGAGTCTTCTGTATTTCATTTAAAATCAGTAGCTTAATTTTAGGTACATTAGGTGTATACAACTTGTTTTTATAAAGTATTAATCATTTTTCATTTAGACTATACCCTGTACTTAAACTTTCAGTTAAGTTTTCTGCCACTTTAGCTTGTTATTTCTGATAATTTTCATCCACTTTTACTCCTTCCTCCAAGTGATCTTCTGAATCTGATTTATAAGTGTTGATTGCTGCTACAAAGTTTAGTCTTGCATTTCTACTTAGAGCATCAACGACCTTATTTTATTTTTCCTTAATATGTTGGATCTTGAAATCATACTCGCTAAGAAAAGCTAGCCACTTAGATTGCCTTGCGTTTAAATTTGGTTGATCCAACAAATATTTTAAACCCTTATCATCTGTCATTAACATAAATTTTCTTTTGATTAAGTGATGGCGCCACATCTTCAAAGCATGTATGACGGCAGCCAACTCTAAATTGTTAGTAGCGTAGTTTTTCTCATGAATTTTAAGCTTCCTAGACTCATATGCAATTACGTGTCCTTCTTGAGTTAAGACCCCACCTAGACTATCGTTGCATGCATCAGTGCATACGACAAAGTCCTTATTAGGATCAACAATTCTTAAGATTGGTGCAGTAGTTAATAATGTTTTTAATTTCTTAAAACTTTCTTCACACTTTTGATTCCACTCGAATTTATTTCTTTTATTCTGTAAAGAAGTTATGGGATTTGTGATTCTTGAGAAACCCTCAATGAATATTCGATAGTAACTGGTAATCCCCATGAATGATCGCACGTCAGTCACATCCTTTGGAACCGACCATTTTTCAATTGCTTTTATCTTTTCTGGATCAACTGAGATCCCCTCTTTAGTTATTACATGGCCCAAGTATTGTATTTTATCCTTAAATAAATCACACTTACTAAGTTTGGCATAAAGCTGATGTTCTCTTAACTCTTGTAAAACAATTTTTAAGTGCTCCTCGTGTTCTTCTTTAGACTTAGAATAAATTAGCATGTCATCAATGAAAACCACTATGAATTTATCGAGATACTTATGCAATACATTATTCATTAAACACATGAAGACAGTCGGGGCATTAGTGAGCCCAAATGGCATGACAACAAACTCATAGTGACCGTATCTGGTCCTAAAAGCTGTTTTTAAAATATCCTCATCTTTAATTCGAACTTAATGATAACTGGATCGTAAATCAATCTTTGAAAATATTGTTGCTCCGCGTAGCTGATCAAATAGATTATCTATGCGAGGAAACATGTATCTATTTTTAATGGTCATTTTATTAAGTTGACGGTAGTCGATGCATAAGTGTAGAGTAACGTCCTTCTTTTTAACGAAAATGACAAGTGCTCCCTAAGGAGACACACTTGGTCTTATATACTTTTTATCAATAAGTTCCTTTAAATGTGATTTTAATTCATTTAGTTCCAATATATTCATCTGATAAGGAGCTTTTGAGATGGGCACTACACCAGGTACCGACTCAATAGTGAAATCTAATTCCCTTTTCGGAGGCAGTCCCAGAATTTCTTCCGGAAATACATCCAAATACCCCCTCGGGATTGGAATATCTTACAGTTTTAGTTTATATTCATTATTAATTTGTTCTTCATCAATTACAGTTACAACAAAGGATTTATAACCCTTTCGAACAACTCTCTTTAATTACAAGGCAGAGATTTGTCTGATAGCTGTTTTCCTAGGAATTCCTGTTATGACTACCATTTCTCCTTCATTATTTACACATGTAAAATTTTTATCGAAACAGCTCAAAACTACTCTATGCCGTTCTAACCAGTCCATACCAATTAACATGTCATAAGAGCCTAAAGGAAGTACATTTAGCTTCACAAAAGTTTCAAACTGATTCATAATTACAGTGCAGTCTTTTACAAATCTAATCACTTTTCTTTTTGCTCATGTAGCTAGTTGAACTAACCATGACTTTGCAAACTTATCTACTGATAAATTGCATTTTTCTACTAAATTAGGAGAAACATAACTCAGGATAGCCCCTGGGTCAATTAAGATATAAATGGGTGTTTGATTCAGCTTACCTTCTTCTTCCACCATGGAAGTTTGATAATCATCCTTCCTGTTTTCCAACGTCGCGTTGATCCTGGGCATCCCCCTTGCTAAGTCACCAACAGTCATCTCCTCTTGCACTGTATGAATATTGATGATAGTCTTCTTTCTATTAGGGAAGACTCATGCATAATGAGGTCCAATACAATTTGAACACTTTATTGTTTCTTTACATTCATTATTCTTAATGTAGTTGCTGTGATTATTAGTAGGTTCTTTATTTCTAGGGCCATTAGGAATTGACTATGAGTTACCTTTATTTCCTCGGAAATTCTTATTAGGAAAATTTTGTGTGTTATTATTCCTAAAATTGCGGTTAGATATGAAACCCTTCTTTTTATGTTCAAAATTATTAGACCTCTTAGCCTTCCAGTTTGGCATGCTTTCCTTTTTTCGGTTCTGCTCATAGCAAAAGTTTGACTTTCGCATAGCCTCCTCAAGGGTTTTAGGGTTATCGTATTCAATTCTATCTTTAATGTGAAAGGTAAACAACTCAGAAAATGCTACACCTTGGGCTTCTCGTCCACAATGTAAGGCATGTAACGTAGTAAACTTAAAAATTTACTGTTTAATTCCTTCATGTTCACAGTTCCCAACTTTAGTTCATAGAATTCTTTAGCTCGCTCTTCATAATACTGTTGCGACAGAAACTTATTTTTAAAGTATTTTTTAAAGGTACTCTAGTTAATGTTCTTTTTCTTAATACCTTTTACTCATTTTAAATCCTGCCACCAGATATCTGCCTTTCTAGTTAAATTGTAAATGGCCATTCTTGCTTTTAGCTGGTTGGAGTAATTATAGATTTGGAAATAATTCTTCATTCCAGAAATCCATGCTTTGAATTCCTCTCCTTTTTCAGTTTCACCGTTGAAAGTTGGTGGTTTTATCTTCTTAAATTCTCACGAAATTTCCTCATAAGGCTTAAATTTTCTTTTTCTAGAATGGTAATTATTCTCACTGTTGTCACTAGAGTACTAGCAATTCTTCGTATGTGAGTCACCATAAATTTCAGAGGATGAACTACTTTGACTTTTAGACTGCTTAGACTTTTTACTTTTATGTTGGTAGGATGTATTTTATGATCCTATCTGTTTATCTTTCTCTTCACTCTGAAATTTTTCCATCATTATCTGGTTCAGCTCTTTTTGAGTTCTTAGAATTCTTTCATTCTTTTTTTTAACTGTTTCCATTTCAGTTCTTAATTATTTAAAAGTTTGTAATAATTATGAAGAATTGTTAGTTATTTCTTCCTTAACCGGTTCTCTTCTAGAATTACTTTGTTCATTTAACGGGGACCCTTCATCTGCATATTCCTCGAGTCTTTCCATACCTATAGTTCTAGCTCAGAAATTTTTTATGGTAACAACATTTCAAAAGAAAAATAATAAATCAATTATGCATGCATTTTATTTAATGTTTGTCTACGCAGGTTGAGCCGCATCCAGGCCTAGTGTCTGAACGTGTGCTCTGATACCATATGTGATACTCCAAATTTTCATAAAAATTTAAAATTTTTCTTGCAACAAATAATGTTTACAATCGTCGCTTAAGAGAGTAACCTAACTGCTAACAATTAACATACTAAGGTCTAATCTAGATACTAAAGCGAATTCATTTATCATTTTCGATAGTACTTTCTTTACTAACTACCTTCAAAATTTAGTAAAGAAGATCGATCTAGAAAGTAAATGGTCTAAAGTAGTAAGTATTAAAATCGACTGTTTATTTAATTGTGAAAACAAGGTACTAAAGTTTGTTTCTTGCTTACTGAAGGGACTATCTAGTTGTGCCGAGGATTACTTAGCTTATTGAAGCTAATGCAGTGAAATGATGATTCTTGTACAGGTTTTTTTTAAGGTAAAATGTTTTTTTTTCCCATTTCAGGATCGAGACTAATTATCTCAACTTGCAAAAGTAAAATGCTAGCATAATTATTTTAACTTAACGCTGTGTGTAAAGAAGGTATTGTCAAACCTGTTTCCTTTCCAATTCTTGAATTAGTTAAGTATTTGCAAAATGTTAGAGGCCTATGTTTTTAACCATCCTATTCTAGGATGCAGGATGCAAAGTTACATATATAAATTTTTTATAATTATTTAGAGGCACAAGTGCTTGGACTTATAAAAAAATTAGAAGCTTGTTTTCATAGCCTAACTATGATTATAACTTGCAAATCTTATAATTTGTCATATTGTTGGTAAATTAGATCCTAACCCCACATGCTATAATATAATATGACAAATCTATAAAAAAAATATTTCAATACCTTATTTAAATTACATGAGATATTGTATTAACGTGCACCATGATGTTAACTTAAAAAAGTATTAACCTCTATCTAGATATGGTTATAAATTTGAGAATGAACATAAGCAAAAGCTATATAATGATATATGCAAAGTTTAAATTTTGTTTGTTTTACTTACAGTATTACTAAAATTACTTAGTTGTTATTTGTAAAACCTAATTTATTACTATAATTTCATTATACTCTTTATATAATCTAAGTTGTTCCTATTTACATTATTTTTTTGTTTTCTGTAATAGTTAATAATTATATGTATTTATAATAGGTTAAGCTTAAATATAATGGTTATTATTGTGTACTGGTTTTTAAAAAAACTTTTTTTTATGATAGTTTATGTTTATGTTTTAAACAGATGTATTTTAACTAAGGAAACTTCTGAAATAAAGAAAGAAATCTTTCTGCTAAACATTCCTATAAAGATTTAACAGTAGAAAGTAAATAATCATATTCCTACACTTCTTGATTTGATGTATTCATCAAACTTAATTTCACCTACTGTACTAGAGTACTACCTTCTTGAAGGTGTGGAAAAATAAAGTCAAGTAATTCATTCATCAGTAAATTTAAACTAACCCTAAATCATTTATTCTAATACATATCTGAACAGAATTTATAAATCTTGGATTAATAAAAGATTTAACTAACTAACAAATAATCAGTCATATAGATGCATCAAATCCTAAATTTATTCCAGTTCCTATGCTTGCATAAAGAAAATAAAATTCACATTTAGAACCTGGTAATATAGCAGAGGAGAGAACAACCTAATTAGCCCATTCCTCCCAACCAACTCTTGAAGACAGCTAAGCTGCAAATATTAGGACCCTCAAGCTAGTCTACTGGTCCAACTGGTTGAAAGAATTGGGTGAGAGAATAGGTTTAGAAACCCCTGCAACTCCTCAGAGTAATCAGCAGTAATACTTCTGCTTGTGGAAGTAAGAACTCAACCCAAAACAGCTGCACTAGTTCAGTAAATCAACACTTTCCACTCAAACACTTCTTCCTGTCCCCTCCATCGAATTTCTTGTGCACCAATTTCACTCAGAAATTTCACAAGTAAAGAATGAGCAGCCTCAGCTGAATTCAATGGGTAGTTTTATCAGCATGCCTAGGTCTTTTGGGTCAGTTTTTCACTTAATGAGCCACCTGCTCTTGTTCCACTTTCTTGGGGAACATGACCACAAAAATAGGGAAGTTTCCTCCCGCAACAACTAGAAGTAGTTTGAGGAAGCTGCCAAGTGTCAATCTGCTCTCAACCTAACCTATTCCACCAAGTGGGCAATAGACACTCATTTAACAACCTCCATAAGTTGTTGTCTCATCTTTTATTTATTAATTAATAAAATATTCAGCAATTAAATACAATTATCCTTTACCCCACTTAGTCAATAATGACAAACTTTATAATAAAATTAAAACATAATGTCTCCTAAAACATAAAATGTTTTTGCAATTTGGGGTATGTGACAAGAGGAGTTGAGAAGGACATTGTGGTATGGGAACACTCGCATCAGAGTACTGTAGGAATTGAATGCAAAGCTCAAATCCTGTAGAGAGCATAGGGAGTGCTCAAAGGTTCTGTGTGAGAACCAGGAAAATGCCAATAGTCAAGTAGGAGGAATCTTCATGAGGTGTTGAGAGGGTAGGCTTGTTTGCAGTTCATCATGAGTGTGGGAAAGCTCATGGAGGTGGTATGGAAGGGGGCTACTGAAAGTCATCTAAAGGGTTTAATAGGAAGCCATGATAGAACAAAGGAAGATACCAGAGCGATGGGTTTCAAGAGGACGAGTCAAAGCAAACTTGACAGAGAGGTTGCTGAGCTGAAGAAAATGATTAATAAAGTGGTCCAACTATTGCATGAGAAAGCTACAGAAGGTCAGTATTATGTATGGAGGTAGAAGAGGAAGGTGCAATGGCCTGTAAAGAGGTTATGTGACAGGCATCTCAAGCACGGACTTAGTGTTTAGGTGAAGGAAGAGGAAATACTCAGGGAAGCTAAGCATGAGGAAGAAGTTCACGTGATGTGTGAACCTGAGTAAGGTGAGTACCTTGATGAAGAAAGAGAGGACATTGATATAGAGTTTACTAACAAACTCATGGACATGGAAAAGAGTTCATATCAATTACATAGGTGAATGAGGATGTTGATGTGATATATTTTGAAGATCTTAAGGACTGTTTTGTAGAAAAAAATCAATATGGGATGTTGGAGGAAAAGGCATCAATTGAGGATGACGTGCCTTATGTTTTTCAAATTGACAATATGTGTTTAATTGCAGGTTTCACAGTTGGCATAGAGGGACAATTGCTGAACACTGTCCAACAGTTTGAAGAGGATGAAGATGAAGGTAAAATCATGGACATGTGGAATTTCCATATTTTACATATCTATTTGCTGACTTTGTTACAGGTATTCTGCAAATGGATAGTTGGGATGGTGAATGATGAAGCATGGTTGCCTAATGGCAGTAAAATTTCCTTTCATTTTCTAAAGGAAAATGCAGAGGAAGAAATTATCTTGAGAGACAATATGGAAGCTCAATATTGGGCTGAAGATGTTGAAAGGTGCAGCAATGACATTATTGTATTGCAGCAATGGAGGAATGCATTGGAAGTTCTCTATACTTCTGAGCAAATGAAAGTCGTAGAGGAGAAGGGCATCCAAACAAAGATGTTTCAGCAAAGAAGCAGACTAGATGAGGAGATAGATGAGTTATGGCATCTCATGTAGAGATGTAAGAGGAACGGTAATGATGAGGTACAGGCAGTTATTTGGATGACTGTGGGAGACTGGGAAGTTCATTACATGATTAATGAACAACAATAACTACAAAACAAATTTTGGGATCCATGTATATTGCAGCTGGAAGACTATGACGTGGAGGTCATATTTATTTTTCCTGGGGAGTCTAATGCAGAGCATCTTGCTTTCCATTTCAAATTCCAAGTTCAATGCTAGATCAGTCCTAGGAAGGGGTCTACACATTTTGATTTAATAGTCCATAGACTATTACATTTTAAATAACCTATGCATTTATGAATATTCTAGATAGTGATGAGTCATTCTGCTTAGTCATAGGCTGTTAGAGCTCTAGGAATAATAACGAGTCGTGACTCCATGTGTGGAGATTAGCCGTTGAACCATTTATTTAGACAGAGATGTTTTTACATCATGCTTTGTAATTTTGTTACAGGACCGAATCAGTGGAGGGGTAGCAGAGTATATTAAATAGCTAGGTTGTAAAGGTTGAAAGGGTTCCATCTTTCAGAAGAAAACTGTGTTTTGCAGAGAGGCGACCAGACTTGTGTCTGTACCGACTTGTAAATATTTAAGGAGGATGAAAGTGGGCCAAGAGTTGTGTGTATTTTCTTTTATTTCCCTAATAGAAGTAAGCCACGTGTTCTGAGTGCTTTTAGTCTAGATGTATGCATTAATTTGAGCAGCATAGTTGTGTAAAGCGATTTCGGTGTTTTCATGAATATTTGTAGATTTCTCTGCAATTGTTGGTTTAAGAGTTGGATTTTGTTGGAATCGTTGAAGGATAGGGTAGATGCATGCATAGGAGGATAATATTGATGGATCGAAGAGGTTGAAAGCCATATCGATCAATTCTTTGATCAAATCCGCGCAGAACACAAGTTTTCTGACTTAATGAGTTTTTGTAGAAAATGAACGCTGGAGATTGGATCCGCAGATGTAGATCTGACGATCCAGGAGGGGTCCACAAATGGATTTGCGAGGGAGATAACAGATCCTCCAAGGTTTGGGTGATCTGCATAAAGAGGCAAATCGACGGTTGTGGTGAAGTCCATAATGAAAAGATCTAACGGTGGAAAAAAATGCGGAAAAAGATTTGCGGACATAAATTTGTGGAGGAGTAACTTTGGGAAGTTGGCATCCTGCATCCCACAACCCAATTTCAAGAAGGCCATTTCAGAACAAAAGTTGCAGGGGAGCAACTTTGGGAAGTTGGCATCTTGCATCCTACATCCCACAACTCGATTTCGGGAAGGTCGTTGTAGAACGAAAGTTGCGGAGCGTGACATTGGGTGTTTTTAGATCTCGCATCCCGCAACCCGACAGTGAAAACTATGTTGTGGAAATAGAGTTGCGAGAAGGAAAAATTACGGGAAGAAAATTTTAGTGTGGAATTTGGCGTTTAAAGCTAAATTTGGAGATCCTGCCAAGTGTAGGACCCTGAAGATCCATGAGGTGCTGGTTGGGTTAGTTTTGTTTTGAACCCCTGCACCACAATCTATAGTTTGGATGACCATTGAAAATAAACTTTTTACACTCCCTTATTTCATCATGACTCATATTTCATTTACAATCAAGTAGCTTTCATGTAACCCAAATCAACTTACTTACATATGAACCATATCACCATTAATATAACATTTACCAAAAGACCGAGACATTATCTTGTCTAGCCAGATGACCAAATAAAAAACATTTTTGTCATGTCAAGAGACAATCTACCATATAATAAAGGAATGTAATAAGCCTAATATTGGCTAGAAGCATAACATTATCGGGACCTCTCATCTTAATGTGTGTCATGCCCTTCAAGCCGCTCTCATACTTCACTATTGTCAATAGAATATTATTCAATTCACGACTGCCAATCAAAACAACAGCACCAGTTTTCAACAAACCTGTCGCAGCTTTCCGAAAGAACACATCAAAATCCACCCTTTAAGGGATCTTTAGTTACAGATGGATGTGGCCAATATGGACAGTTATACACAAGGAAGGAGGCTTATAATCGCGGCTCCTTTCTTTAGTAATTTCTGGGAAGCCCAACCTCACACCCCTTTGTTAACGCGGCTCTATTTTCTTAGACTCTTCTCCTCTTTGTGGACTTCATGTTGGGACTGGAAAAGGCAGTTGCTCCTCTCAAGCACAAATAGATGGCTGTCTCTTCCTCTGTAGGCGGCTCTTCCAACTGTAGCGATTTCTTCCACCAGATGATAGGAGACGGCCCATAGACTTCCACATTGCACATTCATTCCAAACACTAGTGCTTTAAGCCAACAATTACAAACTCGACGAAAAAATTTCTTACCATAGATTTGGATGCAAAAATTTTCCACCATAAATAATGAATAATGTCTGGTGATTGCTCTCTGGATGTAAATTCCTGCGCTTTGAGCGTTGGACCGTAGCAGAAATTGGCTCCTTCCTTTTGCAGTTATCACTAGATTCTTATCAGTGATGGTCTATTCGAGAACGTGCATTATTGGCCAATCAGAAAGAACAGCTTCACCCTCCACACAACAACGACGCAACAATCAAATACAGCGGTAGTGATTCTCTCCCACACGATGCAACTCCTTCAACACGCTATACAACCTTCCACCCAAAAAAACATATTTAAAACATAACACAAACTCTCCACTCTATCCTATATCAAAATCATTACACATCATGGCTAAGCTGTCATTGAATTATTTATACAGTCAACAAATCATGGCCACCTTAAAGTCATCATACCCCATAGTGTGCGAAGGGACTCTAAAATTGGGGAAAATCAACTTGGCATATTTTGATTCATAAAGAAATATATGGACAGATATAATTGAAATAAAATCCGTGAAAGGTGTGGGATTTTACTATTGGAAGAGTTGTTGGAATATCTACCAATGGAATATTATGGGCTCGGTATATTCATTTCAAACTCTCCAGAAATTGGATTGCGACCAGTCTTCGAAACCACCGACCGCCATGACCGTCAAAGGGAGAACCCACACAAAGTGCAACTAAAATGAAAGGATGAAAGTCGCTCTGCGTGTTGGACATAAATATGAATCCTTGACAAACAAACCCAAACCCAGGTGGGGTCTTCTGGCAAGTGGGGTATCTTGCTAAATCTCTGTTAGTGGTTTTGTTATTCAGAAAGCTGAAGAGGAATAGTTTTACGTGAAGCAAGGATGGAACTACAGTACCCTTATTAAAAAAATGCTAATGAAAATGTGTGAAATGAATGATAACCGCTTTAATCACCGAATAAAAATATAGTGCAGGTCATCTATATCAGAATCTGGTAAAATAAGAAATCAAAGCTCTAATCGATTTAAAACTGTGAATGGTGTTTTTTACTTATAATAATTTGACTCCAAGACATTTACAGTTATACTTTTACCGTATATGGAATTATTTTGGTTAGTGCAGTAATTAAAATAGATTTTCTAGTTTAATAATAATAATAATTTATTTTTAAAAAGCAAATTTAAACCAGCATACTCTCAAAGCTGGGAAATGAAATGCCTAAAAGAACTTCAATATGTTGTAAGATGATAGAAAGTTGTGTATTGGAGCATGCATTTGTTATGGTTGTTTGTAAGATTGTTCATTGCAGATCAGATTCCAGCTATGGAAAACAAAAAAATGTCAAAATCAATCTCAACAATCCAGAGTTGCAATTTTTGTAAACAATGCATAATCAGATTTCAACCATGAAAAACAAGAAAATGTCCAGTTGTATAACATATAGCCTTTTTTCCTTAAATATTTGATTGAAAATATCTATTTTGTATTTTAGTGTGACATGTATATTTGAGTATTCTTGGAAATGTTCTTATTTATAATATTACAGAGTTCTCCTTCCACATGCCTAATATGTGTGTTGCAATTGTTTTTATGATATAAGATAATGCTTTATACAAAATAAATATATTATATTGCTTGATAGAAGTAATCCACAAAAACACAAAAACATAAACAACCTAATATACCACTTTGAAAACAAGGGAAATAGCAAGAGAGTGGTGCTCCAGACTAACATCATGATGTATTGGTTGCAATATAAGTATATTTGTTTTAAAAAATTGGCAATTACTAACTTTAGACATGTTTTCTTAAGAAATACTCATAGCATGCTTAGAATTGTTTTTGTAATATAAGTCTTCAATAAAACACTTCTGTTATAAAATAAGAATGTGTTGCCATGTAGCATTGAGTTTGAGAAGTAGAGATACTTTTGTTTTTCTAATGTAAGTCTTCAATAAAACACTTCATTTATAAAATAAGAATGTGTTGCCATGCAGCATTGAATTTGAGAAGTAGAGATACTTATGCTATAGGAAAATATATATATAAATTATGTTTGTATAAAGAGGTAAAGGCATTTATGTTATAAAAAAATTCACTTTTATATTCTTACATAAACCTAAGTTTCAATAATATAATAATAATAATAAGACCTTTTTATTCAAATATAAAATTTAATATCTTAATATTTCATATTTTGATATAAATTTATAATTATAAATTTAAAATTCAAACACTATTCCACATAATACCGCATACTTATTAGATGGAAATAAAATGCTTCATTAAATACTTCAGTTAATAAAAATTAAATGTACAATTTCAAACTATAAAATTAAGTTTTTATTGTATTTTTCAAAGTATAAAGTTAAGTTATCTATTTTATATATAAATGTTTTTTAATAAAGAATAAAATGTAAATATTTCACAACTTTTTTTTCAAAGTATAAAGCAAAGTTTTCTATTTTATATATTTTTAAATATAAATATATAAATGTTTTTTAATAAAGAATAAAATGTAAATATTTCACAACTTTTTTTTAAATAATATATTTTTATTTGGAAACTTCTGGATTCAACTACTGGTTTTCAAGCTTTGGAGGGTATATGTCACGTCCCCACACTTCTACCGGCGAGAGGACATTCAACTATAATGCTAACATTGCGCCCATGAACATAAAATATAAAATGCATTAGAAATGAAACATACATAGATGCATAATTCGTTTAAACATACAACAGAAGCAAACACAATCATCCAATGCATTCAGCATGTTCATCATCTCATTTAAGCAATAAATACAATTGCAAAGACATAATGGACAAGAGATACTTATCTTTAACAGAAGCTTGTCCTGCAACCAGCTATGTCACTGCAACCTTCCACCCAACCATAGGCCATTTTGCTCATCAACCACTCAGCAACACTGCCACCCTCGAGCTGGACATGATTCCACAAGGAATAAGGGGAAACTAGCAGGCTCACACGTAGCCAAGGATACACAAAACTCAGCCATGTCAACACAGTTGGGTTTATCAGGCTAATAGGGAGCTGAAAATTTTGGCTGCTAAGCTAGTGAGCTCAATCGAAGAGCTATGGACACCTGCACCAGAACTAGCCTGACTTCTAAAACATCCACACACACCCCACACAAGGAAGCATCCCCTTCTCTACTATGCAGTCCCTCGGGCCATGCCTTCCCTTCCAGTGCTATTTAGGGGGTGTAAAGAAGAAAGAAAACCCTCTAGCTCTGTCTATGAGGCTCCTGCACACACTAGGTTTGTCAAGCAAGCTCATACCCCATTTCCACACCCAAAGACAGTTCAAAGGCCAACAAACGATATGCACACAGCAATAACAGTTCTGGACTAAAGGAAAAACACCACAGAGACTAAAATTGGATATGGCAACTAGGTAGAAATAGCTCAGTCTGAGAAACTCAAATTCCATATTCGTTTATGGCCCTAACATGGCCAAAATGATCTCAACAGCACCCAAATTCATGACTCTGTTCTCCCACTCATTGGGAAACACTAAACAACAAAATTCCCCACTGTGGGCATGTGGAAATATCACCAAAACGCCCAATAGAGATCCCAACCACTAGAAGTTAACAAAAACACTTTACAGCCATGGTAAAAACACATGAAACTACAAAATCGTGAGTGGAAAATGCATTGGCAACTCCAAAAACATGAGGAAAACCAACCCAATCCCTAGCATTACAAAAACGACCTCCCATCCATGGGAAATTGAAGCCAACAACAGAAAACGTGGGAGGAAAACACACACAGGTAGTTCTGGATGCTTGAGAGAGCTCACGTGAAGGAAAAATGGTGTGTAAAACATGAAAACATCCTAGCATGGTAGAATGACATACATTTTTGGGTTTTAACTTGCCCAAGGAGTCAAAATTCATTTCCCAAAGACTGATGGATTCTCAAATTTGAATTTGGGTTGTCATACCTTGCCCATCCCATGCAATAACCAACCCAACTAATTTCTGGCAGTAATAAATGATTGGGTGAATGAGACAAGAAAGGTACTTGACAGTTTGATGGGTTCTCCCTCAGACATTTGGCTTTTCCCCATTGGCCCAAAGGTTTGAATATTCCCCTCCCCCGCTATCCTTAGGAAATCATGCCCCTTCTCATTATTGTTGCATTGACATAGTTGGTTGTGTGTATTTTTAATTAAAATGCATATTTAAATGATGTCCAAATTATAATGTGTCAGCTAGCACAAAATACCATCGGCAACGATTTTAATCATCGGAACATAAAAAGTTAAATCGATGGTGGGGCTTTTGCCTTTAGCTCCACGCCACGATTAATTACAATATATACATTTAATGCAAACATGGTCAAAATCGAGGTGTTATAGTATAGGTTTGTTATTCAACTCAAGGGATTAATTCTCGTCTCTTTGCATGTATGTTTGCAAAAGTGGGGGGAGTATGTATAGATTAGCATGTCGGGGTGGAGTTCAGAGGATGAGGTTTTCTGTAGAAATGAAATCCCTCGGGGGTTTCTCTGGCAACTCCTAAAACCAACAGGTTTTTTATGGGTTATCTTCTCTCTTTTGTACTTATCCTGTCCTGGTCACATGGCGTAAGACGAGCAGGAGAACCTGGACTTCTCGGAAGACCCATGGAAAAACGAGTCGATTTTCACCTTTGTGAAAATTTATGCGGTTAGCTGCCCTGTCACGTTTCAACCCTTGTCAGATCTTATGCCAGCTGGAACCATTCACGAAATCGCAGCAGGAATGGCAATTAGGGTTAGCGCTGGGCCTTTGGATAACCCACGAGCCCTAACTGCAGGCTCTCAATAGATATCGCTAGCAACAAGGCTGCTTGAACCAACTCTTGGAGGTAGTCCCTTCTCTCTTTTTCCCACCAGCACTATTTCAAATTTAGGGTTTCCCCCTTCGAAAGCCATCATTGTTCACAGTGAATATTTTTGTGCTCCGGACTTGAATCCACCGACACCGCTAGAATAGACTTGGTTCAACGATTTCGAGCTCCAGGAGGTAGGTTGGCTTGAAACCCTCCTAGTGCACACAGATCAACATCTTTTTGAGCCTCCAGACAGGGAGGATGATTTTAGCATTGAAGGGTTTATTGCTTCCTTTCTGCTGCCATATGACTTTCAAGGAACCCCATTGGAATCGGAGTCAGACAACAACAGTAAAGACTCCAGGGAGGGTTCTCTAGATGGTAGTCATGGAGGAGATAAAAAACCTAACAAGAAGCAGAAAAACAAATTTCTTGTTCCAACTAGTGAACCTTTGAATCTAATTAGTGGTGTTAATATTTCAATAGGGGAGGCAGGGGCCAAGGAGAATCTAGCACTAGTTGGAAATATCAGAGGGAAAAACCCTAGACAAAAGAAATGGAAATCTGGGTTTGAAAAAGTTGGATGGGCCTTCTCCAATACGAACCAGAAACCAACGCTCTCTCCAAGGGGTGGTTCGGATTTAAGTTCAACAGTGTGGAGGATGTTGAAAGAATACTGAAAAAACACTTGAATTATGGAACGGTGCCCATAACGCTCAAGAAGTGGACACCTCTTTTTTATGCAGACAGCGAGAAATTAGAAACAATCCTAGTCTGGGTTCGTCTACCAGGACTCCCTTGGGAATTCTAGAACCCAGAATCGCTTCGAGACCTTGGAACCGCCCTGGGTTTTTGTTGGAAGCAAGCCTCTCTTTTATGAAGACTTGATGACAAACGGTGGCGAGAATTCTTGTCTCTCTAAATGTTCGAATTGATCTCCAGGAGCATCTAAATTTGATCTAAGGTTCCTCAATCAGGAAACAAATTTTGGATTATGAAGGGATTCCTTTCATATGCCACAGTTGTCATGCTACAAGACATCTGGCGAGAAAAAGCCATTTGGGGTTTTCACAGACGCCCGCTCGAAAAAGGTGTCTCTCCAAGGAGGAAGCGGCTCAGGACATTGTAAGGGTCCCAGCAGAGGAACGCCAAAACAAAGAAGCAACCAATCTGGGATAGTCATTGAATACCAAAGAAAAACAGTCCATCACCATCCCAAAGATCGACCTGGATCCTCCTCTTCAGCACGCTTTGTGGCCTCTCTTGGGTATGTTTCCAGACACTTCCTTGAATGGACAATTGAGTGACTTGCATATAAATGAATTAAGTACCTCATTGCCAAATTTTTCTTTGACTTTTTGCTCCTTCTCGACTCAGGCGGTCACATCTCCCCCTCCATCTCCACTTTCGATGGCACCTCCTCCCTCTGTTTCTATATCCCCTATTCAACCCACCTCACCGGATTCAAACTCCACTTCCTCCATGATCCTTTTTCATCTCAGAACAAGGGACATCCATGCACTAACTGTTCCGTCATCATCTATCCTCAGCTTAGAACAAATCCTACCCTACCAACAAAGGGAAAGGGGCACTCACACTTCTCCTTTGCTTAGAAAAAAGCACTTCATGATCGAGCAAACGACAAAGATAAAACACTCTTTGGGGCACTTAGAGTAGTGCAGGCCCCTGAAGGGGTTCCTAAATGAAACTTCTCTCCCTCAACTGTAGGGGTCTGGGAAGTACCCAACAAATTTTTTTTCCTATAGAGGATGCTCATGGTGCAAAAATCGGATGTAATCCTCCTCCAGGAAACGTTAGGGACAGAACTTGAAGTTACAAAGTTGTTGTATTCGATTACAATATCTTACACCTTTCTAGCCCAGAGTGCCAGAGGTCTTTTAGGTGGGTTGAAAATAGGATGGAACCGGTCCACAATTCTTTGTTCAAACTCTTGGGGAGCCCCTTTTGGCATGGGGATCTAGTTTCTTTGGGCGGAAGCAAATCTATCCTTAAACATTCTGAACATCTATGGTCCTTACAATAACAGCATGGCCTTCTGGGAATCCCTGCAAACCTCCCCTCTGCTAAGAAGTGATAACGTGGTGATAGGTGGAGATTTAAATTTCACTTTAGGTGCCCATGAAATCTGGGGACCAAGAGCAAGGGTGGACCTGTTGCAAAAAAAATTCAGCAACCTCCTTCAAAACATCAAGATGGTGCACCTTCACCCTCAAAACCTCAATTCAAATTAGACAAATAGAAGAAATGGGGAGGATAGAATTGGAAAAAGACTTGACAAATTCCCCATGGTTGAAATCCTTCTAGGGAGGAATTCGATGTTTAAGCAATGGGTTGATTCGGGAGCTGACTCTGATCATATGCCTATATGTTTGGAAATCCTCAGAAACCCTAAGAAATCACCCAACCCCTTCAAGTTTTTTGCTTCCTGGATAAAAAACGAGGAAATTATCAGGCTTACCTAGTCAAACTAGATCCCATATGTGGCAAATGAAGGAAAGCATGTTGCTACTCACTTTACTCAAAATTGGTCTCGCACCAAATGTCTTCTGAAAGATTGGGCTAAGACTAAAAAGACGATGGATAATCAGATTATTATACAAATTGAGGCAGAAATGGCAAAGATTCATAACTCTGAGGAAGGGGGGGGGGGGTCTCACACAATCTAACAAAGAAAGGTTGATATCCCTTGAATCTAGTAGAAATAAGATATTGAAAGAGAGAGAGAAAGTATGGAGGCTAAAAAGAAGAGCCATCTAGATGGCTAGTTGGGATGATAACAAAAAAAAAATCAAGCCTTTGCGAAAGGCCGAAAACAGTAGAATACGATCTGGGAACTTAAAAATGATAGTAATGAATGGATCTCCACTTTTGAGGAGCTGACTGAGACTGGAAAATATTTTTTTGAAAACCTGTTCAAAGAAGAGCAACATGCATCTATTACGGAAGTCATCCAGATTTCACAATTATTCCATGGGAGAATTTTTTACGAAGACAATTTGGATCTTATGGAGGAGGTCTCGAAAGATGAACTAAAATAAAATCTGCATAGCTTTCAGAAGGACAAAATCTCGGGTCCAAATGACTAGACCATTGAATTCTTTCTAGAATCCTATGATACTATTGGGTCTAGCCTCCTTCATTTGGTCGAAGAATCCCGAGTAAATAGTCATTTACATCCTCCTCTCAACTCGACTTTCTTAGCTCTTATTCCAAAAAAATAAAACCTGAATAGTTTGGAGGATTCCAAGCCCATCTCTCTCTACAACATCACTTACAAAGTGGTTGCAAAAGTGATAGCTCAACAATTGAAGAAAGTTCTCTAAAGAATCATCTCATCTAAAAAAATTGGTTTTCTTGAGAACATACAAATTCACGAAGCCAACGGAGTAGCACAAGAAGGAATTGAAAGCATAAAACTCAAGAAGACAAAAGGGACAATTCTAAAGATTGATCTCTCAATGACTTTCAACAGAGTAAGTTGGTTGTATCTAAGACTCCTTCTCACTCACTTGGGCTTTAATTACTCTTTCATAAATTGGATTTTTGCCTGTATCGCCACTGCCTTATTTGCAGTCCTAATAAATGGATCAGCCTCCCCTTTCTTTCTCTCGGAAAGGGGCCTCCAACAAGGATGCCCACTCTCTTCCCTTCTTTTCTTATTTGTGGAAGAAGGTCTGTGTAGAGCTATTCTATATGAAAAAAGGAGATGATTATTTGAAGGAATCAAGATAGCCACGAATCTAAATATTAACCATATCTTATTTGTAGATGAGATTATCATATTTTGTAATGGCTCAATCAGAGATGTTGAGAAGCTATCATAAATTATGCACCTTTTCTACAAAGCTACTGGTATGAAACTCAGTGAACAAAAATCTTCTATTCCCACTTTCAATTTGGAAGATGATGACATTAGGAGACTCTTGGACCTTTTTCCTTATGTTGTCACAACCTTGGACGAAGGTTTTAAATACTTGGTGAACAAAAATCTTCTATTCCCACTTTCAATTTGGAAGATGATGACATTAGGAGACTCTTGGACCTTTTTCCTTATGTTGTCACAACCTTGGACGAAGGTTTTAAATACTTGGGCTTCAGACTAAAACCAAACTGCTACAAGAAGGAATATTGGAATTGGTTACTGAAAAAACTAGATCACAGGGTCAATATCTGGTGCAATAGATGGCTCTCGAGAGTGGGCAGACTAATCCTAGTTAAGTCTGTTCTTGAAGCCATCCCTGTCTACTAGATGGCTCTAGCATGGATCCCAAAATCCATTCTAGAAAGATCGCGAAAAATCTACTCAAGATTTGTGTGGATGGGGAATAAAGATCAAAAGGTTCTTCCTTTTGTTAAATGGGATCAAATTTCCATACGTAAATCTCTGGGAGGGTGGGGACTCAAAAACACCACTCTTTTTGCAAAAGATTTAGCTGCTAAAGAAGGATGGTGACTCATTTCAACAAACATTCTATGGACTGAGGTTGTTATTCATAAATACATAGCACATGTCCCCCTTTGGGATTGGATCAAAATAATAGTTTTCACTGCTCCTGCCTCAGGACCAATCATCTGGAGATCCATCTGCAATGTTTTTCTCCTTATTCATAATGCGCTATCTTGGAAAATAGGGAACCACACAAAAAGTGCGAATTAGAGAAAATCCCTGGTCTGGAAGCCAACTCATCCATATTCTCCCTCAACAACTCCTTCAGTTTCTTCACCAAAAAGGCTTCTTTCATTTAAATCAGATTGTTGACCCTGCTTCCACAAATATCTGGCAACAGGAGTGGAAGGGGATCAGAGAGCTAGAGATTCCATTTTTTTTGGAACTTAGAATGGAACAGATACATTTCTTCTCTCTGAGTCTCCCACATCAGGCTCACATAATCACGGGATGAGATTATCAAGGAACATGTTGCGCATGGAAGCTATACCCTAAAGACAAGTTATCAATGTCTTTGCACCACAACTTTTCAAAATTTATCACGATGGTGGAAAATTGGGATTTGGAAAATCAAATGTCCTCTGAAGGAAAAAGTTTTTATGTGGTGCACCCTTGCAAAGAGAATCCCAACTTGGGACAGAATGCATAAAAGGTCCCTGGAAGGTCTTGGTTGGTTCCCTCTCTACAAAAACGATGAGGAGAATGCCAATTATCTTTTCCTCGCTCGTTTATTCTCATCTCAGGTTTGGTCACACTCAAAAACTCTGCTAAATCACATATTTGATTGGCATGGACAATCCCTTGAAGATGCGTGGAAAGTCTGGTCCTGTTCATCCCATCTTGCTCACATCAAAGCTCTCCCTCTCATTCACATCTGGGGAATTTGGCTTGCACAAAATGATGCTATCTTTCAGGAAAAAACATCTTCTCCCGAGGCCATTGCTAAACATGGTCTCGACGTATTATCTTTTTTTCCTCAAACAAAAGATGCCCCGACAATCCAGATCATCATCGAAGAATTGATTGACCCATCTTTCTTATGGGATTTTTTTGACGGGGCCTCTCAATATCGCACCTGTGGGGGTGGAGCTACCCTATTTCGAACCCAAAACCATCATTTCAAGATTCAAATGGGCCTAGGGGACAGAACAATTTTTTTTGCTGAGCTCATGGCACTAAAACTCTTTCTTTGTTTGCCTTGGAGAAAAATTGTAGAAGGATTCAAATCTTCGGAGACTCCTTAGTTGTCATTAATTGGGTGAACAAAGTTCAAAGATGCATAAACATTTCCCTTATTACTCTTTTTCAAGAAGTTAGCAGACTCATGACAAATTTTGACTCCATTACCTGGCGGCATGTGTACAGGGAAAGAAACACTAATGTTGACTGCTTCCAAAGAAGGTTTGAGGATGGAGCATGGTACATGGAAATTTGTGGAATCCGGGGATGCATAAGTTTTTGAGTTCTACCACATACCATTTATTGAACTTCCATAAGCTTTCAACGCCACATGAACAGAGAGACTATAATGTCTTCAACAATTGCTGGTTGTCAAGAACAACCGTTTTTTCTCCCTCGGATTTTCGAGTTTGTTCATGAAAATGTACAGGCAGGTTTTTGGATCTACAGGCATACAATTTGTTGACAAATACATGGAACATGTCATTCTTTCTTTTGAAGATCTCTTTTGAAACTCTAAACCAGAAGTTTTCATTTTTGAAAGTTATGTAAAGACTGAACAAACACTCTTTTCTATAAATAAAATATAATCTTTTTTTTTCTTAGGAAAAAAAAATATATATATATTTTATTGAAATCATTTTAAAGATATTTATATTTTCATTAAAATTAAAAAATATATTATATTTTTTCAAAATTAACAATAAATTATAAAAATGCTAAAACTCTTAACTTATATTATTTATGCAAACATTAAATTAAAATCATTTCCATCAATATATATGTCTAAAATCAATACATATTCACATATTCAACACACTAAAAATAAGTTTAGTTCACTTGCTTTGTGCATAAGGATGTATAAAGTGAATTATCAAATGGCATAAAAAAGATAAGGGTTGCTTTAATGCTTTGCCTTGCTTAGCAAATCTAGATTTGATGGTGTTTTCTTGAAAGTCCAACCATTCTAGTACATAGCGTGATTGGATTGTTGGCTTGGCTTTTCCTTGAAAGTCCAACTATTCAAATACATAGCGTAATTGGATTGTTGGATTTGTTTTTATTTTTCATATTGTTACTCAACTTCTTGGGGCATTCTAGGGTTTTAAGAAGGTGACTTGCTTTCTTTTTGTTAAAATATTTTAACAAAATTGGATTATTGGATTAGTTTTTATATTTTATATTGTTACTCAACTTCTTGGAGCATTCTAGGGTTTTAAGAAGGTGACTTGCCTTCTTTTTGTTAAAATATTTTAACAAAAAGAAATGCTTTGTTGGATTGGTTTATATTTTTCATCTTGTTACTCAACTTCTTGGAGCATTCTAGGGTTTTAAGGTGAGTTGCCTTCTTTTTGTTAAAATATTTTAACAAAAAGAAATGCTTTGCAGGCTCGTTCAAGACCTCTAACCAGAGCATGGACGTCATATTTTTCTTTCCTCAAACACGGCCTTCAACTAGTGGAATGCTAGGATTATGTTCCTTAGCGCTTCATAAATAATTTAACCATTTTTATGTATGTTTTGGCCTGGAGCTGTTTCTGTCAAATTAATGTTACTAATGATGGAATCGGTCTAGTTCCTCTGAAATTATAATGCTTTCACGATTTGTTTCTGTGATTGGTTTTCACAAGCCGAGTCCTAGCTTGGTGATCCTAATTCACTGGAAGTTTTTGGAAAACTTCATTTATGGTTTAATATAGATCTTCGTATTCAATCTCCTTGTCAGCAATAAAAGCTGAATAATTATTGCCTTTGGAACTTTGCAAAAATGATTTTTTTGCAGCAGGTTTCGCCACTCCTCCTCCGTAATTTTATATTTATATATTTCTTATGTGACTAATATACCACGTGATTCAGCAAAAGAAATTAAAGGATGTATGTAACTACAAATGGTTGGAAATGTTAATAGGTAACAACCAAGGGTCTAGGCCGCCTGCTAGAATCATTGTCCACCATTTTCTAGTTCATTGTAAGCATTGCTTTAAACATGGTATGGAATATCGATATCGATTGTAGTCATGAATCATTACGTTAAGTCGATATGGATTGTAGTCTTGAAACATTATTTTAAGCATACAACTGACCGACTTTAGAGGTAGATGGATGAGAAACTACAGTTCACGACCCATGGCACCGAAGGAGCCGCTCATAAGTATAGTATTATAGATGATTTCGCTCAGTGCCCCTCTGCTATGTTAGCATACTCCGATTTCTCTCATTCCTCCATCGATTCATATTCATTAAATCCACGGCACGAAACACATTAGCCAAAAAAGAGCAGAATAGAGTTTACTGTCTAAATCATTTTATACCGTTTAGCATGGTTACCTCATGAACGACTTTCCACCAACATCAACTCTTGTTTGTGACTTCAAATATAAAGCCAGAAACACATGCCATCTTGGAGGGTTCTGGTAAAGCAAATATAAAGCAAGAAATATTGTACATCCCTAAACCAACTAATATTATGATATCGTCGTGGATTTAAACCCTTAAACGACCAAAAACTTATAATGAAATGTAAGGATTATAATGAATTTACATGAAATGGAATGGAATGCAAGAGAAGACTCGACCTTATTGTCGTGAAAAGCCTTAGCTTTCACATATTTACAGACCTTCAGACCTTACCTTCCCCGCAGGGAATATGACGGCCAACAAATTCCTCACCCTTCGCTTTCACATCATGTCCACCCTGTGCTATATGAATTCACTGAAGCGACAATCTTGCATGAATTTTCTAATGCAACCGTACTTGCAGTAAATGCCACTGTGTTGGGCTCGGTGATAGCATTGTGTTAACCTCAACCATGCAATGATCGAGTAAGAACATGGCTCAATAATCTTCAAAGTCTGAGCGAGAACCTATGTCAGATCTCGGTTAATATGGTGGAAACATTCAGCAGCGAGGAGACTGCTCTATCCTTCGGTTTTTGGGTTGTTGCGGGGTTTGTTTTCTCCTCTAGCTCCCAGCCTTCTAAATTGGCCCTTCTCCACGCCCAACTTTCTATGGGAAAGGTCATCAAGCGGAAGAAAAAGAAAACTTTGTAAAAACTATTTGGCTTCTTATGAAACACTCTTCTTATAAGCCAGTTCTCAGAATAGATTGTTCATGTAAGTAAAAAGATTACGCACAGGATTTTTTCTCCAACTCATGTTGTGACTTTCTCAATTCCTTAATCCAATCCCGTCCATAAGAAGGTTTCATAGGGATATCAGGAAAAGCTGGAGATGGAACCCATTTCTTCTTTCCGCCAGATTGATGAGAACAGAGAGAATTCCAAAGATATAGATAAACAAGCCGAGGATTTCATTGCTAATTTCGGTCAGCAGATCAAACTCCAATGGCAGATATCGATTGGAGTATACCATGAAATGCTTGCACACAACACCAACTGATTATATGGGGCCTTTGGGGGAGCTTTGTCCAGCACTGTGTAGCATGTATTGCACTGTGTAGCCATTTTTTTTAATTTAATTAACTTTCCTTAGAAAATTAAATTCCACTCTTTAAGACAAGATTTCTTTCCTAAAATCTTGGGCTGATATAAACCTTGTTCTGATATAACCTTGCTCTGATACCAGATAGCCTAAACCGAGCCGACTAAACTTGAGATTAGGGCTCAATCGAAATTCAAATTTCAAATTTTACCTTTTCACGTTGACCAACTTTTCTTTTTCACCAGTCGGGTGAAACTTGTCTATGTCCGACTAGACAAGTTTGCAAATTTTAGTCGGTCCTTCACTCGACCAAAATTACTCCAACTTACTTGTCCGACAAATTTTTACCTCGACCACTTTTACTCCGACCAAGTCGGCTCTCCGACCAAGTCGGCTTCTTTAGACGGCTGAGTCTCCGACCACTCAAGTCGGCTCTGCTACCACTCTAGTCGGCTCACTTTGGTGGGACTCTGCAAAATATGTTTCTTAGTCTAAAGACTTAAGAAATTACAAATGCTTTTCACCTGTGAGTAAAATGAAGTAAAATAGACACTTTTACAAATCCAAATAACTTATGAGAAACATGTGCCAAATATGTAGGAAGACTTGAGTCGACCAATGTGCTGTAAAACCTGGAACTTTCACACAGTGAGATTTTTATGGGTTCTTGTTCTTTTACTTATCAGTAACTGTAAAAGACATTTACAGAAGTAAATCTGGAAACATGAGCAGCCAAATAATCATGCATTCAACCACAAACTATTTCATATATTAACTATGCTGAAATAACAAGGTACTACAAACTTGTCGGTTACAAAATGGTCGGTCCAGACTTGTCCGACCAGACTCGTCGATCTACGTCGACTAAATTGCATGTACAGAAGCTTGAGCTTCAACTGTTCTTTCTCACCCTGAGTTCCTTTGCT
>LPNX010419365.1:0-23052 GCA_001517045.1 Pseudotsuga menziesii | reverse complement strand
AAAGGTTGTTTTAAATATCTATGGTTGATGACATAGTAGTTCTCCTAGTTGGCACCAAAATCAGTAATATCAAAGGAAATGTTGGCATTTGAATGGAGTAGAAAAATAGGGTTGATTCTAGTTGCATGCCTCATGGGGTTATAAGTTATGTAATTGAGAGAACCTAGAATGGATGAAGACTAGATATCAATGAGATAATAACTCCTCAAAAATTACTAACGATGGAACATAGGGTGGATAAAATATCCATGTTATGTGGTTGTCATGCCATGACTAGGTAATGTGTTTACTCAACTATGTGCTTTTTCAACTAGTTAGTGGATTGGAAATAGGAGATTATTGCTTCCAATTTACATTAGGTCTAGTCATGGCATGATAGCACATAGTTGTGGTTGTATTGTCCATGTTATGTGGTTGTCTCATAGCCCAATACTCATGGAATTAATTTTATGTAAAGCCTTTCATCTCATTAGTTAATGGATGCCCTCAAAAACTTATATGAATATAATTGATATTTGTTTAAAGGAAAAATGGGGTTTATATAATATGTTTGAAAGCATGATACTATTATATATATTAGATAACCAAACACAGAAAGAAACCTTGAACTAAAATACATAACTATAAGAGGGAAAATGGTAATTTTGTTATAAAATGAAGAGCGGGTATAGGAATCAACCAATGGTGGGTGTGAAATCTCCTCCCTTCCACTTGAATCAGCTCCAATGCCTGTCAAAATCTCCTCCCTTCCACTTGAATTAGCTCCAATGCCTGTGGAAATCTCGCTCCAAACGCTCCAAACGCTGCGCTGCCCGTCGAAATCGCGTTTCTGATGATGAAAATCTGCTCGGGACTGTGTATTTTTTATTTATTTATAATTTACATATCGCGTGCGCGTTTTATAACTACAAAACGCGTGCGCGTTTTGTAGTTATATAACGTGTACGCGTTTTATAGTTCTAAAACGCGCATGCGATGTGGTTTCCTATCCTACATGTTTTATGACATGTCAAGCTGGGGTTGAACCATACCAAATGCTATGTCAGGCTCGCGTTGATGTATTTTTTGGTAGCATGATGTTGTTTTTGAAAACTAGGATTGCATCACAAAGGTCCATCATCTTCTTGCACTGACCCAATTCAGATTTTTGGTGACTCTAAGTTAGTCATTAATTGGGCTAATGGTAATTTCCGATGTTTGAATTTAGAGCTTTCACAGGTTCTTAATGAAGTTAACAGATGATCATATTTTTTTTTAGCATTTGGACCTCAGGCACATCTATCGTGAAAGGAATTTTTGTGCAGATGTCCTAGCAAAAGATAGAGCATTGGCTATGGATGGGTATTGGTACATTAAAGAGTATCGAACTCTTGATTTCACTGAAACATATCAGCTTTTCTGAAACTTGCCTGTTTTTGGCTATGAACATTGATGATGTTTTTGAGATTAAGTTATGTTTTTGATATTTTTGTTCATGTTGTTATGTTGCATTATCCTTGAACATATACATGATGATGTGGAGAAATGATCAGTTTTATGTTTCTATGACCTGTAAGCAACTGCTATATTTTGATCTTTTGTATAGATTTCTGCTATGAGATGATTTGTATTACAAATACAATGATCTGATTGATTTGTATGTAAAGCTAAATATTTTGATCATCTGAAGAGACTTATGCTATTGATCTTCTTTGTATTGAAAGATACAATGATTTGATGTAAAAAGATTATGTTTTCAGACATTTGTGATATAATTTGTGACAATGGACATGTTTGATCCATCTGTACAATGTAAATAAATATTTATGATTTTTTTTTTCTGTGGAAAAAAAAAGATATGGCCACTTGGGGGTCCGTCTTATTTGATTGTAGAAAGGTGCAAAAGTATCATTACCAAAAAAAAGTAACACTTTTCTTGCCATGTTATAGAAATGAAGATATGAGAGTGTTTCTTGCCAGGTTATAGAAATGAAGATAGTAGGTTATTAGAATATTTTTATATTTAAAATAAAAAATTAATTTATAATTATTATAGATCTATTTTAAATTTGTATTTATTAAGCATAAGGAAGGATTTTATTTATTGAGGTATATTTAATATGTAACAATATCTCTTTTATATTGGGTTATATTGAGCTATAAAACACTTTCCTAATTTCCTAAAATAAAACAGAAAAATTAACTTATGCAAACATGTTAATCATAGAACATATTCTAGATGCAATAAAACAGAAAAATCAGTGAACATTCCATTAATAAATGCGATGGAGTGATCATTGATCATAAGAACGTTGAATCTTTAGCGATTTCAAAGCCACATCTATGATATTGTTTTTCTTGGTCGAAATGCCCACCCGGCATGCAATCACAATACAATCATTCCTGCTATGTATTTCACTCGATATTAATTACTTTCACTGTTATTATTTCTTCTTTCGGCGAAACTCATTGGCCCGAAAACCGAAAAATTCAAAGTGGCTGGCCATTAGTCTGTTCAAGAGGCTATGGCTGCCAGGCTGCAGCCAGCAGCTACATTGAAACAGTGGATTCTGCCGACGGTAACATAAGGCCAAAGTGCATTAGTCTTCATCTTGACAGGAATCAATCATTTTCCTCTAAATAATTAAGTTTATATATCTATGTGTGTATTACTTTTATTGTGACATCGCTGCATTGTAATAGGTTATAGATGTCTACAATATAATTGACTTCTTGACAAAAGATTATAGATGTCTACAATAAATAATTGACTTCTTGACAAAAGCTTAATTCGTTGTAATGAAGTCAACGCCTTGAATATAAGGTGTTTTGGGCCCGACCAGAGTTGAGAATATCGACTTAGTGGGGATTCAGCTTTGCCGCTGCTTGGTTAACCCAGTCAGGAATCAGGATCAGATGATGAACGAGGTAGTGCTATGGCCCACCATATTGATATTGCACACCTCCTTCCTTGCTCTCTTAAGGCTATAAATACATGTGAGTAGCCAATTCTATAACTCACAAAGCATTGTACCATTTAAGATGCGGAAAGGGCATGCCTATTTCTTGAGATGCCGTAGTTTGGCACGATCCGATCAGCATTTCTGCATTAATATATTAATGAATACAAATGCAATCGCACCGTGCCAAGCTGCGTGCAGCTAAAGTAATTCGCATAGATCATATCTTATCATCGATATTTGCTCATTTAGAGTGCGGTGATTTACAACGGAGATATCTTGGTCGGGTTTTTTGTTTCTTAATTTACGATGAGTTATTCTATACTCAAAGCATATATGTTTATTGTTTTCATAAGTACTAAACTAAAATATAAACAAATTATCTGTAAGCATATTGTACTTTTATCAGAATTGATGTTCAATTATTTTTATAAGATTGAATTTATTAATAAATTTGATCTTAACCACATTTGTTTTATAATATTTAAGCATAATTATGCATTGACATGTTCATTGTTAGCTCGGAAGCAGCGTCAGTTTTGTCGGAGGTGATACTAGTAACTCACGAACGAAGGTTCGACCCAGAAAGGACGGAGTCGTATCAGCGTTTTCTTTTGCGGATCATATACTATTTGGCGTCAATCTATAGACATGTTATTATTGGAAAAATTCTCTTGTGTTACGATATATTTTGGAGGATTCTGGAATGAAAGTATTAAGTAATGAAGACTTCAAGAGCCATCGGTNGGCGTCAATCTATAGACATGTTATTATTGGAAAAATTCTCTTGTGTTACGATATATTTTGGAGGATTCTGGAATGAAAGTATTAAGTAATGAAGACTTCAAGAGCCATCGGCAAAGAGCTGATTCGGAGGACTAGTTAACTTTAAAAAAAAATTAGTAATCATTAAAAACAGAAATATAATTTCATATCATTCTTTGCCCAAATAAGTTTTTTAGCTAGTTCAAATGTATTATATTATTCCATATTAGTCAAACATTACACATTATTTGTCAAATTTGGATCATTCCAGAGTTATGTCTTGTATGAATTGCCTATTTATAACGTCGAGGACATCATTTCATAATATTTCACTTTCAGATATCATTTGCCAATCTTTATGCTCATTTAAAAGCAATTATCGATGTAACCTATATCATTTTATAATTATTATTATCTATTTTAAATAACCAATAAATTGTATATTTTAATACGTTGATTAAGACAACAGGAGAATCCTTATAAAATGTAAAATATGGGTAAATTTCAACCATTTCTAAACGTTTAATGATGGATGGTTGAATTTTCAATTACAGTATAAAGTTGAATTTAGATAGATATAATTAATTTTTAATTTTAATTTTTATTATTTTTAATTTATATGTTTTATAAAACATTTATAATACTTTTGAATATTATAACTTTATTTATAAAAAATAAATTTATTTAATAACAATTAAAATAATATTAGTGTTAATTGTAACTTATCATATTTTTATAATTTTTTTTTTTAAATTCAAATAAATTACTTACAATTAAAACTAAAAATTCAAATAAATTACTTACTATTAAAACTATATATCAAATTTATCTAAATATAAATTGAAATTATAATTTTTTTATATCAAATATTTAAATATAAAATACCAAAATTACTAAATTTTCACATGTTCGATGCTTCCTCCTTTCATATTTTAAGATTTAAATTAATTATTTAAAAAATTCAATAAAGTAATTTTAATTTTATTTTAATTTAATTATAATTAATTATTATATAAATAATTTAGTCATTTCTTTAAAGGATTATTATATTCTTATAATACCATATCTTCATGATTTAGATTGATTGTTTTAATTTAAAATTTATAAATTATTGTTTTTCAAAAATCTTGTTATCTTATGCTTTCACTTAGTGCCTCCCAAACATCATTTTAGTAATACATTATTACCCTGTTTCTCACTCTTTAAGGTAGGAATTAATGTTTGTGCTATAATTTAGCTTATAATATATGTTATCTTTAAGATGGGACTCTCACACACTTCAAGAATAGTAATTAAATAATTTCGTACACATTTTTATTGGCAATTTTCATGCAATTCTTAGGAAGCATTATTATTTATGAGTTTAATTAATGATGCTTATGCAAGTTACTTAAATCATCTTCCCTCCTATGTGAGATTTGCCTCAATGTGATGTTTTACAAATTCTTGCTTTGGTTTTTGTTATAATTTACTAGGGCCTTACTAGCCCAAGATTGGGATACTAGACCCTCATATTGATGCGACCTTGCAATGTAATAAGGGTTTAAGTGGGGATATTACTTACCAAAGCTCAATCTAATAAGGTAACATTAAAAGGGCCTTGGTCCTAAGGAGGGAGGGGTATAAATCTTCAACAAAGGATATTGGATATGGTTTTAAGGCATAGTTTGCAACATTAATATAACGGTGAGTGCAAGCTAATGGGGATCACTTTTGGCATGTTACATGCAGTAGAAACTGAAAAATCAGGCATCCCTCAACTTAATTGTATTTTTTGAGATACTTACACAAAATATCTCGCTTTGAGTAAAAAGGAATAAATGTATGAAAATGAATCACATTTCTGAATATATAAGTTTTATGTATTGAAATATTTTATAACTATGTCAAGCTTTATTTTTTCTAACAAACACTTTATTTTTTAGGCAAATCATAAGGTATATGTTGTTGTGGGTGCATCGTTTGAGGGTCTAAATGATTGTTTCAAGATACAAAAATACGCAGGCATGTA
Source organism: Pseudotsuga menziesii (assembly GCA_001517045.1). NCBI lineage: Eukaryota > Viridiplantae > Streptophyta > Pinopsida > Pinales > Pinaceae > Pseudotsuga > Pseudotsuga menziesii. Next base: position 17,337 of record LPNX010419365.1, on the reverse strand, counting down.
AAAAACATATAGCACTAGTGCAGCGCTATTTTTCAAAAATAAAATTAGTATTTTTTTTTATAATTACCTAAGTGATCATTCCTAAAAAATGGTACATCTTTTGTGGGTGAAGCCTTTGAAGGTGTTCTAGTGCACCATATAATTTCTTTTTAAAACGATTAAGAATTGAAAAAATTAAGGAAAAAATACTAACAACATGCTTGTTGAGTTAGGGAGTTAAGACACAATAGAAATTGAAAAAAATACAAAAATATAATATTTTTTCCTAAAAATTACATATTTAGAATTTGCATAAAAAATGTTATTTACGTTTAATATTTTGTAAAAAATGATTGTGTGCAACATAAGGTAACGAGTGCGTAAACAAAAAATTCTCCATAAACTGGAAGAAATTCCCAGTTAGCTATGGCTTATCATATACCATAGCACATGTTTGGTATTACTGAAGAAAACTCCAAACCATAAACATAGGACTATCATAAGAAATTACCAGCCCGGAATGTATCCCAAATAAGAAATGGATTAAAAATGTATTAAGATTTAATTAGCATTGCTAATCACGTAATTAGTCCAAGGCCTATTTTGCTGATTTTTTTTTTCGGTTGCACATGAACCAATGCAGATCTTTTCACACGGTTCAATGTTAGGTTAACTGGAAAATTTTCAAATCTTTGAAAGCGGCTAATAATGGAAAACTCCCTCCAATTTTTGTATTTTACGATTTCGCACAAAATATTCGAGGAGAGGCTGCCCGCGGAGTACCTTTGGTTGAGAGGGAAGTTCATGATATGCATGCCTACTGAATCTATCCTGGATGAACAAATTCAATGTACCTAACAACAACGAGGTTTTGATCAAATGAATTCAACTTGTAAGAACAATATTTTTTTTTTGCCCTAGGTTATATACTTTCATAAACTTATTTTGTTGTAGACCTAATTCTAACAGAGGATTTTTTTTTTCCTGTGTAAATAATAGAGAGTAAATGCTTGTATCAACTACTAGCACAAAAAATTACATCGAGCACAACCAACACTTTTGATGTGCAAAGGTGAGTTGAAATTATAGGCTTCCTTTTTTTTGTAAGTAAGATAGACGATCCTTCTATTTCATATAAAATAGATACTTATATATTCAGGCTTACTGTAGAAATGGGGAGTCAATCCATGCATATGGAACCACCAAAAAAAGGTATGCAAAATGGTCCATACCAAGCATCTAAACATACCGACTACTGCCAACCCATTGAAGGTTGACAGCATGATGCATCTTAAGAAGTTAACATAATAGAAAAAGAGGCCTACAGGGAACATATAGACAGAGCAGTGACAGAACAATTTGAACCGCTTGGAGGATTTAGCCTCATCCTCAAGGGCTTTGTTGGTGCTGGCATCATTGTATTCCTTGTTTTTCCTGCTGAAGCCGGGCTCAAAGAGTTGTATGATCATTTTCATGTAAGTTATCCCTTTTTCAGCATCCTCCTTAAATATGTTGACCGTGATTTTGATGCAATATCCAAAAATTTCCCTTTCACCCATGGACTTGGCCAAGATAAACTTCAGCCTCCAGCAATTGGACATGGTAATGCCATGCCCCAGTCTCAACCTGAATTCACCATATATTTCATCCTCCACGGAAGCAAATGATTTGCGGATGTGAGCTGGAGCCTCTTTTTGGAAAAGGGTTGTCCAGTCCACCTCCTAGCCACGAACTCCTCCCGAAGTCATCATCCAATTGTGGGGGTGCTGAAATCTATGCATAGGGTCTTCAAAGATGTGTTGCTGTTGAGGCGCACGGTATTTGAAGCATGCTGAGGTGCCCTTATGCTGCAATCCACACTCAATATCCTCACCTTCAAGTCTCAAACCCCAAGAATAGATAGACCAAGCCTAGAACCACAATAACCAAAAGCAGTTCCTCGCTAGTCAGAACCTTCAAGGTGTAGCTTAGCCTATAGTTCTAGACTTTGTGACATGATTAAGCTTCGCCGCGGTTCTTTTATAACTCTCTCTTGGAAGGCAACGAGGAATTCGATGACCATATCTATAAGATTTATACATAGTTAAACATATACAATATTTTTAATAAAATATTGAATATCAAGCATTAAATTTTAAACTTAATTTTTCTTTTAAACATATTTTTTATAACCAAAATTACTCTTTAAAAAAACAAAAAGATAATGCCCATAGTATTAGAAAAAAAATTCTTAGTTATTAATAGTTATTAATTATCTTAAGAATAAAGTAAATAATATTTACCACTATTTACATTGGAATTAATTAACTAATGATTAAATTGTGTTAGGGTTAATTTTGACTCCCTAATGAGAAAGGATGTAAGTGGTTTTGGGCACATGGTTTCGGTAACTAGATTTATAAATCTAGTGTTGCTATAATAATTACATATTTATTTTCTTTGGCATATTTTTATTCCTATTAAATTGAATTACTAAGTATGAAATTGAAAAATATTTATTTTATAGTGTTTTAATAACTAAATTTTTTTTTTAAAAATTTATTTTAAAAATTAATCTATATTTGTATTACACATATATCGAGATATTTGTTCAAAATTTTCGTACACAAAAAGCCAATATAACCGAATTATGCTAAGTTCTATGGATTCTAGATTCTTTTAATAGTAGAAACTTAACGAAAACATTTAATTGCAAAATTAAAAAATCTTCAAAATTTTTAAAATATTATAATACCATCTTCTTTTCTTAATGCTCTTTTTTCATAATTATAAATATGCTTATGTTTGTGGTTACAAGGTTTTGAGTTGATTGTATCCCAAAAAAAACCATATTGAAATCAACTAATTAATGTGTTTTCTTTATTACACCGAAGGTCTTATTTAAGGGGACGTTCTCCTCTCGCTTTTGTCGTATGTCGATGGCCTATGAGGAGCGCGAGTCAAAGCACATGGAGACCAAGGTTATCGGGGATCTTGTGTATTGATGGTGTCAGAAAAACCACAGCTCAAAAATATGCGTAAAAACCACAGTCCGCGATAAGAGATCATGCGAGTGATCCTTTTTATCTTGTTGCAGCCAAAAAAGGTTACTTAGAAGAAATATTGAGGAGAGTGGAAGCACCGCATCTGAAATGGCTTTGTTGGTATGGATGTTAATGTCCTTCCCTTCCTGACTGGATGATCAAAAGTTTCTTGGACGATTTTTTCCAAGAGAACTTCTCAAGATGAACAATCTAGAATATTTGCAAGTACGAAATTGCCCTCTAAGGGGACATCCTTTTAGAAAGCTGGTGGACAGAGACACAAAACACTTTTATTAGAAGGGGAAAGACGGTTGAATCAATTGAGCTTGTCAAATGGCAGATGCATGTTGGATCTCAAGACGTTAGAGCCGTCACGCATAGAATTAATGGAGATATCTTTTGATGAGTGTGTTTTCCCTAACCTTCAAAAACTGACCTAGAGAGAGTGTTGCGAATTGAGGCAAATAGGACTGCTCTCTGGACTTCAAACATTGACATATTTGCAGGCATTAGAAGTCGAGCACTATGAGAAGCTCCATAGCATAAACTTGACTTCACAAGTTATGGAATGTGAGAAGCTCCAGAGCATCCCAGAGTTGGGGAAGTTCACACAGCTTACAAAACTAGATGTTCGAGGGTGCAAGGAGCTCCATAGCATCAAAGGGTTGGGGAAACTCACAAAGCTTACATAAGTAATTATTTATGGTTGCCCTAGCTGCCTTGAGATATGAGAGTTGCAAAGTGTGCAACATTTGAATTCTTTGGAGGTGTTGTATGTTTGGGAGTGCAAGAAGCTCCTGAGCATCCCAGGATTGGAGGAGGTCACAAATCTTTCACAATTAGATCTTCATGGATTCTGTGAGATACGAGAGCTACCAAGTGTGGAACATTTGACTTCTTTGGAGATCTTGAATGTTGGGTGATACGATTGAATGTTGTGGGATGCGAGAAGCTCTGGAGCATCCCAGGGTTAGGTAAACTCCCATAGATTACACAGCTAGATGTTCATGGATGACGTGAGATACGAGAGCTACCATGTGTTGAAAATTTTACTTCCATGAAGAGGTTGAATGTTGGGCAATGCGAGATGCTCCAGATCATTCCAAGATTATGGAAGCTCACAAATTTGACAGAACTACATGATTATAAAAGCTATGAGCTTCCAGGTGTGGAACATTTGACTTTGTTGAATGTGAGAAGCTCTAGAGCATCCCAGGATTGGGGCAGCTCACAGAGCTTACATAGCTAGATGTTTGTAGATGCCCTGAGATACGACACCTATCAGGTGTGGACCATTTGACTTATTTGAAGAGGTTGAATGTTGGAATCTTCGCAACATTCCTGGGTTGGGAAAGCTCACAAAGCTTATAGAACTAGATATCAATGGGTGCCATGAGATAGAAGATCTTGCAGGTTGAATGTTTGGGGATGCGAGAAGCTCTGCAGCATTCTTGGGTTGGGAAATCTCACAAAGCTTATAGAACTAGATATTAGTGGGTGGCATGAGATACGATTGCTTGCAAGTTGCAGGTTGAATGTTGGGGGATGCGAGAAGCTCCAGAAAATCCCAAGCTTGGGGCAACTCACAAAGCTTATAGGAATAGATATCACTGGATGCCATAATGAGAGAGTTAAAGAAGCTCAAGAGAATTCGAGGATTATGTCAGCTTACACAAATGAGAGAATTAGATGTAAATAAATGCTACGAGTTACCAGAGCTGCAAGGTGTGGAAGATTTGATGTTATTGAAGATTCTTGACATTGTCAAGTGTCCCAAACTACAGTGTGGAGAGGGAGTTGTCGAGCAGCTCCGCCAACGATTAAAGAATGACTTCATATACAAAAAAACAGAGAAAAAGGTTTGCTTGTCTAAGGCTACTACAATTTCCATGTGTGTGTTTGATGTTGAGTATATTTCTACTCAAACTCGACAGAGGTACTGGTTAATAGCTTTTAAGTCGTCACATTCAATCTAAATATCCTTTATCCATAATTATATAAAATGATTTTATTTATTTATCTATTTTTGTTATTTTATTCTTCAATCCAAATTGAGCATGGAATTTTATTCATATTTTTTTATATTTCATAGATGGTTAGTTTTTTCAGTAAAAATATAAACCTTAGAAAGACATTTAAAAAACAAAGTTGTAATCATCTTAAAATAAAGTTTTTATAAATATGGCAAGCTCGATTAGATACGACAGGCCTGACCAGCATCAACCCGACATTTAGAATGTTTAATCTTTCAACTGTTGCTTTTCTTATATTTTGACGGCCAAAGTATTAAAACAAGCACAAAATAACTTCTGTCAAATCTCTTTGTCCCTGCAATTTGGAAATTATTGGGTGAGGTTCGAGATGCTTTCTAATCTAGGGATTTTATATTAAAAAAAAAAAAAAGGAAATTTGGAAATTATTGGGTTAGGTTCGAGTTTCTTTCTAATCTAGGGATTTTATATTAAAAAAAACAAAAAGGAAATTTTGAAATTATTGGGTTAGGTTGGAGTTGCTTTCTAATCTAGGGATTTTATATTAAAAAAACAAAAAGAAAAAAATCCATAACATTTGGAAGTCTTAGGGCTAGGCGTCTATGATTCAATACCAGTTCGATTTCAAAGTTTAGAATGTGTTGATTTTACGTTAACCAACTAAAAAACGCATGAAATTGTACCCATGGATTCTGTTTTCCTAATGCGAAGGCTATTCCATCATTTTGCATAGATTAGCACAACACCATGGATACGCTTTCTTTGAGGTGATTTGTCGTTTTCTCTTCAATTTTGCGTAGTTACATCAATTCACTCTGAATGTGGGTTTATTAGCATTCATTCTCCATGAACATAGTAACTAACTAAATCTATGTATTTTCAACAAATTTGTAGGTTTGATGTAGATCTGTTAAATAAATTTGCCATGAGTTTGCATCCTGAGCAATCTCATTATCCTCACTCTCTTGAGAAATCTCATTATCCTAACTCTCCTGATATTTGTTGCCATTATCCTAACTCTCTATTGTAGGGTTACACTCACACTTCTGTAACTGGTCCAATTATTGGTTCCATTATCAAAATCGATATTTCGAAGAATCCCTCCATTGTAAAGCGTCGCTGCAGGATAGGGTTCACACTGCAAAACAAAATAAATTAACCATGCACTTGTACAATATGCAGACTAAAATAAAAGCACTAAGAAAACTCAGAAAAAGTATTTCAATACATGTGTTTGATGTAGATATGTTAAAGAAATTAGCCATGAGTTTTCCTCCTGAGTAATCTCATTATCCTCACTCTCCCGAGCAATCTCATTATCCTCACTCTCATGATAATTGTTTCCATTATCCTAACTCTCTATTCACAGGGTTACACTTGCACTTCTGTAACTGGTCCAGTTATTGGTTCCATTATCAAAATCAATATTTTGAAGAATTAACCATGCACTTGTACAATCTGAAGGCTAAAATAGAAGCATTGAGGAAACTCAGAAAAAAGTATTTCAATACATGTGTATAGGCAGATATGTCCTAATAGTGTGCCTCTATAATTCCAGATGTAATTTCAGAAGCATACGTTAGACCCATATGACTATCTTCGTTGTATATACCTTCAGGTTTACTTTCTCCATAGCAGCGGATTTCCTTTCTACAAAGTTGCAAGAATGGGAAATATCTGGCCGAATACATACGAAACAATTTCATGGCTCGAAAGAAAGAATTGGTGATAGGAAGAAGACCATCTACCTCAATCTCTCACTTCTAAAGTTGGAAGGGTCCCCTTGTGTACATTTTCTGAGGATATCTAGAGTGTTGGGTTTGTTAACGTAGTAGGCGCTACTGAGTATTATTTCTCTCAGCTGCCAACAATAGTAGCTCCTATCTAAGTATTTTTGTTGTTTTCCCAGTGACCTATCTGAGACACAATGTGGACCTCAACTATAGTTCTTCTCGAGGCTATCTTCTTCAAGTAGATCTCCTTCATTTCTGTAGATAAATTTTTTGTTGCTTTCCCAAGTATAGAGAGGGTGTGAAGTGAACCATAGTTCGGATCTAAAGTATTAAAACTCCCAATTCCCTACGCAAAAACAATGGGAAATCTAGGTTTCTTTACCAGGTTGGACGTTTTAATATAGTACATTAGATAAAATAGCTCAAGTCAAAAGGAAAATCATATGTAACCATGTTTAATGCATCTAAAAGATAAAGGAGTTTAGCACTTGGAGGGTGTGAATGTGCCTGAGCATAATTAACCATTTTCATGGCCATAGCATCAGCTGAATTATTATTGTTATTGAAAAACCTCCTTCTTCTCAACGTAATTGGGAGTGGTACTAGGTTATCCTCCTATATGATCATCCCTATATTAACTCATTAGTGTCATCAAGGCCCTGTTTCAAGTTTTCTACAAAATGTAGCAACCGTGTTGAATTTTCTTTATTATTCTAAAAAAATTGCATGGTAAGTTGAGAGTCCAAACTGAGTGGCCAGTAGTTGGGCCATGCTAAGAATCAGATTTAAATATGCACCAAGAGGATTATGAGCTCTTAGGTGTAAAACAACGGAGACGATCCCATCCAACGGTTCAGAATCCCACCACACAATCCAACTTTTCATAATCCCATCACAACAACATTAATGTGTTGTTGCTGAGTGTTTATTGAACCGAGTTTTTATGTGTTGTTTCCAAGTGTTTATTGAATGTTGAGCACCATGTATCCTGAACATGCACACATTGAGTTCCACACACCCTTGGTTAACTACCACACGGTTGAAACTTCCCAGGTCTAGGAGTGAGATTTTCAATGCAGTGCAGCTGGCGGTCTAGAGAGCTAGGGGAGAGAAAAGGCATAAAGTCTATTTATTTTTTCTCATTGGTTCCACCTTTTTCTTTTCCTTATGACTCTCCCAAAAACATCCCTTCATGCTTCCACACATTTTCCCCTTATTTTCTCATTTATTCAACACAAGATAAGTACGAGGGTATTTTACATAAAAGACAGGATTCATGGGAATTGTGTTTTTATAATAAAAATCATGTTACCTTGAGACCTAACCAATGCTGTAGTTAATGTAAGGTTTACCAAATTCATGGTGAGCTCAATGTAATTTGAAATACCTAGTTCATAGTGAATTCAATGTAATCTTTCCAAGATGAAGAAACTTAGTGTAAAGTCCAGGATTCCCAAGATATACCAAAGCGCATTTGGATTTGGATCTGAGCAAAGAAACGATTATGGCTATAAAAGTTGAGTTGGTTTAGACGATACTATCTCTTGGAGAAAGGATGCCGAAAGCATAATCGCAAATATGCAAATCAAGAGTGTCCATACTTGAAGGAATGCATGATAAATGTGTCACTTTACTATCTACCAAGCTCCAAGGATGATTTTAAGAACCCCCCCTAGATTTATATGTATAAAAAATAGGCGAATCTCTTCGATATATAGGAAAATTTGAAGGATATTTTATCAATAATATAATATTATATATAAAAAAAATTGTGAATCTTTCATTTTATTATATAATGTTGTAAAATATTGGCAAATATTTAACTTTATTATAAAAAATTGTAAAAAATGGTGAATATTTCACTAATTTATAAAATATTGTCAAAATAGAGGAACAACAACATTAGTCAAATAACATGAATCACATCATCAACAACAGAACATGTAGATTCACAAGTAACAACTAGAAGGTGTCAGTGAAACACAAATGCACTTACTAGATTTAGGGCAAGTGGGGACTCCACTTGTTATCTCATCCCTTAATGGTCTAGCGGACATGTGGGGACCTGAATCTTGACAAAATCATAAATTGATAGAATCATACATTATGCTCGATCTTGGCCTCCACTAGCCAATTATGGTCATGGAGGCTAACAAAATTACACATTGTAATTATGCCAATTAATTATTGCATTAGATGAATGTTGGTCTTGTGCCAATAGGTATCCTACGATAACTGCATAAGAACCTAGTGCATATACCATTTTTCTCTTCACTTAGCTATGTAGACATCATTTATTTTTTTGAATAACGATAAGTATTTACAAAGAAAATATACAATCAGCGTAAAAGAATAAAAAAACTGAAGACAATTAATTTATGCAACTAAAAGTTAATAAATAAATCTTTTCTCAAACCCTAAAACAAACCTTGATTCAAGCTACAACAAAGGGTTAAATCAATCATCGAATGAGAACTAGAAGCATTCAAAGGACTTAACATAATATTAAACCAAAATACACACAAACTTCAAAAATCGACAAAATGCTTCAAACAAAAGCAATAAACAAACCATAAAAATTTTCAAGATATTCGTGCTAAACACCAACATGGTTTCATGTACTTGAATGAGCCCATTATTACTTAGCGAAAGTGTTGTCAAATTAGTTATTTATCATTTAATGTTAGGAAACTATCTATGTGAAGAGATAGCTCCTAGGCCTAGCTTTCTCAAATTCCAACGTCATTTGTTGTCACATACAAGAAAGATACAATGTAAGAGATAAATATCAAACCATCAATCTTAAAATAAGCTGCATGAATATAATGTAGCTCAAATCATTAGTGTTACAACAAAAAAGTACAATGTAGAATCTATTTGTACCTAAAACACGAACTCAAATTCATATACATTGATCACCACTGACCAGCAAGGGTACATGGAACACCTAGACCAAAATAAGACTCAAGAAGTTTACTAGTATTAGGCTTCAGAACATGGTTTTATTGCAAGTAAGATTTAGTCATTCAAGTCTGTCCTTGAGTAGTATTTTACTAATACTCAAGCCTGCCATTGACCTTCTTCTGTTCAAATTTAAATTCAGTTATTTTGTGTAGATAAATGAGTCTCCCCATGAGGATTACCTCATCATCTTTCTCATGTAAATCGAAAGTCGAAAACAAATACCTTCAATTCTATCTCCAGTCTGCCCAAATCGATATCTTCACTGCAATTTAATGCATCATCTCTTCCATCTACTGTTGTATTGTTGTTCAATAAACTAAGACATGACACAGCACTATGGTTTATTCACATTACCATGCTTCTGACTGATTTGACTTTAAAAGGTGCACCAAACAAAATCCTTCAACTCTGCCTGCCTTTGAGAAGAACTAACAAATTCCCTTAATTAACACACAGGTTGTCCTCAAGAATGTTGTTTCACTGATAAAGGAAGTCTTCAAAGAATCCTCCAATGTGCTACAAACATTCAAAATAGTTCCAAATCATGCTAGAAAACTTAGTGAATAAGTTCATAATTTCTGCTTAATTTTTAATGTGCTTCCTTTAATCTCAAAGAATATAATTAGTATTAAAAATGACCTCTTCACATAACTTGATGGGTGAACCATCAAAATATTCTAGAATGAGCACCTAGCCCCAATCACTTATTCATATGCTTACGAGGAATTGTACCTCAGTGGGTGTCCTTGCAATTTGCCACCTCCACTGCTGAACCACAACTCCATCAGTGAGTCTTATTCCAGTCTAAATATTAACAAAAAAATGGACAAGAATGGTCGTATTATTCCCTGAAATTCCTATATAAGTTCTTCAGTTTTCCAAATTCTTTTTTCGATGTGTTAAACCATTCATTTTAAGGAAAAATAACCCTACAACAACATCACAAATCCCAAATTACCCTTAAATCCATAATCATGTGAGGGCCATAACAATCCTCTTCACAGCCAATGCAATCCTTTCTGCATGAATACTAGTTATCCCAAGACCTTTCTTTTCTCTACCAATGTTGCAAATGTCAAAGGAAACTGGTGGTAGACCTTGCTCCCCAAGTAAAAATTGTTAGAATACATTGTATAATTTAGCCTCTCTAAAAAGGAAAACAAAAAAAGTATTGTTGAGTGAATAGTAATCATAGGAGAAACTATCATAGTGATCATAGGAGTCAAGTTTGATTATTCCTAAAGTTTGGAAAATATAAATTTTCAGAAATCGATCCTGTAACCTTTCTATTTACAATATGTTTCTTAGTGAAGGCTTTTTCCTATATACCTTAAAATCATCAAAATTTCATTTAACTAAAATTGTTTCAATTTTTAGAGAATTTAAAGTTTGAACAATCCATACATATGACAAGTTGTTGTAGTGGCCCCAAATGTACCAACAACATATGAAATGCACTTTGGAGTACTAATGGTAGGGGCAGTGCTCAACACTCTAAATATTAGACATGATGCACACATAATGTCTCTCATTTTGAAGCATTCAGAAGCCAAGGTGGTGATTGTGGATTACCAATTCTTGGAAGTTACAATGGCAGCAGTCAGGAACCTTTCTCAGGTGACATAGGAATTACCATTAATTATTGTGATCCATGAACTGGACAAATCTAGAGAATATTCCTTGAATGAAGATCATAAATATCTTCTTGATTATGAAAATATTTTGATAAGTGGAGATCCACATTTTGAGACTCGCTGGCCTAAAGATGAATGGGAAGTTATCTCAGTAAACTACACATTAGGAACCACGTCCAGTCCTAAAGGTGTTGTGTACAGTCATAGAGGTGCCTATCTCAATACAATTGCTATTATTTTAGCATGGGAAATAAAGTCTAAGCATGTTTACTTGTTGACAACACCCATGTTTCATTGTAACAGTTGGGGATTTCCATGGGGCATAACTGCATAAGCACTAGTATTTGCTGCAGAAGTGTAAATGCAAAAGACATATTTGATGCCATTGCTAAGCTCAGTGCCAACAGTTTTAAGTATCATTGCAAATGCACCACCTCGTGAAACAAGACCACTTCCTCACACCATAGATGCTAGACACACTTGCTACTTTTTCACCCTCAAATATGAGTTATGTGCTCAAGTAAATAAATCACCCCATGGTTGACAATATATGTATAGAAGAGCAGCATGGCACATCAACTGACCAATTCATTCTAAGTAGAGCCCATGTTTTCAAGATCTCCACTACTTTACAACTATAAGCCATTAGTTTTATGAAGGGATTAATATCTTGCTACAAGGTGTTTTGCATCGGAATCCACGCACATCGCTACATAAGTGATTATGCCTAAGCAATCACTAACACGATGGTCATGAACATAGAGACTTAAAATACTAGACACAACTGCTACCTTTTCATTCTCAAATATGCACTATACACTCATGTAAAGCAATATAGTAAGGAAAATAAACACATCACATTGACCGACACCTCCAGTCTAAGGAGACTCCACCATTCTTGGTTTTCAAGATATTCACCCCTTATCAACTATAAGACATTTGTTTTTGAATGGGATTCCACAAACATTACTTCATAAGTAAGCATGCCTAAGCAGTCAATGAAGTTAACATCCAATATTTTATCGATGATAATTTGCACATTCCAGTCATATACTAGTGATGTCATCAATATGTACATCATTGTATCATCATAATCAAAACCCTCATGGAATCCCCACAGCATCTATGAAAGACAATATTTGTCAATGAGCACAATGCTTATAACATTCTTAGCTCATAATAAGTATCGCATTATGATTATTCCAACAAATCTAGAATGGAAAATATGTTTATATATTGGACACTAAACTTATAGTCTTATACATCATGCCATTATATATCTGAGGTCTCATCCAATCAGGTTTTGAGCCTCATGTTTTCCTATTAGGGTTTCATGTTTTCAATCCTCATATATGCAATAAAACCATAATCCAAACAAAGTTTAAATTTAAACACATTTAGTACCCAATCATATATAACATGCCTAAAGACTCCATATCTATGAGAGTCCATGCATCATCCAAGAACATACTTCCAACAAACCATAATAATAATGCACCCATATAATTAGTTAGAAATATGAACAGTAAATCAAAACAGCATGCATTAATGCAAATGAAAACCTCCATAGAGTTATAGAACTCCTAACTAGCCAAAATGATTTCTAAACCAACACACAAATATCTCTATAGCTCGATGCATATAAATATCAGTGTGCAGTATATTATCCCATAATTTACAGAAGATATCAAAGTGCATAACCTCCTCATCATTAATTGCCCCATCGGCCATACATAAGATATTGCAATCTCCATAAAGCTGAGGAAGAGGTAAGGAAGAATTTTATTATTTGTATTGTGGTTTGAATGTAGACAATAATTAGTAAATTATGTTTCAAATATTGTTTTGGGGAATATATTACCAAGGGCCAGGAAACAAACTTATTGGAAATATTAGGGACAATAGCATAAATTATCGGAAAATATCTACAATCATAAACTTGGACCTAAAAAACTAAGAAAGTATCAGAAACATCGTCAACCTAAAAAACTCAGAAAAATTCAAAAATATCAGGAGAAATCGTTGATATTTGGAACACACTAATTAGTGCCTCAGCTAGTTGTTTTTTTCTCTACACATTGAAATGTATCCATAAATATATATATATAAGCAACTTGGTAAGGTTTCTCTATTTTTTGTGCTCTTTGTTTGTCCTTCATAATTTCTTTTTTTCCTTGGAAAATTAATTCGAGTACATAAAATAAATATATCTGCTGGTATGGATTAGTAGTTGATGGGATTTTTATTCACATCTAGTTCTTACAATTTATACTGAATCTTAACGTATATTGGAATTAGCATTTTAAATAATAAGCCTTCATAGTCTTGAGGCTTGGATTCAACTCTATTGGATCGGGGACCCTACTTGTCCAGTGAAGGGTAAGCCATTTCTATTGAGGAAATGAATTTTTTTCATTCCTCTTTGAAATAAAACCAGGTAAAGATAAACCATGCGAAGGTTGTCCTTGGTTTTGATCCATAATCGCTCAGCCTATGAGTAAGTCATTTCACCAGTATGGACTTTAATTATTTTTGCATAAACTTATAATGTTTCTCTCTATTTTCTATTTCATTGCAAATTAATTATGACTGTGTAATGCAATATTACTTGCAACCTGTAATTGAAATGAGGAAGAAAACCAATTCTAAAGCATCAAATACATACACAGAACTAACACAAATTTTAACCTGGAAACCCATTTGTGAAAACCAGCATGGCCTTTGTTTGGCTCTTTCTGTGCTCAAGAATGATGACAAATATCAGCTATATACTCTTAGACAGAGATTTTGTATATTCTTACTCCATGGTTGCATTTTGCATATTACATCTGCAATCATAAACTTGGACCTAAAAAACTAACAAAGTATCTGAAACATCGTCAACCTAGAAAACTCAGAAAAATTCAGAAATATCAGGAGAAATCGGTGATATTTGCAACACAATAGTTAGTGCCTCAGCTAGTTGTTTTTTTCTCTACACATTGAAATGTATCAACAAATATATATAAGCAACTTGGTAAGGTTTTTCTAATTTTTTGTGCTCTTTGTTTGTCCTTCATAGTTTCTTTGTTTTCTCGGAACATTAATTCGAGTACATAAAATACATATATATGCTGGTATGGCTTAGTAGTTGATGGGATTATTATTCACATCTAGTGCTTACAATTTATATCTAATCTTAACTTATATTAGCATCAACATTTAAAATAATTAGCCTTCATAGTCTTGAGGCTTGGATTCAGCTCTATTGGACCCTGCTTGTCCAGTGAAGGGTAAGCCACTTCTATTGAGGAAAAGAAGTTTTTTCATTCCTCTTTGAAATAAAACCAGGTAAAGATAAACCATGCAGAGGTGGTCCTTGGTTCTAATCCATAATCGCTTAGCCTATGGCTAAGTCATTTCACCAGTATGGACCTTAATTATTTTTGTAGAAAGTTATAATGTTTCTCTATGTTTTCTATTTCATTGCAAATTAATTCTGACTGTGTATTACAATACTAATTGCAAACTGTAATTTAAATGAGGAAGAAAACCAATTCTGAAGCATCAATTACATACACAGAACTAACACAGATTTTACCTTGGAAACCCATTTGTGAAAACCAGGATGGCCTTTGTTTGGATCTTTCTGTGCTCAAGAATGATGACAAATATCAGCTATATACTCTTAGACAAAGATTTTGTGTATTCTTACTCCATAGTTTCATTTTGCATATTGCTTCTACAATCATAAACTTGGACATAAAAAAAATAAGAAAGTATCAGAAACATCGTGAACCTAAAAAAGTCAGAAAATTTCAGAAATATTAGGAGAAATCGGTGATATTTGCAACACACTAATTAGTGCCTCGGCTAGTTTCTTTTTTCTCTACACATTGAAATGTATCAAAAAATATATATATAAACAACTTGGTAAGGTTTCTCTAATTTTTTGTGCTCTTTGTTTGTCCTTCATAGTTTCTTTGTTTTCTTCGAACATTAATTCGAGTACATAAAATACATATATCTGCTGGTATGTCTTAGTAGTTGATGGTATTTTTATTCCCATCTAGTACTTACAATTTATACTGAATCTTAACTTATATTAGCATTAGCATTTAAAATAATCAGCCTTCATAGTCTTGAGGCTTGGATTCATCTCTATTGGACCCTGCTTGTCTAGTGAAAGGTAAGCCACTTCTATTGAGGAAAAGAAGTTTTTCTCATTCCTCTTTGAAATAAACCAGGTAAAGATAAACCATGCAAAGGTGCCCCTTGGTTCTGATCCATAATCGCTCGGTCTATGGCTGAGTCATTTCACTAGTATGGACCTTAATTATTTTTGCAAAAAGTTATAATGTTTCTCTTTGTTTTCTATTTCATTGCAAATTAATTCTGATTGTGTATTGCAATATTACTTGCAAACTGTAATTGAAATGAGGAAGAAAACTAATTCTGAAGCATCAATTACATACACAGAACTAACATAGATTTTACCCTGGAAACCCATTTGTGAAAACCAGCATTGTCTTTTTTGGCTCTTTCTGTGCTGAAGAATGATGACAAATATTAGTTATATACTCTTAGACAAATATTTTGTGTATTCTTACACCATGGTTGCATTTTGCAGATTTCATATTGGCTTTGAGATAATCTTTGTTCTCCGTGGATAGGGTCATACTTCTCTTCATCCTCATGATATAGGAACATACTTCTCATTCTTAGTCTTTAGTTTTCTGCTTTTGTGCCATCAACTTCCGAAGCTTTCAAATGCCAATGCCAATTTTCCAACTGATGTCCCAATATCCCTCTTTATTCCCACCTCTATTGGTTCCTCTTCTCTTGGAATGCCTAGAGTCTCTCCCCTAGACTAATCAACAAGCTTTTAAATAGGCCCACACTCAGTAGTCCCAATCACTAGATTTAACCCAAATGATGGGATGGCTGACAATCTAGGTCTAAGGACATAAAAACAAGGGATGCAAAGAAACCAAAAGCCCATTCAATATCCATTCCCACACAACAAAAAACTAGAGACACCACAAGATTCCCCCCTTACACCACCTAAATCTCATAGAAAATCTTTTGATATTTCTCTCAATTAGCACAAAGCAAGGGTTTTAATCACTAATAAAAGATCCAACTTCATGTTCAATGTGAATGTTTCGGATAAGGTAACAACTTCCCTATGCAAAAATGGGGAAATCCAGACAACCCTCTACTGGTAAAAATAAATACTTCATGTTGTGTTGTATAAGCAATTTATATTTTAAATATAAGCAAAGGGTGGAGTCAGGGAAAGACTTAGCACAAATGAAGTTCTCACAACCTTAAATAAAAAGAAAGTAGATTCAATCAACTTTAGAGTAAATACTAAAACCTCTACGACTATGCAAGGAATAAAATAGAACTTAGACTCATTTAATTGATATGGTTCACTGCCTTACTATTGTTTCTACTGTGAACAATTTGGTCCAATATTCAAGTTTCTTCAAATTGAAACTCTTTAAGGCTCTTCAATAGGGAATTGCATATCAAAATAGGGGTATCGTGAATGATGAGTTCTTACAGAAATCCTGAATGATTGTTTTTTATGTTCTATCACAAAAGAACGATGGACATGCCATATATTCACAATTAAGAGAAAATATAGTCAGCGAATATCACAATGAACATATGCAAGCATGTATGTCAAAAAGAAACCAAAAGAGAGCAAGAGAATCTGTACAAGGGAGAAACATGATTGGTGTGTTAGTGGGTGCTTAAATTAGAGAAGGGAATTGACTCCTATAGCATTTCTTCCAAATGGCTTAGGATTACCTGGAAAGTGGTGGAAGATATGTTGGCATTTTGTCCCCATGTATCCCATGATTGGCTCCATTATCTCTACGGTTCAAAAGCCATTGGACTGTTAGGAATTGCATTTATTTAAGTTTCTATGATTTGTTGACCTCTATTAGCAATATCATGGAGGACTTATTGTTCCTTTTGCAGTCAGGTACACATATTGAAGGGTGTGTTACTGTTATAAATA
>LPNX010419349.1:2671-16430 GCA_001517045.1 Pseudotsuga menziesii | reverse complement strand
TTCAGTTTATTTTTGTTTACCTCATTGAACTGCTACTAAGGATTCCAGATTCCTTAGTAGGTGCTCATCAGCACAAGCTAGGGTGAAAACCCTAGCTACAAATGTGAAAATATGAGTTGATTAAAATTAGGCGAAGGGGTGGACTCCAGATATACCCAAGAGTACTTGGAGTATGTCCAAAACTAAACCTTCATGGCTACCCGCAAGAAATATGTGGGCTGAATGGATTCTCTGGGGCTATTGTTCATAACGCACCCATTAGAGTGTGACATAGATCGGCGCCCCGAGGTCACTTTTCAGAAGTTCTCGCTTCCTTTGGGTATTTTGCCACCGTAATGGTTTGATCTAGGTGTTGGATTTTCACCTGATGGTTTGTCAATTTGGGAGAGTGAGTCCTAATTATTCTAGTCACTCAAATGCTTTTGATACAGCTTGACTGATCGGATGAACCGCAACCAAGTGCAGAGCATACACACCAGAGTCTTGTCAATTTTAGTAGATTTTAAAATGGGTGTTCTTGTTAAAAAGAAAACCCTCCAAGAACCTATTTCGATCCAAGTGAATCTCAATCGAGTAATCAAGGAGGGGTTAATTTTATAAAATCTTAAGAAACAAATGATGAAAAGGAAAACACAGATACACAATTTCGGTTTTCTAATTAGTCCTACCATGCATCTCTTTCCCCTTTCGGGTCAATCGGGAAGTCATGGGGTAAGTATTAAGATTACTTTGAAATATCAAATATGGAGTATGAAATTGATAATGAATCAAATTATACTACCTTTCAGATTAGAGCTATGCTAGTTTGAAAAGATATGAACAAAAAGTAAAAAATTGACACCGACACAAATCCCCCAAGGGGGGATGGGGAGCGGGCTTGAAAGAGCCTACTCAAAAGATTTTATTTTATTATTATTGGTTAAAATATCAGAAAACTAAAATATCAGAAACCTCTTGGTCCTTATACGAGATGAAACCAAGATCTTACAACTTTGCAAAATTTGTAAATTCTAGTGAAAGGGGAGACCTCTGGGGGGATTTGAACGCTCATGAGGCCACTTCTGAACAGAATATTATTTTATTTTCTATTACACCTAATAAAAAACAGCAAGAATGTTAGAATAACATACGCCCAAAATCACTTTAAGAGTACCTTTGGATCAGCCTACCTTAACTAAAAAAGATTAAGTTAAAACTAGCTAAAGAGGTGAAAAAGGAACCAAGGAAAGCAAGCTTTCCTTGGGATGTTGGCTTGCTGTTTGTGCAGACAATGAAATATGCACTGATTTCTGGATTTAATCTTTTTAAAATAGAAAAGAAAATCTATAGCTTGCAACCTACTGATTTTTTTTAACTTGCCATGCAAAATGGACGATTTCCTTATGCTAGATCTAGAAGGCTTAATGATACTTTTCATAATTAAGATAAGATCTAGACTATGATATTTTAAATAGCAGATATATGTAAATTTTACTTTGATATAACAGATACAAATGATAACAAATATTCCGAACATAGTAACCAGGTAAGAAAATTGATTTTGAAGGAGGAAAAGGAGAAGAGAAGTACTTGTTGCTGAAGCAGATCTGCAATGGAAACTTGTTAGTGGAATACAGAGGGGCAACATCTTCACAAAACTTTTGTATGTGCAATGGATTCAAACTAGATCCAGATCTCATCCAATCCTTGATACCTGAAAGCTAAACACACAATCCTGCATGAAACCTCATGAGATCTGGATATATATATGAAAAAGAGACAAGAATTGCATGCAAATAAACTTATTAAACATGTGTAATCTAGATATTCTAACATATATGCTATGCGATATAAGAAAAACAAGTAACCTTACTTGCCCAACTATACTCCTATTGATTCGGCTGAATCGTTCAAGCCAGACAGGGTCCAGATGCAAAAATTGAGAGAAAAGCCGGAAACATCAATAGTCGTAAGACAATGCTTAATCCACACATATGAGAGCATTACACCATTTGGCCTCCAAAGCTTCTTTATTTCAACAATCAAAATATTACAATAGTATTACAATTGCAAGCCCTTCAATCCAACTCTAACTAGCTTGGAAGAGGAGGCTTATTCTTGGATATATACAAAAACTAGGAGATCCAGCCCAGGGGGGCACAAATCCCAAGGAGATAGACCAAATTAGCTGATGGAGAGTCAATTAATGCAGATCTGAAGCTGAACTGAGCCATATCTGAGTCTCACTGAGTGAAATTGTCAATCAGAGAGCTGATCTGACTGACACTTCAACTTGTTGACTGAAGAATCCACCAAAACTCATCCAAATGAGCCAAAACATGTGGAGGAGAGAGGGAGGGAGAAATTCCCCATAAAGGATGCTGAAGATCAACTCTGGATCTGATTTGATGACCTCCTTCAGTCAAGGTTTTGTCAGATCCAGTCAATATGGTTCATATCTGACTGATTTCAATCAAATTGGTTGAGAATCCACTAATCTATGATTTTGGATTTGCTCCATTATTCATCAATTTATTAATTAAAATAATCAATAATTGATTTTTGGGGCTTTCTGACCTGAGTGATGGAAAATCACTCAAAACTAGGAAATAGTGGGTCCATGGGTTTACATGGTGCTCTTAGCTTGAAAATGAGCACCTACATGACTGAAACTGATTATTTGGCCCACTTTTATTACAAAATCAATTTTTCCAATTAAACTATTAAAAAATAGCCTAAGTTTTGGAAAAATTAAATTTTAATTAAAAACACTGAAAAAACTAAAAAATTGAAAAATTGAAAAAACCTAGGGGGACTTAGACATCTTCATATGACTCGACCATGATGTCTAGAATGTTTATACATTGACACATAGACTCTAATAACCTAAATAGGCCTAAATGCCAAGCCGACCACCCCAACTTTGGAGGTATGGAGTGAAAAACTCAGAAATTAATAGTCATTTATTCAACAACCAATAATAACCAAGGGAAAAAACACCCTCAGCTGATCGGATTGACAAATAAAGTCTAAGAGACCGAGTCTTTTATAGGCACTATCATGCTAGAACATTTACTAAAATTCCCCATGAGGTATGAACATGTGATATAGTACAATAAGCACTTCTCAGAAGTACTTCCAAAGGTCTTCTGAAGTTTGAACAAGTTATCCTTGTCCTGTTCACTAGGCTCACTTGATAAAAAACCACTAAGTACAACTTAGGTGGTAACAGAGTGGAAAACAACCACACCGGTAGCCCTAGGGTGAATCTAGGTAGATTCAAGGTGGCCATCAAAGGAACACCAACATTCCTTGTGAGAGAAATAGTACAAGGTGTTCCCAGCATGGGGATCTTTTCATTGGTGTTCAAAGGGGTGTTAGCCATAGTTTCAAACAATAAGAAAATGTCTGATGTTGAAAGGTAACCAAAAGTGAAAAGCACACACCTGAAGGCAAACTAAGTACAGACAAACCACATAGCACTCACTAAAATTCCTAAAGCCAAACAGACAAATAGGTATAAGATATGCTTTCCAGAGGAAAGCTGAGAGACAGTTACTTGGATTCCCTATAGATGTTCTTAGGAACAAGTAGAGGAATCATCCACCTCCCTCCCACACCTTCTACCGGGGTTACCTTCCAAGCCCGTCCAAGGTCAACCAGAAATAGCCTTCCGGTGTACCTGTGTATGAAGCCTAGATGTCAAAGAGAGTAAAGGCTACCTTAACTATATTGACAGTCTGGGGGGACAGTCACAAGCCTGGTTTGTATGCATGGGAAAGGTAGCAAATCCCAAAACCCTGTCTAAAACAGAATCCTTAGATGCACAAAACCTTGGTCTATGCTTTGACAAGGAATCAGAGGATTATCTCCTCAGTCCAAGCCTCCACGCAGCCTCGTCCTTAACTCCTGTTTGAGAGGATCTTCCCAGATATAATCAACATAGAAAAGGGTTTACCTAGTGATTAGCCAACTACGTCTAAATTTTGACACTTGTGGGGAGTTTAAACTCCCTACCCCACAAGTCTATCTTGAGCTAGTTGGTGTATGAGCCTGTAAAATAAAACTTACTAATAATTTTTAAATTATATCGTTTATTTTAAGGGTTGTTTTTAGTCAGAGGGTAAATGGCACGAAACTTATGTGGTGTTTTGACTAAAAGTTGAAAGAAAATGACTAATCAAAGAGAAATGAAATGAAAAAAGCAAAAACTATTCTCTTTCTATCCAAATAGAAACTTGAAAGCCACAAAAGAACAATTTCTTTTTATTTTTTTTTTTTTAAAACAATGACATGCCATGCAATCTAGACTAAAAACCTAATCTACATGCATATAAAGCAAACATGTTTTTTTCCTTTTACTTTTATAAATGCAAAAGAAAAACTACCTACAAACAAAAGTATGTAGATAACAAGAACAAAGAAAAAGGAACTCTGCAAACACCAAACAAACTCTAGAATGAACTAAAGTCAATATAAACCCTACTTGGAAGGAAGGCTTGCATAAGAGACAAGTAAAATACTTTGGCATGGTGAAGTTAACCACCAAAACAAGAAGGAAAAAACACCAACAAGATTCTAAACTCAGACAAAGATCACTAACAAAGACTAACCAGAAACATATGCCAAAAATCATACCAAGCAAAGGGGGTGGGGGAAAAGAGCAAAGAGAAAACCCTAATGCTATAAAAAGGCTTACCACATAGATAAATAACAACCAAAAGAGATGACACTAACTCCCTGGAGTCATGCACCTACAAAGGACACCAAAAGACCTACCAAATAGCCCACAACAGTAGAAAAAACCACAAAAATGAGGAAAAAACATTGTTTTAGGGGCACACGCAGGTTGTACTAATGATAGGTTGCGTGTCATAAGCGGGTTGACAGTACATCAAGTCATGTGTACAAGCACACATAGGTTGTACCACTGACAAGTCGCGTATCATACAAGGGTTAACAGTATAGAAAGTCGCATGTACCAAACCAGGCACGCGACTATTCAGTCTGCAACTCATGTATGGGTGGAAAAAATACCAAAAAAGGTCAAAAAATGCCTTAGGAAGGTAGGGGAGGTGTTCTATGAGATTAATAAAGTGTTCCTAAGTGGCAAGAAAGACCTGAAACCTTGAAAAATACTAAAATAAATATAGAGAAAACCCAAATAGACAAGGCTCTCCCTAGCGGAGTCACTAGTTCTGTTGTAAAGAAAAGTTTCCTATGGCTAGGGTTTAAGAGGCCATAAATGTACTAGGGTTGAAAGAGAGATGCATATGGTTCTGCGAGTAAATACAAGCAAGATCATATATTAGAATGGTTCATACCTTATCCAAACAAAGGTTGATCCAAGTAGCCCTTTAATCTTCCTCTTGCTCCTCTTGCTTCAAGAGACCTACGAAATGAATTATACCTCCCTAAAACCATTATGACCACATATAAAGCAATGACAATCAAATAAATATGAAAAAACTAATATAATCATCATGAACATCTAATCACATAATCAAAACAAAGAGTAAAATATACATTGAACAATGATTTGGGAAGAAGAAGGACATCACATCTTTATTAATCATGAAATGAAGTACAAGTATACCTTCTCTTCAAGTTGGGCACTTCATGCAACCTTGATCTAGTTTCTGCTGCTTCTCTTCTCCAAGAAACTCAGCCTCCAAGCTCTGCAACACAAGGAGAAAGCTTCTAGGGAAAAGGTGTGGGCAAAGAGAGCTCTAATTACTCCAGTGTGACAATGCAAAGATTCAATTCTCCTCTCCTAAACATCCCTACCTCTATTTATATGCTTTATGAAGAGCTAGGGATGAAGACAAAGTAGTTACAACTGAAGGAGTAAGTTGCATAACTACCCAAAAAACCCAAATTTCAAATACCTATTTTTTTTTACATTTTCAGGAGGTGTACGTAGGCTCTGGAGACAATAGTCACATATGCAGGAGATATATGTGGGTTGCAATGAAAAAATTCATGTAGTTAATGCATACGCGAGTATTATATATAGTAAGTCACGTACATATAGGGTTTTCCTTGAGGAAACTCGCATATACATAAAAAAAAATATCATTTTAAGGGTACTTCTAAGCATTTTTAGACATTGGTGTCTTCTGGAAAATTTTAGCTAACTGAAATTTATTTCCAACGCTGCAAATATGAGGTTAAATGGAGTTACAAAAATCAAGATATGGGTCCTCCAAATTATGTGTTTTTCCAATGCGTTTCAGTGACTTTCACGAAGTGTCATCATGGAAGTGTCGACATGCGACGAAAACATGGGAAAGTGGTCACAGGAAGAGATGTGTCATTTTGAGCTATAACAATGTTTGGTATCCAAGATGAAGTTTTTTTTGCCTCTTTGGCTAGAAAAGTGATTGGAAAATACACAATGTTGGATACTATACAGGCCAAATTTTATATTATAAGTCGTAGAATCAAAGAAGTGACTAACTTATTCACTCCATTGGTAAACAGGGGAATTCCTTTCTTCTAGGAGGAAATGGGACCATTATTGTTTCAAGAGGAATATCTGGAGAAGTTGGTAAATTGCAGGTTAGATCACAGGAAGTTTCAAGATATACAGTAGGCTCTGTTTGAAAGAGTCGTATTTGGTAAGTTGGCTGAATAATTTGAGTTATTATTTGATTTTAAAGTTATGTGTGCCAAGGTTCCTAATATTTCCTCCACAGAGAGCATGGAGCTCAGAGTTCTAGCACATGAAATGGTTGTTGTTGATTTTCCTAAGTCGAAACAGTGAAGAACATTTCAGCAGTACGAATCACCCAAGTATAAGATACATTTATGAAGAGATCGAGGAGCTCAACAAAAGATATTTTATGAAGAAATGTTATTTTAATTTCATTTAGTTAAGAATTTTTGTTATCTCAGAGTTTCTTTGTAATAGACAAGCACTTTGACACATGTAATAAACCGTTTAAACCATTAGGTAGTTAGGTTTATTGCTCATCTTAAGGATCAATTGTACAAGTATTCATACTTTTGATGAAGCGAGGGTTAGAACCCATGAGATTTTGAGGAATTATGTATTCAATCATTTTCTTTAACTAAAATTACAGAGCCAAAAGTTGGTGTGTTGCAGAGATTCCTATGTTATTCCATGTTGCAGTCTCTACTTTCTTTTCTCATGTGAATGTTTTTTCAGTTCGTCTTTACATTATGTATTCCTTCATCTCTGAAATGAGTGTATAACAGTTTATAATTCATATTTACTATGCTCTAGTCGTTCTTTTCAGATATTCACAAAGCTTTTCTTCTAAAGTTGATACATAATTCATTTTTATAATGCTCTATGTTAATGGTATGTTCATTTTCTTCCCTTTTCACTAGACAATCAAATTTTAACTGTGATTGAGTAGCTATCTTACCTCTGTTTAACTTCCATGCATAATTTATGTTTATCTATATTCATATCTTGACTCCATAGACCAATGGTCATATGTTCTGTTTCAACCAATCTTATCAATTACAAACCAATATGCTTATACATACGTGGCCTTGTTAATATTTTGTGACAGATCCCTCTCAGAAGAGAAAAAAGCCAGTTTTATCTTTAAAAGTGGTTTTTGTTATTATCTGGGAATAGACTTTACAACCTTTGATAATTTTCCAGTGATAACAAATTGGCGTTGTTTCCAGGGAACGAAAGTGCATATCATCCATGGGAAGAATGACAAGGATTGCAAAGTTTCAAGAGAGAAATTTTTGTGGGAAAGAAGAAGATTCCACATTCAAAAGAAGGTTGTACATTTTCCCTACCAGCTTCGCAATCATTTTAAATAGTATTACAAAGGGTCATCCTGGATTTCAAGAGAGAAAATACGAGAGATAATCCTAACACTGAAACTTTGCAAAGTGTGGAATATCTAGAAAGATTGCTTAGAAATAAAAATAAAGAAAAATTAAATAGTTCTTATTTTGGTGCATCATCTTCTCAACTTTTTCATAGTATACAAGAATCTGAATAGGAAACTAGTGTTGAAATATTCTCATTAAAATCGAAATCTGAATCTGACCTATAGAAAGTTGAAATTAACCCAAGGAGGTTATAATCATATCTTCTTGGTTCTTTGTGGAAGAACCTTCAAACTCCAGTAAAAACAGAAAAAAATATTCCTATTGTCCAAAAATTTCAACCTCATACTTCCCAATATATTCAGAATCCTCCAGTTGTTCAACCTTTACCACTTGCTCCAAATCCACCTAGACCAATCGCTGCAGCTATGTTTTCCCCATTGGCTTTACCTATTTGCTACATGACCTCCCCTTAAATTATGCCTAGAGGATTTCATTGTATGATGGAGAAGGTAATGTTACTGCAAAATATCATGTTGGAAAGTTTGATGACTGTATAGATTTGGAAGAGGTTGATTATGAGGATGTTAAGATGAGGTTGTTTGCACAGAGCTTGTCTGGGGAAGCCAAGAAGTGGTATAAATATTTACCTGCTGGGTCTATTCGAGACTTTGCATCTTTCCAAACTACATTCTCAGATAGATGGGATGATAAGAAAAGTCTATTACAAGTCCTATCTCAGTACAATAATCTTAAAAAGAGAGGCTTTGAGTCAGTCCATGATTTTTCTAGTAGGTTCATGAGAGTTTATAATTCAATGCCTGCTAATATTAATCCTTCACTTGGTGCTGCTAAAATTCATTATGCAGAATCCTTTGATAATGATTTTGCATTGTTGTTGAGAGAAAGAAAATCAGCTAATCTTCCTGCTGTGTTTATAGATTCTTTAGAAGTAGAAGCAAATATTCTGGCACGTGGGAAGATAAAACAAAGAGTATATGTTGATAGGAGGAAAGGTAGAGAAGAAACTATGCCCTCCACCTCTTCTGCTTCTTCATCTAATGATGTAAAATTTTAAATGATGCTAAAAACAATGGAAAATTTAATGGACAGGATGACTACGGACACTAGGCCAGTGAATCGAGAACAAAATGAACCCAGTTCAGAAATACTAACTTTAGAAGGCCTATTCCTCCTCCACTCCCACAGAATAGAAAAAGAGACATGATGAATCCAAGAAAATACGAAGATCAGCAAACAAGACCACCTTTCCCTGAAAATTGTGTTGCTAATGATGGTGGTGTAGATTCTATTGAATATCACATTCATGATTTTGGTGATTTAGATTCTGAAATCTATCTGATTGAGGAGGAACACAATATCTTTGCACAGGTGGATCATGATAAATATTTTGAGGAGGAGTTGGAGAAATATCAAAAGGGATATATGCATGCTCTAGATGATGTAAAAAAGATCAAATTGAGAAAAAGAGATGTTGTTATAAATAAAGGAAGGTTAAATCCAAATCAGCCTTCAAGTAGTGAGATAAACATAGAAAAAAGAAATGAAAAACAAAAGGAACATGTTGTACATAAAGAGATTGAAAATATAACTGAAAAAACAAAAGAGTTAAAACAAACAACACCCATGGATGTAGATAAAATTTATTCCATCTTTAATCTACAAAATGAACTTGCTAACTTGAAGATTTCAATTCCTTTTAATGAACTACTCAGAAATCAGGAGTATAGGGACACAATAACAAAAATGATAAAAAATTAGGGAGAGACTCTGCCGGATATTTTGGAAGTGACAGATGACAATCCTACCATTATTTTGGGATCAAAGATTGATAATATGGATGATGAGGAAGTAACACATTTTTATATGATCTTAAATGTGCATGACATGGTGTTGCAAAATGCTACGTTAGATTCAGGTGCTTCAAATAATTTGATGCCTAAAGGAGTGGCAAACATTTTGGGATTAGAGATTACAAGGCCTTATAAAGATTTGTATTCTTTTGATTCCAAAACAATGAAATGTTTGGGTTTGATAAAAGACATGGTAGTATCCTTGAATAAATTACCATCTAAAACTATGGTCATGGATGTTGTTGTAGCTGATATTCCTCCCAAATTCAGTGTTTTGTTGTCAAGATCTCGGACTTCAAAGTTAAAAGGAATTTTGCAAATGGATATGTCCTATGCTACAATTCTTGTTCTTAATGAAAATAAGAGACTGTACAGTGAAAAAAGATTACCTTATGTTGTTAGCAGTAAAGATCATCCAAAAGTTCATCATATTTATGTTGTTGATACAAATTTAGGGTCATCTATTTTCTTTAATGATGTTTGTGCTTGCGCTTCAAAATTTGTTGTGCCAAGTAAATGTAAAAAAGATAAAAAGGTGGTAAATGAATAGGAAGCATTGGAAAGAAAGAAAAAGGAAGGGGGTGTATGGACTATGTATTTTGATGGATCAGTGGCTAAAGTGGGTCCTGGTGTAGGTGTATATATAATTACCCCTATTAGAGATTTTAAATAATTTTCTTACAAGTTGACCTTTGAATGTACAAATAATGTAGCAGAATATGAATCTTTGTTGTTGGGTTTGAATGTACTAAAATATTTGGGATCTAAACGAGTCCAAGATTTTGGAGATTCAGAACTTGCGATAAATTAGGTGAATGATAGTTATCAAACTAAGCATACCAGAATGAGAGCTTACAGGAATGAAGTATGGGATATTTTTGGGAACTTTTTCACAGAACATAGTGTCAAAGTGGTTCCTAAATATGATAATACAATGGTAGATTATTTGGAAATTGTTTCTGGTAAATTTAAGACACTTACTGCAAGTAAAACAAAATACAAAGTGGACATTGTAAACAGGCCTTCCATAGCAGACAATACCAAATACTGGCATGTTTTTTAAGATGATATGCAAATCAAAATATTTATGGAACTATCTGGTGAATTTGTAAATACCCAAATAGAAAAAGAAAATGTCGATTCTGAAAATTTTCAAGATTTTGATGAAGATGAAGGAGTTGCTGAAATAGAAAAGTTGAAAGGCTCACTAGGAGGAAAGGTTAGAGTCGAATTGAAGTTATATTCCCAGAGGTTTAATTTCCTTAGAGCATCTTTTTTACTAAAATGATGTTTTCAAATATTTTAAAGTCAAACCTACTGAAAACGTTGTTGAAGATAAAAAAAATTGGTACTGAGGAGAATCCTAAAGTTGTAAAATTGTCCAAGAAATTTCCTGCTAAAGAAAAATATGAGCATGTGAACTTGATGAAAAAATACACTAATGTATTTGCATGGAGTTATGATGACCTCAAAGAGTATGACACATCCATTATACCACATAATATTCCAATTAAACCTGGAGAAAAACCATTTAGGTAGAAACTTAGAAGAATTAACCCAATGTTATTGCATGTCATTGAAAAGGAGATCAAAAAATTATTTGATGCAAAAATAATTGTAACCTTGAGATTCTCCAAATGGGTTGCTAATTTGGTGCCTATTAGAAAGAATAATGGTGAAATAAGACTGTGTGTCGACTTCATAAATTTGAATAAAGTCTCTTTGAAGGATACTTACCCTTTACCAAAGATGGACCAGATTTTGCAGAAAGTGGTAGGTTCAGAGAGAATTTCTACTATGGGTGGCTTTTCATGTTATAATCAAATAAAGGTGTTGACTGAAGATCAGGAAAAAACTACTTTCACTACACCATGGTGTTGTAAGGGATTATGCACCTAATAATCGTAGGTCCGGGGTTACCAACATACTCAAACACTTGCAGACAATTGACTTCTAAAGTGCAGAATAGGAAATAGGAGGATTAAAGGAACTTACTTATTTAACGACGTTCGATCCTTGCTAGTCCTCTTCCGATCTGGTCCACTTCCAAAGTCTTCAAGGCTCACTCCTCTTTCACCTATTCAGAGACAATATTCCAGATATAGAATGATGCATATATATATGTTAACAGGTTAGATAATTCAAATATGAAATACTGAAGCATAAAAAATTACCAAACCAAGATATATAAGACACATGTGGAAGAAGTAATCTCTTTATTATCAATAATGAGAAAGTTCAGAGTACAACCAAATGTCTGAGACAAGGACTCCTCTGTCACCAAAGGATTCTGAGTTTCACTACTCCAAAGACTTCTGTAAATAATCCACCAGCATAACTTTGCTCCCAAGTGTCAGTCACTACAACCCTTCCCAAGGCCTATATTTATATGGGAGAAATAAGGCAGTTCTCGAAGGTTGGGGAAGTTGTAGCAGTTAGGGAGATTAAGTAAAATAACTTAACTAAACTCCCATTAGCGCGTGATTTTGTGTTTTCATGTTAAGGAGTACATTCGCAGGTATGTATTAGAGCAACCCGCAAATGATTCGCGACTCTGTATAAGCGCAACCCGCGAATACAAGGATTTGTGACTTGCTGTAAAGGAGACTCGCGAATGACTCACGAGTTGTCAAGAATGAGAGTCGTGAATACATCCCAACATGGCTAAATGGCAAAGTAATCAGCTGAGTATATAGGGAATGTATTTCATCATGAGCCAAGGTATAGTGAAAATAGGCTAACCTCAATCCATAAGTGTCCTTTTGTGTGTTGACATGAGGGATATCAGCACTTGGATGGAGAGGTGCCATTCAGGTGTATAACAGATGGAGAGGTGTGAGGTCAGAGGGGAACGATGGCTGAAATACATTATAATATTCAACTCTGGAGAAACTCAGAAATCCAATGGAGCAGAGAGAGTACCTGAAACCAATACATAATAATGTGATATACAAAGTTACCACTGAGGATACTATGTTCAATTTACTGGAACACTAGCTCCTTTACAATATTTGATTACATCATATGATACGGGTAGAAACCACTTATATTACAAAGGTGGATCGAAGCCACAATACAATAATGATGAGTCTTCAAAGATTTGGGAGTTGGATATCATAATAGAACATGGTCTTGCGCAACTTAGCCCACAATGAGGAACTAAGGTCTTCATAAATGATCCCAAAGAACTAGTACAATCCAAGACATGTGAATAAGGGTAAGCTGAAGTCGAACATGGAGAGGATTCAACAGTTTGTCAATCAATGAGTGATAATTGACAACTAAAGCAAAGGAGTTCACCAATGATGAAAGTGAATCCAGAGGTACTATCATCAAAACTCTAGGTCGTCATCATCAGGAGGTGCTGAAACGGAACCATACTGTGATAAGGAAGGCAATGGATCCTCCAACGGATCACAAGAGTGACTAGGAACTGGGCAAAAGAAGGGAGACACAAGTAAATGGATAACAAATATAACAGTAATAGGATCAGGTGATAGATCAGCCATTAGGTATAATCCTTGAACAGTGAGCACGACATAGAGATGACCCAAGGCAGCATACAACGGATAGATAGAACAACTAGACTTATCTGTCATGTAGGAGACATGAACAGATTCCCCAAGTATAATGGACAAGAGGAGGAGTCAAAACTCAAAGTGATAGCTGAACACAAGTGTATACTGAAACATGGATATCGGAAAGAAAAGAGTGCTATGTTCAAGGATGACATGCTGCCATTACTGAAAACAAGAGAAAACTTCTTCCTTACCTTCCCTGTTAAGTTTTAATGAGTCCAGGAAAGTAAACTCGGTTCCCACTTCATTTTTTAACAAGCTTGAAGAGATGGGAAAATAATGCTTGATACACTGATCCGTGGATTTAATGAGCCCAAACTAGTACATGCTCATGCGGTATTTTCACATTTAGAGAGTCTGAAAATGCCAAAGAAGACTCCAGGGGGGTCCTTTTTAGTCCAATTTAGTTTCCTGAGGCCGAAAAAGTATAAAACAAACCACCGAAGAACTCTCTTAACTTCCGAAGAAGAAAAGGTAAACCTTTTTCGTACTTAGTCGAGAATGTTC
>LPNX010419340.1:1010989-1026450 GCA_001517045.1 Pseudotsuga menziesii | reverse complement strand
CCCTAAACCCAGCTCGCAGGTGCACTCAGAATGCAGCCACACAATGGAAAACAATGCCCTAAACCCAGCTCGCAGGTGCACTCAGACCTCAAACCACAAGAAAACGAGGTCGCGAGCACAGGCACAGCTCGCAGGCAAGGCTCAGACAGGCACCCAGCTCGCAGGCAAGGCTCGGACAGGCACCCAGCTCACAGGTGCACTCAGACCTCAAACCACAAGCAAACAAGCTCGCAGGCACAGGCACAACTCGCAGGCAAAGCTCGGACAGGCAAAGCTCGCAGGCAAAGCTCGTGAACGGCTCAGGCCAAAAATTTGAATAAAACGTGCCCCAGCATATTGCATATTTATATAGTAAAAAAAAAACCCTAAATACCCCTAATATACCTCCAATATATTAATTTTTAATTTTTTAATTTTAACCCCCCCAATATGAACGGACGTGATATCATATTGGTCCCTAGGTGACGCCCCCGTGCTAAAGGATCACTGCACATGGCTCCGACTTATGCTGGAAAGATGTCGACAGATTCAACTGTCCCTCAATATTAAGAAATGCATCTTTATGACTCCCATAGGCATACTCTTAGGACATATTGTCTGCAAAGAAGGAATAAAAGTTGACTTTGCTAAAATTAAGATTATTCTTGACCTAAAACCCCCAATAAACCCTAAACAAGTTAGGGTCTTACTTGGTCATACTGGGTATTATAGGAAATTCATCAGACATTATTCTAATATGACTTACCCTCTAGAAGAATTACTGAAGCACGATATCGAATTTAAATGGACAGAAGAATGCCAGATCTCCTTCGACAAATTAAAGAGAAAACTGGTCGAAGCACCCATACTTAAATTCCCAAATTGGTCGACCAAATTTCATGTGCATATCGATGCATCAGGAATAGAAATTGGAGCAATCCTGACTCAACCAGGAGATGATGGGATGGATTACCCTGTAGTTTACAGCAGTCAGAAATTAAATAAGGCTGAAAAGAACTATTTGACCACGGAAAGGGAAGCCCTAGGAATGGTATTTGCACTGCAGAAGTATTGACACTACCTATTAGCTAACCCCTTCATCTTTTACACCGACCATCAAGCTTTGAAGTATCTCGTAAAAAAACCTCTTCACCATGGGAGAATTTGTCGATGGCTACTTCTCTTTCAATAGTTTGAGTTTGAAGTAGTGGTCCGACGAGGAAAGCTCAATGTCGGACCTGATCACCTATCCCGAATCGACACAGAAGAAGAACCGACCGGAGTCGACGATGACTTGCCAGATGCACATTTATTTCGTATAGAAGCAATACCAGAAGAGTTGGAGGAGATTGCTCAGTTCTTAGAGACAGGTCAGGCACCAGAAGGTCTGCGCACTAAGAAGAAACAAATCCTAGCTATGAAGGCTGCTCCATACAGCCTCATCAATGGATTTCTATACAAAATGGGGTTAGATGATGTTCTTAGAATATGTGTACTCGACCATGAACGAGAGAAAATCATGCACGAAGCACATTATGGACCAGCAGGAGGGCATTTTCAGGCCGACACAACTGCCAAGAAAATCCAATAGTCTGGATTATGGTGGCCAACACTTCATAGAGATTGTAAAAACTTTGTCAGTCAATGTGATAGATGTCAACGACTCGGTCGACCGCTGCCAAGCACAGAAATGCCCCTAATCTCTGTCAATCCTAGTCTCACCTTTGAAATCTGGGCTATAGACTTCATAGGACCATTCCCTGTCCCAGCCCGACGATCAGGTGGAAGATATATCATCACTGCAGTGGAATATGTTACTAAATGGGCAGAAGCAGAACCTGTCGAGACCTGTTCAAGTGAGGCAGCTGCTAAATTCATCTACGAAAACATCATCACTCGATTTGGCTGTCCACTCACTTTGATCAGTGACCAAGGGTCACACTTCGTTAACAAAACAATCAAAAATTTAACCGACAAGTTTCAAATCGACCACCGACGTAGTACAGCATACCACCCCCAGTCGAATGGTGCAATTGAAGCCTTTAATAAAACACTGACGAAAGGATTGACTAAAATATGCAGTGCCAACAAGGATGACTGGGAGGAGAAAATTCCTGCAGTTTTATGGGCATACAGGACAGCCTACAAACGGTCAACTGATCAAACCCCTTTTCGACTGGTGTATGGCCAAGAAGCAGTCGTCCCTCTACACTTCAGACAACAGGCACCCATAGTTGCACAAATATTACATGTCAATGTCAAACAGGCCAAGCAGGATCGACTATTTCAACTTAATAAACTAGAAGAACACAAACTTATGGCCATCCAACACCAGGAAATACAAAAACAACAACAGAAAGCATGGCATGACCGTAATATCAGGAACAAGAACTTGTCGGTCGGGGACCTTGCCTTACTGTATAACAGTCGAGTTAAAGGTAAACCTAAGAAACTTCACACAGAATGGATGGGCCCTTACATTGTCGAAGAAATACATCCCAATGGTTCAGTCCGATTAAAAACATTACAGGGCCTGGTATTTCGGAAGCTTGTTAATGGAGCCCGACTTAAACGATATAAGAATTGAAAAAAAAAGAATAACTTCATATAACGGTCTTAACTGACCACCAAAAACCTATAAAAAGTTAGAAAATTACAAAAATCAAAATCATACACTCATAAAACAATCAGCATGACAGCAACTCACCCCTCCGACCACCGACATCACTTTCATCGACGAGACAAGACGGCCATTTTCACCACCGACACCGACCGTCGACCTCGAGTGTCCCATCACATATTAATGGCCTCGAGCGCCGAACCAGATCCCCCAAATCGCACTCGAGTATTGCAGTTGGACCGTCAAGTCCGCCATTAATACAACCAGTTCGACACTCCACCACACACACGCCTATAAATAATGGACTGCCCAAGGTGCATTCACCACACCCATTACACACAGAGCACTTGTATTCTCCGTCAACAAAAACCCACGAACCCTGTTCAAATTCTAACCAGTCTGACAGTATGGCACCCAAGCTTACCCGCGCTGCGGCTAAGGCAAAAGAGTTGCAGGCAGAGAACACACCCTTGGTCCAAAGATTGAAACATATCCATAATGCCAAAGTGGAGGGTCCTTTCCAAAAACTCTGGACAGAAATCCAAGAGTGGGCCTTTGTCGATAGTAAAATGACCCAGGCCGCTGAGAAAATCCGAAATAGCTCTATCCTCCAGTACCCTAACGCACCACTGATGGCAAGCTTCGGTGGGACGAAGGAGGCAGCGGTTAAATTTATTATCAGTCATTACCACAACGGCCGATTCTATTTCGACCAACTGATTGACATCACTGGGGATGTTATTTCGGCGCTTACAGGTCTGTCGAACAGGGGTGACCCTATCCCAATTGGGATTAAGGAAGGCCTCGTCTAAGAACTCATAGGCACACCGACTGGAAAAAACTCGAAGGGACTGATTATAGGCCAGATCGCGACAAGAACGCCACAAATTGTGGCTAAAATCATCGCCGTCACCCTTACCTTGGCTGGTCGGAGCAGCGACCTAAAACTGGAAATGTTGGAGGTGGTCGACACAATTGCAACAGATGGACGTATTTACAGATGGGGCGACTATGTGGCCGACATGGTCAAAACCATCTGTGAACGTTGCCAGGAAACGGGAGGTATTATCAAATTTCCCTCCCTTATTATATGGATTGTTATGTACCATATCTGTCCGGAAGGCAGTGCAGTCTTCCGGGATCCCACAAGGTTTGAAATGCACAGGTTCAAACCCTTTTCACAGAGAGGAACCCTGCATGAGATGGCACAAGGCAAAGTCTTTCTAGAGACTTGGTTCCAGCAGCTGAAGGTCCAAACGACGAGGTGGAGGGTGCCACAGAACATCCGATGAAACCTCCCAGCTCAGTCTCACATCCAGTTAGCTCTCGACCATATGTCAGTATGGTATATGCGAGGTCAAGACCCCAAAGCAAAAGACCTCGACTACTACCCAACAGTCGAACAGATCTTTCGGGAGTTGAGTCGACAGGCAGGCACAAAAGTACCAATTCCAGCAGTTGCCAAAGAGGTCGACTTCTCTATCGTCGAGCCTCTTACAGACCAAGAGAAGGAAGAGGATTATGAGTTCAATTTGTACATCAGCAATTTCGTGTCGGAGGATACTCCGACTGTGACCACTAGTCGGGTGCACTTAACAGTGAAGCATCCGACCGCACCCAGAGTGGACCCCCCGTCGACAGAACAACAACAACCAATAGAACAGGCACAACCGACAGTACCACAAACAGCTCCTTCGGTGCCGGAGACTGTCGACCCAGCTCAGACTCCGACAGGGGAAGTCTAGGAAGACAACCCTGAATATGCTGTGTCTCGGAGCACTATCAAAAAGCTGGCAAAGGAGATAGCTGTCGCCAGAAGGAAGATCAAGCTACAGAAAAGACAGCAAGCTAAGGGTAAGCGTAAGATTTTCCTTGCTGACTCCACCGACGACGACGAAGAACTAGCAGCAGCAGCACTCGACATTGTCGAAGATGCCCGGGCTAATAAGGTAACTGTTGAAACCCAGTTTCAACGCTTTATTGATGCAGGAGCTCCGGAGGGTCGACCCAAGAAAGACAAAACTCAGTCGACACCTGAAAATATAGTCGACCTTGTGTCGACCCCTCCACCTCCATCTCCGACCACCATAGTCGAGGAGCAAGCACCGGTACAGCAGGCCGACGTTTCCCCAGAAGTATTTGAAAGAGTTGTCCTGGAGGCACTCAGGGCCAGGGCCAGCACGGACGCTGAACTCAAAGCCTTCTTTCAAACGCTACCTGCAATATTCCAGTCGGCACAAACAATATGGAAAACAACACCACTGAAAGCAAGCAAAAAGATATATGCCCAGCAAACAACAGTATTTACAAGGGTCCACAATGGTGGCGACATATCAGGCCATGAACAGACCTTCACCGACTACCAACTCCCACCGGAAGAAGACATTATGTCTTCCGACCAAAGTTCACAATACCATTCTCCGTCACCACTAGGATCAGGAAACCATCCATCCCCACCTTCACCACCATCATCTCCACCACCTCCACCAACGCCTGATTCACAGCCGAAACCACCATCATCTTCACAGCCAGAAGTGGACATACCACCTCCTCAACCACAAAAACCCCCGACCAATGAACCACCCCTTCAGACACAAGCACCTTCGACTTCTGTTCCAGCTCCCACTTCTGCAGGCCCTCAAGACAAGACAACAGAGCAGCAACAGGAGACCACAGAACCGACCTCTACTACTGCAGGTACTCAGGAGCACGATGCTGACAAACAAAAGAAACAGACAGACCAGCATCGACCATCCAGGCTACGGATAAGTTTAAAAGATGCAAGTTCATTGACCGACACAGAGATCGGCCAACTGCTAAACACCCTAGCAAAAGAAGCAAATAAGAGGACACAAACAGTAAGGAAACAACTCAGGGATAAGGAGGTTGAACAGGTCGAGTTTCTTGGAAAGTGTAGGTCTCTTGCACAAACTATCACCCCAGGACCGGTCGAAACTGCAACGGACCGACCACTCGAAAGGGCGTATCAGCTGTTTGAAGGCTTGGTGTTGACTATCCAGACACATATCCAAGGGACTAGAGCAGAAAAAAAAGAAGAGACTGCTCGACTACTCCTGACCCAGCATACTTCCTTTTCGGAGGCTTACAAACTTTTACAGGACCATATGGAGGAATCCATTATTATTGAAGAAGTGCTAAGAGATTGGATGACTCATTATGGGCAGGTCTATCATCAGAGAAGGCAGACACGACAAGGCATTCAGGCCTTGGAAAGTCGGAAAATGACCGAGGTAGAAATGAGGCAGACCCTTGAAGAGAAGATTGTGATGGAGAGTAGCAAGCTACAAAAACTCGAACGAGAAGCTCATCAGTGGGTACAACAAGCCTTACCAAACTTGGAGAAGGTTGACCACATCTGTCCACAAATGAAAAGACTCTTGGATACCGCCGAAGAACAAAACCAACTGTTGGGCCCTAGCATGGAAAATATTGCAGAAATGCCCATGGCCGAAAAGATGTCGGTATTATCAAGTGTAACAACTCTAAGAATCGACATCCAGAAAGCTCTGCAAACATGGATAGATTTCCAGCGTCAACTTGCCATCACCGCTCCAGCCATCGTCGAAGTGTGCGTTCAGAAACGACCGACCATCCGACTACATAGTCCTCACCAGGAGCAAGTCTAAAAGGTTTGACAGGACTTCATTTTTGTACTCACCTTTTTATTCGGGACGAAGAAATGTTTTTTTGTGGGGGAGATGTAGAAGGAGCAGGTCGACGTAAGTTGACTTGAAAGAAGACCGACTTAGTCGATCAACCGACTAAGTCGATGGACCGACCTAGTCGGTCGGCCGAGTAAACACAGTAATTAAGTCTGCTAACTAATAGTTGTGTCGGTTCACCGAACCGACAGGTAGTTATCTTGTAACTGTTTGTAATCTGTATATATTAGGCTGTTGAGCCTCACAAGAACGCAGTTGAGTTCAGTTCTTGGCTTTGTACGAACTATTGAGAATAATATAATCGGTTTATCCTATCTGTTCTTGTCTCTTGTCTCTGTGTATATTTCTGTATATTTTTGTATGTATTATTGGTAACCTTATGTGATCTGTGAGATTACAACAAGACTCATGATTTTCCTTGCTGCTTTCCTAGTCTATTTTATGTTGGAGGAACTTCATCCCACACTTGGGTGAAGATATATGATTGAGGAACATTATTATTGGTAAGAAAATCCTCTGTTATTTCATGATGATATACATATTCATGGGTGTACTGATGAGACTTCTTTGATCCACCTGAAGTCTTCAAGTTTTCTTTGATCCTTATTTGGTTCATATTTTGGTGGAGGTTCCTCATTCATTTCTTGGATGAAAGAACACATGGCTGAGTATATTGATGCATATTATATATTTTTGGCTTATCATTATGGGACATGGGATCCTCACCTATGTCATTGGGAAATATCTAATATAATACTTGATTCTTGTGTGTATGGGCCACATGGTAATCTACTTACTTGGATGTACAAACACTTTCATGATTCGTTAATGATGTATCTTCTTGATGCACATTTGTATGATGTTGTTATGTACTTTCATGATCTATATTTTGTACTCATTATATTTAGAAGGGTGAAATACCAGCAATGGTATCTTGGAATTTATTGGTTTCATATCACTTGGAGTATCACTTTGGTTGTTGGTTTGAGAAACAAAACCAACCTTCAGTTATTTGAGTTCGTATGTGTAGAGCAGTGTTCCAATTTCCTACATGGGATACCTTTTGAGAGATGGATTAAATTTTCACATGCTTGGTGTTCATGGAATTTCATCATATAAATTTCACACCATGCATGTATCAGGATCATATGGGACCCTATTATCATTTTTGGTCTCATTAGTTTCAATTTTGGGGGAAACAAGCAACATTGGAGATTTGATCACCACTTGAGAAGTGATTGTAATAAGGGTAGTGCAGAAGCAAGCATGGTGGTTCCTCTCTAAAATTTCTTGGATTCTTACAAAGCTCAAAGTTTGGTAACTCAGAACCAACTTCAAAGAATTATACAGAAGAAAAAAGGGGTAAAAGTTCAGAAAAGGTTTCCAAAATATGGAGGTAAATATTATTTACACAAATTTTATTTTTATGGATTTGATTGATCCTTTTGGTGTTAGTGGTGATGCTACAAGATATATGAATATGCACAATTCACATCTCTTTACTTTTGGGAACACAAAATCGTAGTACATTAGTGCCACTAAAATTTATTTGGGTCTCAGATGGTGAAATTTTGTACTGCTCAAGATCTTATCATTTGCAACGATCTCACAAAATGACCAAACTCTAGCCAAATGACTTGTTTCCTTGGGCTTGGAAGTAGTGTGGTAGATTATGTTATATCTAATATTAATATATACAGCAAATTAATAGATTTCAACATCTTCAATAACCATGATCCTCACACTGATCATAGACTTTTAATTATAAATCTCAATATTTCCATGTATATTGATCCCAAGGAGGAAAAATATCATTTCCAAAAGAACCTCATCTTCGATAAAAATAAAGATAACATTTTTCTCTATAATCTAAAAGATGGAATGGTTCATTTACCTAGCATGGAGAATATAGAAAACATCTACCTTAATTTTTATACAATCCTCTCATCATCCATTAACAAGTTCTATATTGAAGTCTCGAATAAAAAAAGCAATAGTAGAACCAACCCTTGGTATGATGAAGAGTGTAAAGATGCAAGAAAATAACTTAGGAAAGCTACTACAGATTTGATGAAAATGAAGAAGATAAATCACTACAATTCCTTAATTAAAATAAAAAATATGTTTTCTAAGTAAAAGGAAGGAAAATATCCTACACCTCTCCAAGGTGGCTCCTAAGAAATTTTGTAGGAAAATTCTAACTCGCAAAACAAAAGAAGAGAATAAAATTGCTTTAAAATATTGTAATTCCTATATTAAAATGCTTTATGAATCCCCGATACTAGAGATAACATTCAATCCCTTCTTACAAAGAAATAAGTTTTCTCTTTAGAAGACATAGATTTCGGGGTTAAGAGCTTAGCAAATGGAAAAGCTAAATACATTGAAGGCTACCAAGCGAAAATTTCAAAAATTGGAGGGCTTTTCCTCATCCCACACATCCACCAACTCTTTAATCTAACGGTGAAGAAAGGGTTTCCTACACCTTAGAATCAAATCCTCATTATTCCTATTTTAAAAAGTGGCGATAAAAATGACCCCTCTAATTATAGGACTATTATTATTATCCCTTTCTTAGCTAATTTATATGGTATTATCTTAGAAAACAAGATCAATGGATGGCTAGAAATTTGAAGGTAGGTGAGGTAAAGGCGAAGC
Organism: Pseudotsuga menziesii; assembly: GCA_001517045.1. Lineage (NCBI taxonomy): Eukaryota > Viridiplantae > Streptophyta > Pinopsida > Pinales > Pinaceae > Pseudotsuga > Pseudotsuga menziesii. The sequence continues at coordinate 1,017,510 of LPNX010419340.1, read as the reverse complement.
AGGTTTTTGAAGGAATCATTCAACCACGAACCACCTCCTTACACATAATATCATTGCATAGGAATTACATAATAATAGGTCTAACCTATTTTGTTTCTTTGTGGAGTATAGAAAAGATTTTGATAGAGTGCCTAGAGATAACCCGTGGAATAGGCTTGAGGAGATTAAGGCTCCTTTTGAGTTGAGAGTTGCCGAGATAAGGTTATACCAAATTGTCATTTCCAAGTTTAAGAATAATGAGGGGTGGATAACACATATAAATTGTGATGTTGGAGTTAAACAAGGTTTCCCCCTCTCCCCTACCCTTTTTGAAATTTACACTCATAAGCTAGAAAAGTGTTTAGAAGAAGCAGGTTGCACCGATACAATCTTAGCTAGGATAGTTATCATACTCCTAATTTATGCTGATGATATTGTTCTTATGGCAAGGTGTTCTTCTCATCTCGATAAGAAATTAAGAATTATTAAATATTTTTTCTCTAACATGGGTATGACTATTAACACCGACAAGACAAAAATCATGATTATAAAATCTAAGAAAGACACACATTCAAATTTATTTAAATCATGATTATAAAATCTAAGAAAGACACATATGCAAATTTATTTATGATAATATAAATCGAGAGGAAGTGACTTCTTATAAGTATCTCGAAATTGATATTCATCACAAGATCAATTGGAACTATACCATTGAGAAAAGGATTAATGGAGGGTGGAAAACTTATTTTGGTCTTTACAATAACTGTAAATCCACCAATATGGTCATGTCGGATAAAAATAAGTTCTTATTGGAAACTCTTGTCATCCATGTTATCTTGTATGGTTGTGAAGTATGGGGGTGCAACATTTCTGGAGAATCTTGGAGGAATATTGAGGAAATACACAAACGGTTTATAACTTATAACCTCAAAATTAAAAGCAATACACCATATTCTATTCTACTCATAGAAGTGGGTCTTTCCCCCATCGAGAGCATTGCTATGAATAGGTACCTCATGTACAAGCATAACATAAATAACATGGAAAATGAGAGGCTTCTTAAAATTGCTTTAAGCACAAGCTATGTTGGTGTAAATATACCATGGCTTGGTTAAGCCATTCGGGAATTAATGAAAAACATCATTTTGCAGAACATTGACAATGGAAATTTTTTTATTACTTCTAAGTTTAAAGAGAAATTGTGGTGTGAGGAAATTTGAGCGGTTAATCTTAACTTGGAGGATCAGAAGTATATCTTGGTAGTAACTAGCTCAAGGAAGAAAATTAATATAGTCAAGATTAGAATGAACTCTCATGAAATCCACAGCTAAACACGACGTTGGTCTATTCCTAAAACTCCATGGGTGGAAAGGCCATGGGTGGAAAGGGTTTTCCATTTGTGTGAGTCTATGAGCATTGATGATGAAAATCATGTTCTCTTAGAGTGTCTTTCTTTCTCTCACATTAGATCCGAGTTTCATAGTATTTTCTACAATAAAAACCTTTACAACCTCCTAACTTGCAAAAACTATAGTGAGACTAGAAAGCTTCTTGGGTGTCTTTCTGAGCAAAGGAACAAGATTTTAAAGTAAACCAAGTGTTTTCCTTTTTAAGGTCTGATAAGACTTAATCATCATCATCATCAAGAATAATACTCATTAAAAGTTGTTGTTTAAGTTACAATTTTCTATATTAACTTTAATCTAATAAATTTATGTGTAGATATAATTCCATACACCATTATGTGAACTGAAATTCTATGAGTAATATTTGTTCTTTTTTAATCATATAAACTTTATATATGATTATATCAATTAAATTATTTTCATTGAAATAGGTATTTTACCAATCACTTTAATCAAATAAACCATATATCCAAAAATGTAATTTTATTTATAATCCTCCTTTAAAATTGTATTTAATAAAACTGAATTTAATTTTGACAAAAACTTTAATGACATAAAATACACAAGACAATTACACTGTGGGGCTTCTCTCACATTTAAAAGGTTATTTCAAATCACGGCTTGATAAGAGTTTTATATGGCCCACTTTCCCATCCGATAGAAGGCAACTCAATTTTTTATTATTAATATGAAGCTTATTTTAAAAAAACCATACAGTATTGGGGAACGTGCATTTAAAAAGCACGCCCATTAAAAAAGCACATCCTAGGACAGGAAAAAGACTTAAAGGAGTCAACCGCTATATACACGGTAGTGGCAAGCGTGTAATAAAAAAACACAGCCAGCAATAGCTGTTTTTTCATTGAGATTATATATACAACGAGGGTTGAGGATTGGAGGTGATTTATGGTTTAGAATTTATATAATTTATAATTATAAAGGGTAATGGGATATTTTATTATAAAGATTAAGTTATATAATGGTTAAAAATAAGAGTTTAAGATTTATAGTTTTTAGTTTGAAAATGTAAGAACTTAAAGATGTTAAAGATTATGTGACATAGCCATCAGATAGTGGTAATATTTGTTACTGCAAAAAGATATAAGCTATACAACAAAATTATCTTAAAAGACATATAACAATAATAATAATAATTTATTTTTTAGGTTAAAGCTAGACACCAAATTGATGTATACTAAAGTGTACAAATATGTACAAAGGTGTACATACACTATTCCTCCTGACTTGAACATGTCATCTTCTAAGAGAACAGAAACACATGCTCTTAACCATTAGATCTACTAATGTTGTACACAGAGGCCATTTTTATATGCAGGACCAAGTCAGTTTTTTATTATTTATATGAAGTTTCTTTAGAAAACGGCCATATAGTATTGGGAAACTGCATTAAAAAAAAGAACGTCCAGCAATAGCCGTCGAGACCATAAAATAGGATCAGGTTCATTGTATCATTGAATGTGACGACAGTCTGATGGAAAGTATAGAAGAGGTGCTCTCGTTGCTGGAAAGCTGACTCGAGGGCGACAAGATGGGCATTCTGTGAAGCGTTGAGCAGAAGATGATAATTGAATGTGATGACAGAGGGAGGGAATGTGGAGCAGAGGTGGTCTCGTTGGTGGAAAGCATTCTCTGGAGTGTTGAGTTCCTCATCAACATGGCCGATACTGAAAATATTTACAAATATGTCTGTACATAGAAAAGGTATCCATCCCATCTACCTATGTTTCTAGAACTACTTTTGTGCATATGCTCTTCCATTTTGTATACTTTTGTGCGGATGTTCTTCCATTTTGTGCATATGTTCTTCCATGCAAATTTCTTTCTTTGTAATCTGTTTTTTGTGTTTTTATTGGCTGTGTATTGTTATTATTTTTTAATCTATTTAATATTTCTTTCGAGAGGAAATAAAATGATCGTTGGTTTCTTGGATAAACCCTAAAGCTATGGATAATGTGCAAGGTGTGAAACCAAGGGGCCATGGAGGATATCTACATGGTTTATGGTTTATTAAAAGAATATGTTAGTGTTGTTGCATTTGCATCTGTAATGTCTCTTTATGCAGTGTAAAAAAGCTTGGTAAGAGCAATCGTTGAGACATTGGAGTGATACAAGATTGTATTTCCAGGTAACTATTATTTCCTCTACGCTCAATTATTATTAAAGCATATCTTTCTTGAGTTTTTTTCAATTTAACATAATCTATTGGCATTTATGCAAAGTCATAATATTAAGTGTTATGGATTTAAGAACTCATCGATACCTGTGTCTGTTTATACAGTAATTACATATCATGTAATGCTCATTTATTTTTACAACCTGACTTCATCCTCAGTAATTATAGATCATGTGAGCATCCTCAGTAATTATAGACCGTGTAATCCTCACGAATGGTGCCTTGCTCTATTTTAATTACTACCTAATTTAGTGCCATTCCCATTTTGTTTCTCATTGCCCCAACTATGTTTGTTTTGTTTAGTTATCGATTATCTGTGAATCATCGGACAGTTTATCATTGTTTTGTCTCCTGTCAAATAAGAAATCAAGAAAACTAATAAAATCTCACAAAGATGGACTCCCGTCAAACACGAAATCAAGAAAACGAAACTGGCATGGCTCACGCACATTATTTTCAAAATTAAGTATGTACATAACGGGTCTAATCTGGAAATGGTTACATATCTTTCCACATTAATTTTATTCACGTTTTTTATGGAAAAGTTACATTAATTTGTTTTTATTTTATTTATATTTATATTTTGCTTCTATTTTATTATATTTATATTTAGAAGGTCAAAAATTTAGGTGGGTTATTTTTTCTTTTAATCAAATTTGATTGATGTATATTTATTATAAATTATGTGTTAAGTATTAATCATTTCATGTTAATTTTAAAATTTGATATATATTTTTGAATACATTTATATTAATCTTATTTTATATATATATATTATTTTTAATTTTATTTATTTGAAATTCATTATATAGTTTTTTTTATTAGACATTTAAGCCAATCACATTTCCACATTTACTTTATATGCATTGTAATTCTAATTATTATTTAAACACAATTTTTGTATTAAGAAGTATCTTTCGCATTTATTTTATATTCATGGTAATTTTAATTATTATTTAAACAATATTTATATTAGGAAAGGATTTTTGTGCTCCCTTTTCCACAGTTCTTTGAGTTTTCTTTCATCTTTATTTATTTTGTTTTTAAATGTTATTTAGATATTTAGTTATTTAATAGAGTATAATTAAATTAAATTTTCTTCTAAATAAATTTTATATTTTATATTTTAATAGTTATTTAGCCATATATATATATTTCAATTTCGTAAATAATTGTTTTCTTTTTTTAAACCTTTACAATTTACAATTTTTATTTCAATTCTTAATTGAATATGAATATAAAGTTTGGAGGATTTCATAAAATATGAGTTTTAATATTATTTTGATAATGAATTCCAAATATTGACGCCTTGTAATATATATATATGTGTGTGTGTGTGTGTGTGTGTGTGCGCGCTCATGTGTGTGTTATTTAATATTTTTAAAAATTCTTGATTGTTTTAGAATTACATGTTTTTATTTTATTTTTGTTATGAATATGAATGTGTATAATTGATTAATAGTATTTTTTAATATGGTTTGTTTATTTATAATTACTGTATCGAGGGGTGGTTTTGAACATGTGACCTTCAAGGATATAGCACATGTTCTTAACCATTAGGGCCACTCAAGTGCTCTTATAATTATATGTTTTTGGTTGTGATTCACGAAACTCAAGTAGGGTAGCTATTTCAAGCTTAGTCTAGTTTGTAAGGTAAAGGTTAATGTAGGTTGAGTAGTTTTGAATATATGGTATGTTATGTATAATTTAATTTAACTTCGTAATGCTACCATGTTAAGGAAGTCAATCTTGGCCTTACTCTTGGTTAGGGAAGTCTTTGTAGGAATATAAAATAGTGTTGTATAGCTTAAGGATCTCTAGGCTGTGTAGGGTAGTTAAGTTAATGTAGTTTACTATAGGATAGAGAAATCAAAACTAGGTTTTAATTGGTGTTAGGAAAGGTTATGTTAGGCTATGATTGTTAGGAAGTTAGGGTAGGGAATATTTGGCTATATTAAGGTTAGTACATGTAGGCTTGGGACAATGCCCTAATGTATATTAAGGTAGGTTAGGTTAGTCTAGGGTAGTGTAGGAGGAGGGGTAGGGAGAGGGAAGGGGGACACATAGAGGGGGAGAGGGGGAACAGGGAGAGGGAGGTAGGGAGTGAGATGGAGCGAGGGATGGAGAGAAGAAGGGGTAGGAGAAGGGGGAGAGGGAGAGGGAGAGGAGAAGGCGGAGAAAGAGGGGTAGGGTGAGGGAAAGGGGAAGAGGGAGTGAGATGGTGAGAGGGCGAGGGAGGGAGAGAAAGAGGGGGATATGGAGAGGGAGAGGGCGCAGAGGGGGAGGGGATGAGGGTGTGAGAGAGAGGGGGGGGAGGAGAGATGGAGGGGAGGGAAAGCGAGGGAGGGTTGTGGAGGGAGATAGGGTAAGGACGAGAGACAGAGGGAGTTAGAGGATGGGAGGTGGAGGGGGAGTGAGGGAGTAGGAGGGGTAGGGTGAGGGAAATGTAGAGAAGGAGGGAGAGGAGGGAAAGAGCGGTAGGGGATGGGGAGGGGTAGGCTGAGAGAGAGGGAGAGGGGGTGGGAGAGAAAGAGGGATAGGGGTGGGGGACATGGAGTGGTAGGGTGAGAGAGAGGTGGAGGGAGAGAAAGAGGGAGACGAGGAGGGATATGGGGAGGGGTAGAGGGAGGAGGGTGGGTCAGGAAGAGGGGGATGGAGGGATATGGAAGGGGATGTGGAAAAGGATGTAGGGATAGGGATAGGGAGTGCAAGAAAAAGTTTCAGGGAGATGGAGGAAGAGAGGGAGAGGGAGTGAGGGAAAGGGAGAGGGAGAGGGACAAGTAGATGGATAGATAGTGGGAAAAGGATGACGATGGAGATGGAGGGAGATAGGGATATAGGAAGAGGGAGTGGGAAAGTGAGGGTGAGTGAGAGGGAGAGTGGGAGGGGTGGAGAGAGAGGGAGGGAGGGGAGTGAGGGAGAAGGTGAGGTTGAGGGAG
>LPNX010419340.1:982472-1005500 GCA_001517045.1 Pseudotsuga menziesii | reverse complement strand
GAGTGGGGCAGAGATGGCGAGTGAGAGAGACAGATAGATATTAAGGGAGGGAAAGAAAGAGCGAATGAGGGAGAAGAAATGGAATGGAGGGGTAGGATTAGGGAGGGAGAGAGTGAGAGAAAATCAAGAAAAGTGAGAGGGAGAGGGAGAGGGAGAGAGGAATGTGGAGGGAGAGTTAGATGGAGTGATGGGGAGAGGTATAGGTAAGGGAATGTGAATGGAGGAAGAGGTATACTGAGATAGAGTGTGAGGGAGATGGAGAGAGAGAGGTAGAGAGACTGTGTGTGTGTGAGATATATATATATATATATATATATATATATATATAGATAGAGAGAGAGAGAGAGAGAGAGAGAGAGAGAGAGAATGTGTGAGAGGGATAGGGAGAGGGAGAGGGAGAGGGAGGGTGAGAGATAGAGGGAGGATGAGAGGGTGAAGGATAGGGAGGTAGAGGGTTATGAGGAGGGAAAGAGGAAGTTGGAGTCTGAGTGTGAGATATAATATGATAGAGAGTGGGAGGGGGTTCTTATGGTTTAGAGGGAGTGCGATAATGAGTGGGGGAGGAGCAGGGAAAGAGGGAGTGTGAGAGGCAATAGTGGTGGGGAGGGTGAGGGTGAGAGGGAGTGGGAGAGTCAGTGGTGGAGGGGAAGGTAGCTGGAATGGGTAAGGTAAAGGGTGAGGGGGAAGGGAAGGGGGAGGATGATATGGATAGAATATGGAGAGGGAGAGAGAGTGACATAGATAGGGGATTACATGGCATGGGGGAGAGGGTGGTGTGGGGAGTGGTGTTGAGAGAGATAGAGATAGAGATAGAGAGCGGGTGGGGGCGGTGGAGGGAGAGGGGGAGATGGAGTGACAAAAGAGGTGGGAGAGGGATATATATATATAGGGTGGGAGGGAGCTAAAGAGGGAGACATAGGGGTAGAATGGGAGGAGAAGTTAGAGGAATATGGGGAGGGAGAGAGACATGGGGAGGGGGAGAGGGGAGGATGAAGAAGGGAGAATGGGAAAAAGGGAGAATGGTAGAGAGATATGTAGAGAAGGGAAGTTGGAGGCATATGAGGAGTTTACATGGGGAGTGGGAGAGGGAGATATGGAGATAAGCAGAGGGAGAAAGGGAGATGGTGGAGGAGGGGTAGAGGGAGAGGGAGTGGGAGAGGCGGAGATGGATAGGGAGAGAGGGAAAGAGGGAGAGGTATATGGAGAGAGGAAGGAGGATAAGTAAAGGGAGGGATAAGGGGAGGTGAATGGGGAGATGGGGATGGATAGGGAGACAGAGAGGGATACAACAAGAGTAGGATAAAAAGAGGGAGAGTGAGACAAAAAGAGAAGGAGAGATAGGTATAGGGAGAGGGATAAGGTTACAATAAGAGCAAGAGATATATGGACAAGTATAGGGAGAGATAGAGAGAGAGAGAGAGTCTAAGTCCTAGTTTATCTTATTGACTAATAGCATTCATGTACTTTAAGTGATCTATATATTGACTCAAGCAACATACCTTTTGCATAGTAGTTCAATTAGTAAGAATTAACAATGTAACCCAATAGGTTAGGTACTTTTGAAAGGTATAAATTTGAGTTGTTACAAGACAAGAAACCAATCCATTTATTCATGAGTTTTTTTTTCGTTTTTCTTAGTAATTGTATTATACAAAATTTGATTGGATAATATATCAAATATATTTGTGAATCATTTTTTGATGGACACTTTTCTTTATACATATTTATTTTATTTAAATAAATTATTTAGAATAAAGAATTCACAATTGTCATAGAGTATGTAAATAGGTAAGTACCTTTTCATCCTCAAATAAATTGAAACACCTATACCTTCACATGGTATATCAATGAATATCCTTTATATAAGAATCATATACATACACCTACTATCCATAGTTGATAAAATGTAGAGAGAGAAAAACTAGCATCATTTTGAAAATAATATTTTCATGGAATTTTCCAAAAAATAAACAATCTTGAAATCCTCAAGTAGTGTTGGACACTACTAAGTGAGGAGCATATCGAATAATTGATATTTTTTAGTGTTAAATCCCTTGAATATGGAAACAATCCACAAGTTTAATGAAATAGCTACTTAATTTAATATATTAATGCAAAATGTAAAATAATTTACATGTGTGTTTCTCAGAAAAACTCATTGAAAAATGACCCTCCATGCTCATTAAATAGAGGTCATGTACTAGTACTATGCTAAGTAATAGATTGATTATCGTTAGGAGAAAAATGAAGATGGGTCATTAGAGCATTGTATACCTCAAACATATCATGATATTCATATTACATAAGTACAAATGCATACTAAACAAACAATTTACTTAAAGACACATTACACCAAGTTAATAGAAATGAGGAGAATGCTTTTATTGAAAAAGTACCTATGTCATGGATGAAAATGATTTTGAGGGTAATTTATTTATGAAATCAATTTCAATATTTACATAATTGGTCCCTTGGTAGATAAGTATAAATAAATCCTATTTTACATTAAATACATATTAGATAAATTCATCGTTTATGTTAACATACCTCCTAGAAATCATGTAGGAACCGTGGCAACCTATAAAGTTCCAATGCAATATACTTGGTAGGGGGAATAAATACACAAGCATGTTATAATAATATAGAAGAATCCAAAATTTTTGATATGTTTGATATATGATTCCCAAACTCCTTGTCCAATTGAATGCAAGATCTACTTGGACAAAAGGATGAATTTAATGCATCTAGAATTGCTTATTAAACCCTATTTTATCAAGTGTGTCTATACTTGATGCTATTGATGGTGATATAAGTTTTTTGTATCATGAATACTAATATTATGTAACCTTTATTAATAAATTTTATATCTCAATGGAAAGTAGTCACTATTACTATGCTATATTAGAAGGTGAGGGTGAAGGTAAGGAATGTGACTACTCATACACCTATAAACCTAATGAACTAACGATAAAATATCATGGTCCACATGTGTAGTAAGTGTGTCAAAAAATAGAAATATAAATGTTCATCTCTAAATTCATTAATATAATATTGTATTAATAACACAACGAGAGTAATGGTTTTATCTATGAAACTCAACAAGTGCAACTCAAGGACCCTCTTATAGTCATGTTGATGCAATGAAATACACCTATCAGAGGCCATTCATACAATTAATGTAGGGATAAAACCTTCTAGTTGAGGTTTTAGAGGGACCCACAACATAAAATTGTTGGAGGACAATGAGGAGATAAGGAAGAGTTACAAAGGATATAAGAGAAGAGTAGAGGAGGGAGGAGAGGGGACGATTGAAAGAGAGATCAAGTGAGGGTGGGAATAGAGAGGTCAGGGAGTAGAAGACATGGTGAAGGGTGATTTGAGGAGGAATAGGGGATGAGAGGTAGGTGGTGGAGGAGGATGAATGGGGATGAGATGAGTGAAGTAAAATGAGAGAAGGATGAGGTACAAGAGAGGAGAGGTGGTGAAATAGAGGGGAAATATGGAGAGAGAAGGATTGAAAAGGGGGGGTATGGAGATGTTATTGTTTGTTATTTCTCCTATAAGTAAGGATATGTTAACGATACAATTTTTATTATTATATAATTAATTAAAATTTATTCATGGCTTATTAATATCCATATTGTACATAATATTGATGAATACTAATATGTATTTGCGGGACACTATAAACATAAAAATATTAAATCTCTCAAAAATTTAATAATAATAAAGCCTTTTGTGTGTGTGTGTGACCTCCTTTAAAATTTATGCATTATTCACCTTTTTTCCTTTCTTACTCCTAATTTTTAATGTTACCTTTTATTTCGCAATAAATCCAATACAAATTCACTTTCTCTTTCTATTTCTCATTTACACTTTCCTTAAAACTTTTTCTATTGTCCATTTCCATATTAATTTTATTGTATTTTCTATTTTTTTTAACGTAATAAAGAGTATTTCTATTAACACTTAGGAAGCAGATATACAAGCATCAATAGGCCTGCATGTATGTTAGAACCAATATATAAATAATTGTTGTCAATGTGATCAATTTGTATAGGCATGTATAATTAACGTGTATACTAATTTTGTTGAAAAGAATGACAAGAATAAGGGTGAGTGCAATCTAATAATGGTCTCTTTTTCCATGTTAGATGAAACAAAACTGAAAAGAATAAATCCTTCAGCTTACATGGGTATTTTGACATACCTACACAATGAATATTGATTCAAGTAAAAAATATGAAGTGTATGAAATTGAATCACTTTTCTAAGTATAAAATTTTTATTTACTGAAAATGTTCACAACTAACTCAATTTTGATTTTTTCTAATATTGAGATTTTATTTTTTCAGCAAATGATAAGGTATATGTCCAAGTAAATGCATCCTTTGAATGCCAAAATGATGGAATCAATATACAAAAATTGGCAAATATGTAAGAAAATAGTACTAGTGCATCACTATTTTCCAAAATAAAATTAGTAATTTTTCTAATTATGAAGAGAATAGACCTCAAAATTACCACTCCAAATGTTGGTGCAACTTTTAAAGGGATTAATGAAATGAATATGGATTGGAATTTTTATAGCATGTAGAGGTCAGTGTCTAGTAATGCGACATATATTGTTTTTATGAAATGGCTGAGAAAAGAACAAGTTATGGAATAAACATGGTCAATTTTCTAAAAATATAGTTGCATCTAAAAGTTCCACCAACTTCATGCACTCACCAACAAATGTCACATCATAAAATATAGTTGATAAAAAATGGCTATGGTCATTACTAATGACTATAATCCTAATTATTTAGGTCAGATGTTTTTTTATTGTGTAAATAACCATCAATGACAACAATAGAAGAGTCCTTTGTACATATTATATCAAGGAAAAGAAGATGATATATTGAGCTTAAATAGTTAGCAGGAAAAAAAAATCATACCTATTGAATGGGACAAAAAAAATTGCACCAAATGATTGTAACAAATAAAAAAACAAACTAGCTATTTGAATGGACTGTGTTTCTTTAGTTTTTTTTATATTTGTTTTCCAAATTAGGTGATTCTTGCTATATATCACTACATTAACTAGTGCATCTACGCACTAAGATATCAAAGAGTATATTACTTTTCACATTGAAATTTATAAAGAATATAAATGGTGACATTTCTCATCTAGGATCAAAACATAAGAACACCGAAAATAAGAAGCTATATACAATATTTATCTTTTTTTCATTGTCTAACATGTATGTATGTAAATATACATAAAATTTTTGTCTCTCTCAAAATTATATTGATCATTATGTGCATTACACATTGTCTTGATCATTTTCATATTTCATATTACTCTACTTAATTAACAATTTTATTTATAATCCGGATGTGGGTGCTTTCCATGAAAACAATGACATGAGGGAGGATGACATGGTCATCCCTTCTCCCACGTGACATCACTCCACCTTCACTAGATGGCTATGTGCCTTTATTTTATCCTGAGACATGGCCATCTCTAGTTATGTTGATGGGACTCAGCTATCAACGTGACGCAAGGATTCATGAACTCACCAACCTACTGCATGGGCCAATGTGCCCACCATTATTTTCCTCAGTTATGCCTCCTCTTGGATCATTTTATCCCACTACTCCAACATATATATCCTCTATTTCTCCTAGCCATCACCACCCTCTACAATTTTGCTCTCAGTTCTGGTTTTATCAGTCTCCTTCACCATTCTCCCATGTCTAGGTGGCAATGCAAAATCCCACGTCATGCCCATTAGGGTAGAGGTGCTCAAGAGGAGCACCAAATTTCTCTCTCAGCAAAAGCTAGTGGGGAAGGTTTTGATATTGAAATCCCTAAAGCAGTTTGGCTACTGGTAAATGACTAGGAGGACAAATTATCTAGAGCTTCCAGCATTGTTGGACGAACCCTAGAATGGAGGAGAAACTATTGGGTCCTAAAGAATCTTCTCATCCACCTCATCCTCTGTTTTCACTTCCAACCTTTGGCTCTTGTCCCTATGGAACCTCCTACTCCTCTCCCGTTGGTGTCTCCTCTAGCTTCTTCATCCCCACTGCATGTTCCTATTCACTCTACTATATCCCCAGCCTCCAACTCTGCCCCTCCTCCCACCTTCATTCCTCCACCACAGAGCCATGCTTCCACTATTTCGATGGGTAAATTTACCTCCAACCCAGTCATGGGAAAAAATAATTCCCCTCTCCCATCAAAGCATCCCACTGCAGGTAGCATTATTGTAGATGAATCCACCAGTGTCAAGGTGATGGATTCTTCTAGTGATCATCCAACAGATGTGTGAGACAAGCCTGCATAGCCAACATCCATAGGCTTTGGATGCCCCATTGTGGAAGAACCTTACTACAAACCATGATCAAGTTTTGTCATGAATTCATGCCTTTCTCAGAATGTATGTGGGCTCTACAAGCCATTTTTAGGTTTTGTCATGGTTTCATGTCATTTTTTTCAGAATGCATGTTGGCTTCAAAAACTTGAATTAAGTTGGTCTGGTCCTTCCAGGAACCTATGTGTATTTTGTATAATTCTCTCTTTTTTGGCCTGTTTTCCCTCATTGAGGGAGGGTTTTGGTTTTGTGGATCTATTTTCTGTCCTAGAGGGAGGGTTCGACTCTTCAGTGAACCTCTCTGTCTACTTCTCATGACCAGGTCTTTGTCTCTATTTTGTAACTTCTTATGTACCATTATTTTAATTTTTTAATATAATAGCCTCCAACTTACAAAAAAAAAGTTTGATTTATAACTAGGAACCTTTACCATGTTCGACCATCAAATGTTTTTGGGATACAATTTAACCTTGTTACCATATCTCATGTTTAATGTATTGATTTTTTTATTTAGTGCTGATATTTTTTTTCAAAGCTAGGAATCACTCTCTCAAGGTGTGTTTTTTTTTCTATCGGAATAAAATTTATTAGGTATCAATGGATAGACTCTAAAATATTTTTTCATAGACCTATTGTCATAACTAAAAAATAATTTTCACTTGTGAGGGACTTTCATGAATTAGCTCAAATAAATAGCATAGGGAGAGGCCATGATAAATTGCAAGAATGAGGTGAAGGGTGTGGACATAGAGCTCCTCAATTTTTTAACTTTGATGAAAAAATCTAAATATATTTACAATTATGATTATATTGATATTTTGAGATAGGCCCTCAAACTCTACTTGAAAATTAGGTAGTTTAGGCATACATGCAAACCCAAACAAAGACTAGTAAATGGTTTTTGGAGAAATTCAGTTCTCTCATAGAAATGAATGTTGTAGCATTGGCTAAAATAGTTGCATGGATATGTGACATATATTTGTCATTATTAATATGTTTTAGAAATTATGAGATGTTTCTAATCATGCAACTAAACTTTAATTGTAGATCATTTTGAAGAACAAGTAATGATAGATTATAAGAGGATCCTGAAGCTTCTCGGGTGAGACATAGTGTGGCGAAAGAAAGAGATTCAGAAGAATATACAGAGAATAATAGATCTACCTCGAGAGATGAATACCACCTTGGGAACAAGAAATGGTCCAATATGAAGAGTAATATGATAAGAGTTCCAAAGAAATAAAGAGACCTCGGACACACTCTAGCTATGTGACACTATTGAGAGACATCATTGATGCAGAGCCTTCCAACTATGAATGAGTAGCCAAGAATAAAGGGAAGGAGACTATGATAAAAGAGTACCAGTTGATCAAGATTAATGATGTCATGGATTCCGTACCAGGACCTGGAGGGAAGTTTGTAGTGTCTTCCATATGGATCTACAATATCTATCATGCAGTAGATGACAACATTGAGGGATACAAAGAAATATTCATAGCATGAGGCTTCTCACAGAAAGAAGGCATAGACTACAAAGAAAATTTTTCACTAGTAACGAGGTACACTTCCATTATATCGATACGTATGAGATGGGAGATACACCAGCTGACATCAAGACAACATTATTGAATGGTGTAGTCAAAGAGGAATTATATATAGAGTATCCACTAGGATTTGAGACACATGACAAGCAGACTCATGTGTGCAAATTAAAGAAGGCCTTATATGATATCAAAAGGTATGCATGGGATAGCACATACAATTATATGAGGATCTTTAGGATCACCTAGAGTGATGAATATCTTAACCTTTTCTACAAGGTTGAATATGAAATCCTATAGAGGATAAAAATCTCACAGATGTGTGTGAGAAGAACTTTTCAACAAAGTTCAATATAGAGGATCTTAGTATCCAGTGACCCTAAATGGATACATTGAATATTAGTAGCATAGCAAGATACTTGTCACTCCAATGCGGAATGTTTCAATACATAGAGTATGAAAGGCAAAAAGAGAATGATGCTTTGCTTTGGAGAGAATGACTATAGAAGATACTCAGGTTCAAGATGGTACAACAGGATGGATAACTTACTGATGGCCTTAGGATTTACTGAGAGTAAATAGGTTTCAACCTTTACTTCAAGGTTGAAGGAGGAATATAAATGATGCTACTATTATATGTTGATGACCTGCTCCTAACAGGATAAGAGAAACTCATTAAATATGAAAAGAGGATACTTTCTATAGAGTTTAATATAAAATACCTAGGGATGATGTAATACTTATTAGGCATGGAGGTGTGGCATAGTACAAACGTAGTCTTCCTTGGTCAAGGGAAGTATACAATAGAGATATTGAAGAGTTTTGGGATGATGGAATGCAAGGCAATAACCACACCCATGGAATTGAAATTGAAGCTACTTTTCTATACTTCATTAGAGTCAGTTGATTCCATGATATATCATGAGATAATTGAATCATTGATGTAGTTGAAAAACATGAGACCAGGCATATTATTTGTTGTGAAGACCTTGATCTAGTTCCTGACGTATCCAAGAAAAGTTCACCTGGTTGCTGCAAATAATATATTAAGGTACCTCAAAGGTACAATTGATTATGGGCTCAGATATGACACAAATAAAAAGGTTAACCTGGAGGTTTATGTTGATTCATACTGTGATGGAAGTGCTTTACACAAGAAGAACACTTTAGGGTTCTTCTTCAATATGGGATGAGGTGTGATCTCTTTATTTAGCAGGAACCAGTCTTTTGTTGCATTGAGTACAACCAAAGAAGAATATGTCGCAGCTTGTTCAACTAGTTGTGTGGAGGTATGGCTTCAGAAACTACCATTTGATTTGTTTGATCACCGGTTAGAGGTGACTTGTATCTTTTGTGACAACCAGAGTTGTGTGAAGTTTTTCGAGAACCCAGTGTTCCATGACAAGTCGAAGCACATTGAGATCAAGTACAACTATATCAGGGATATGGTGTATAAAGGAGCAGTGGATCTCTAGTATGTTGCAATAGATGGGAAGATAGCCTATCTATTGACCAAGCCATTAGCTAGAGTGAAGTTTGAATACCTCAGAGATAATATTGGTTTACTTCAGATTGAGCTTCCTCCCAAGGGGAGGTGATGAGTCTAGAAGATGCATATGCATGAGAGCCATTCTCACATGGTGGTAGGTGTGTCCTCCCATGTCTTCATCTAGGTTTTGCTCTGATTAATGATGAGATTATATAAAGACAACGAGACGATAGTAGGATATCCTTCAGGTTTCACAGAGGCATATAATCATTCATGGGATGCTCCTTCAAGTTTTGTAGAGGCATATAATTAGTCCCGGGAGATCCTTCAAGCTTTGTAGAGGCATGTAATTAATCCCAGGATGCTCCTTCAGGTTTTGTAGAGGCATATAATCAGTCCTTGAAGATCCTTTAGGTTTTGCAGAAGCATATAATCAGTCATGGGATGCTCCTTTGGTTTTTACAGAGGCATATAATCGGTCCTATGAGATCCTTCAGGTTTTGCAGAGACATATAATTACTCCTAGGATTCTCCTTCAAGTTTTACAAAGTCATATAATAAGTCCTAGTAGATCCTTCAGGTTTTGCAGAGGAATATAATTAGTCCCTGGATGCTCCTTCCAATTTTGAAAAGGCATATCATCAGTACTGGGAGATCCTTCAAGTTTTGCAAGGAAATAACTTCTGAGCTATACCTACGTGATGATTTGAAGACATAAATGGAGGATAGGACTACATCCAACATGAAAAAGGGCTGGAACTATAGAAAATTCTAATTATAGATAGTATGGTACGGTTATCAAATTATAAGAAGATGATGGAAATAGTTATGATGAAGACTCTATGACTCCGTGATGATGAAGATGTGATGAGGACATGACCAAATGTGTTGATGACTGTGTAGTGAGAGAATAGCTTCATATTTAAGAGGGAGTGCTAATGTATTTGTAACTTCAGAATATATTCTGATGAATATGATGATTGTATGTTGTTGTACCCCCATTGGGTATGTGTGTTACCACTTTACAAGATGTCTAAATTATGTCTATACCTTGAGGTACAACCTCCATTATAATTTGGAGCAATAGTCCCCAATATAACATCATTTAATATGTACTTGTACCCTCTCTAGGAGAAGTGGTCCCCATGTGAGATGACATGTAGGCTCGAATGTTATATTTGGTCAATGAATTGAAAGAGTATATATAGCGAGTTGCTCTCCCTCATTTATAAAAACCTCATACACTCTCTAGTGCATATGAGAGAAAGAGATAATCAGAGGAGGAGAGCTAGATATTGGTTGAATACTTCGTATTACTACTTTTGATCATCCTACTATTATGAATAAGTTTATGGGGTTTTTTCCTTTATGGTTCCTGTGGTGAAAATATTTGTGTCTCATGTATCTTTTATACCTTATGCATTTTGTTGTACTTGTTATTATTTTAGATAAATATCCTAGATAATCTAATCATATATTCAAAAAAACTAACAATTGGAAATCTACCACTTCCTAACTCGGCTGCTGAAGAAGTTGAACATGTCGTTCCTGAAGAGTTTTTCAAAGTTCTCAACTTAGTCGAACCAGAAAAAACAAGCCAATAAATTGTCAATCATGTCGAATCTGTCGAGGATGGAAAAATTGTCAAATCACCTGAAATTGTCAAAAATCCTTTATCGATAGATTCCATCCCAAAATTCCTACAATCAAATTATGAGAAAACACCACCTCTCCCTTGACTCACACCACTTTAGCAAACATCACCTATTGTTATAGCTGAAAGTTTTACCACACTTGGTGAATCACACTTGTATGGCCTTCCCCTGTCCCTTTACAGACTCTTTAGACCCCATGGACCTTTTTTATACCTTTGATGTTTCCAAGATCATCCCTAAAAACATGCTTAATTTCCTGTACATGACTTTTAAACCCTTTCTCACGTATATACATGGTTTTGACCCCTAAAACTTTGTACATCGAGATGTGTGCAAAAGGCCGAATTATTTTGGAGTTTTCCTTGACATGGATCCAACTCACTTGTCTCCTGGCATTCCATATGCCTTGAGATCACTCATATTTGACCCTTCATTGCCCCATTGAAGAGCTATATAAGGAACCCTTTGGATACATTGAAGCATATGTGAGAATTGAGAGCAAAGAAACTATAGTCCATTGTTGCCGGAACTTATGCTTGAGTCTGCATCCCTTTGTCCCTTGGAGCACTTTGGTGTTCTTACCAAGCTTCACTTTTTCTTGTGAGCTTGCTATAGAGAGATGGAGGATTGAGATGGTGGAGGCCCAAGTGGGGGATTCAGTTTCTTCGGTTCCCAGATGTGTCGAAATAGGTTGTATTCACTGTAATCTCTGATTTTATATTAATAGAAATATCTTTTCCTGTCCAATAATGTGTGTTTGAATGAATATTTTATCCATGAATGATTTCAAATGCCTATACGTTGTTGATTATATATGATAGAGTAGATATAACACCAATATATATGGCATGCTTGTCTTCTTTACTAATTATTGAGGAAGTATTTTATCAATTCAAGCTGGAGTTAGAAAGCTCAACGTGGATCTACCTCAACCATCTGGAATAAGGTACGAGTTTTGATCCTTTAGTGTTAGATATTTGATTTCTCTTGCATATTGGAAAGGATTGATTTTTGGAGTCAAGCTGTCTATTGTGGTACCCCAAGCCATAGGAATTTATCTCTGTAACAGAATTGGCGACTCCGCTGGGGAGTTCCTAGTATTTGTCCTTTGGGGGTTTTTTATTGGAATTCAATGACTTTGAATTGCTCTTATTTCTCTGTTTCTATGTTGGGTCTAGGGGCATGTATTCCTGGTAGTGTCTGATTGGTGTGAATTTTGTCTCAGCTTGTCTATTTTTCTTTGTTTGTATGCACTTTTCTTCCTGTATGCGAGTTTTGAACACACTGTCGCGTATATACGCAGTTTTGAATGATATATCCGCGTACATACGTGGGTTTACTATGAACAGTTGCATATGCCCTTAGTTTTTCCTTCTAGAGTAATATTGATGGTTGGTGGATGAATTTTGATAATTGCTGAGTCTCCTTTGACACTGCTAGAGTCTGTATACACCTCTGTTTCTGACTAGAAACATTTTTTTTAAGGGTAAATTTCTTTTTTAAGAATGTTCTTGTCATTGCATTTTCAATTTTTTGTTTTGGGATTAGTGCATTAGATTTATTTTACCTTAGTACTTTGTGTGAGTGCTATTTGAGTGTGTTTTCCAAGTCTCGGGGTAGTAGAATAATTCTTTTTCTTTAGTATCTCATTTTTGTTTTAAAAAATCCAAAAATATTTGCTTATTTGCATCATTATGCATTGCATTTTTGCATTTTGCATGGTACTTGCACTAGTTTTTTTTTTGAAGTATTAGTCATGACTCCATATAGGAATTATTGCACTTATCATTTGAAGAAATTTTTTTCATTTGATGTAGTAGCATACCCTGTTTTCATTAGACACAATGCACTTGAATTGATTCACTACTACATTTCGACCAAAAATCTGACGACCATATTGTCGGATTTCCAACACTTCCCTGTCGCATGTACGACACTATGATTTTTTTTAAGCGTCGGTGGATTTGCGTCGGTTATCCGACATATTTCCAATCCGTCAGTTAAGAGACATCTCAGTTTACCATCGGTTAGATGTAAATCGTCGGTTATCCAACATCTAATTCATATTAAATTTTAAAAAAATCACCTGCAAGCCATCGCTTAACCGACGGGGTTTAATGTAAATCGTCGGTTATCCGACATCTAATTCATATTAAACTTTAAACAAGCATCCCGTAAACAACGATAATGACGTCAATTAAGCAATGGTTAAGCAACGGTTAAACGACGATAATGAAAACGTAGGCGTCGGTGAAGCGTCGGTTAAACGACAAGAATGAAAACGTAGGCATCGGTGAACTGTCGATTAAGCGACGACTATAAGTGTTTTTAAAAAAAAAATCACCTACAGGCCATCACTTAACCGACGGCCTGTAAGTGTTTTTTAAAAAAAAATACAAATGCCAGATTACCCTAAAAGAGCATTGTAGAGTTGATAATTCGCTCCAACTGTTGGAAGGCTTATCGAGGGGAATGGTCCTTAATCACATATTTATGTGTGTTAACTATTTTCTTAAAATATAAAAACAAATGAACTAGTTTAAAAAATATGAAATGCCAATAACAATATTGTTCTTCTCCTTAATTTTATGATAACATAGAACAACAAAAATGAAGACACGTGATTCTATTCTTGTAAAATATTAGACAAAAAGAGAAATACAAGAATCAACCTTCTAGTCGAAGATTTGAGACTACAAATTTATACAAGGAAAAAATTTATTAGTAGATGTACCAGTAAAGAGAACAACCATGGACACATGTATATATCGACAAAAGAAGTAGCCAATGTCCTACAAACATTGTGACTTTGGAACCTAATGATATTTATAATGTTTCTCCATACAAAAGAAAACTTTTCCTTGCATATTTTTATTACAAACTATATAGATGAATAAAATGAGGCACTCTCAATGTGATCCCTTCTTAAAAACAACTAAGTTTTTTTTACAATGACAGTATGCCACGTTTTCTGATCCTCTCAAGTAACTTTTACGATAAGAAACAATGTGCAATATAGATACTTTTGGAAAGGACTAGTATTGTGTTGTTTTTTTTTGTAAGAAAAGCTAGTCTCATATGTTACTCATTGAGAAACAAAACTGCCATGAAATAATAAGGATGAGATCTTATTTTCTCCAGTATTGTTAGGGTACAAACCAGCCATGGAAAACAATTACTTTTGTTTGCAACATAGAGATCCATTTAAAAATCAGCTACAATCTCTTTCTTTGGTACTTTTCCAAACTTTTATGTTAGTGATTGTTGATTTGGTAGATCATCCAACAACCCTAAATCCTTGCATCTCCTATTATTTCTAGTTAAAGTAGTCCATAGTACATACTTAGTAAAACAAATACTTTTATTTACAAGCTACTTGAGTCTGGATTATTGATGGGAATGAAAATTACTATTAAGAAGGTGGCCTCCAAGAAATTTCCACCAGAATGATCACTAGTCTCAGTTTCCTGCCATTAGATGGATTGTGATGTATATAAAACTAGAAAATTTTGTTGAAAATTCACACTCTCTAGGTAGGAAAATGAAACCATAAAATAAAATCCTTAGACTGTAAACAATTTATTTGGTTAGAGGGGTAAGGGTTTTTCCACCATGGTTCTTATCCCCTTTTGATATTTAAACCCTTCTATCTAGATTCTATTGATTCGAATGACAAATATGTTACTAAAAGAGGGAAGATTACTAGATGGACTTTGACTTCTCAAAGGTGAATAAAATGGACTAGGTGTAATAGTATAGCTAATCTACAAATATGCAGCATGGAGAATATTCCTTGCACTTGCACAAGGAAACTCTAAATCATCAGTAAAGTCAGCAGTCACTCCCTTATTTTTTATCATGTCATGGGTACCTCTCTAGCTCACTAAATTTTGAACTTGAGTCACCATCATTGCAAGCACTCCACTGTGAAAGATTTGATAAGAAATAGGAAATTTGTCTTGTTGGGAATATAATCTTCTTGTCCATATGATGGGAAAGCAAGAATACACTTGGTCAGACTAATAAGTAACATGTTGGGAATATAATATTGTTGTCCATATGATAGACAAGCAAACATACACTTGGTCAGACTGGTGAGTAACGTGTTAGATATACCCATTATGCAAACTGTTACTGTCTTTAAAAGGTAGCAATGATTTTGTCCTCGTATATATATTATGTAACACTATGCTCACTAGATAAAATGCTTTCAGTAGACAATATCCCTTTTCCATGTTGTACAATAAAATTAAGTCAAACAATCTTAATAAAGAACAAATTTCATATCATTTTCCTCAACCACTAATCTCATCCATAATAGAGCAATGTACAAAATATTAAGTCTATTTTAGAACTACTTAGTCATTTTATTGGCCAAAGCAATTCATATTTCTGAAGTCAGCATCAAATGCCAGAAATCCAAATTTATATACAATAGAGGAGACTCCGATCAGAAGAACATGTTTTTGAAATTCATGGACAAGTTGATGATGACTTAAGAATTGTAAGTGGAAAAAAAAGCAAAAGAAAATTTTATTTGCGTGCATAGATGATTAGAATGGTTAATAATTTAATAAATTTCACATGAAGATCATAATCAATACCAAAAGGAACTGTGTAATAAGTCTCTAACTAATGTTAAAACTAAAAGTAATGGTAAAGCCTAATAGCAACAAATTAATAATAAAAACAGAGAACTATGGCATGGCCCAGAAAAGCTTGAAACTTCCATCAACCTAAGACCCTGTAACAGAAAATTAGCTTCCATGTTCATAATCCACATGTATAAGATCACCTAATACTTATTTGATGATACATCTACAGAAGGATTGCTTAGATCCATATGGACATTGCAAGACCCTAGGAAGCCGCATGTCACTTGGTCTAGTAGCGATGTGTTCTTTATCATCCAAAGACCAAATTGATCCCTCGGAGACCTAAAATTAATCACGCAATAATAGTGGTTCCACAAGCATGCCTACTTGAGGGATGAGGTGACCTAGATCACTAAATAACATTGGTAAAGTGTTGGGCATTTTGTACACTAAAAGAACATTTGTCTAATTTAGATGTCCTGGAAACATAGATTAGACATATTGCACTTTGTTGTCTCTAATATAGCCTCACTCAAAAGTTGTAGCCTATGAAGTAAGAACTTTATAGAGGACCACAAAGCTATGATTATTATATGTGAGGTATGTTACCAGGAAGGAGAATTGGGAAATGGTAATGAAATAAGAAAAGGTGGGGCAGAGGGTTTAGGGGTATAAAAAATGGTCTCTCTCCTGGCATCTTAGCATATTATGCATATAAGAAATAATTTATTGACTGTGTCTCAATACTTGCTTGAGACAATTCAAATAGGAGTTTAAGCATGCAAGTATAGCCTATAGGTGTGACATGGGCATGACAAAGAGTTTGGTTGTCAGTGATGCACATAAGAATGTTGGGAGGTCCCATAAGACCAAATGAGCATTCACTCAACCCCATGACCCTTCAGAGTAACTAGTTACTACCTCAACATAGTCCTAATCCCAATAATTTTATTGTAATGTCCTGTGTTTTTTTATTGGAAATTGTGCACAACATGATAGAAGAAGCATTCTACAGGAAAAGTAATTGAATTGATTATAGAAAAGTGAAGAGCAAGTCAAGAGAAAGTCAGTCTGGGAATGGTGAAGACATACCTGGGCGCTACCTGTCATATCGAGATTCAAATCAAAAAATATTTGGATGTGAGCATTACAAGCGGAACTGCAAATTGAAAGCTGTTGTTGTAACCAACTTTTCACATGTAGATTCTTCCTTTTAGTACCTTGCACCTTCTCACTGGCCCTTTCCAAACTTTGTTAATTTTTATCTATATTAGAGTGTATGTAGTTCTATTGCTTTTGTAAATTTATTAAATTGGAAGCAAGATATGAGCCACTAAAACCAGTGAACACCACAAAATTTGACTCATACTATTAACAGTGAGATAAAGTGAAGCAAGATATGAGCCACTAAAACCAGTGAACACCACAAAGTTTGACTCATACTATTAAGTAGAAGAATGACAGAAAATCCCTACAATCTTGAGATGTATAACATTTCATCTTCAGATTGATGAAAGCCTATCAAATTTTCTCAGACCTGATTGTAATGCACCAGCATATCACTCAAGCGATCAACACCTTGATGCTTAATTAAAGACCAATGCTAACTAGCCTAATCGGAATTTATCTCCAAAGCTGCATTTGAGTAAGAATCACTATTTTCACCTTCTCCTGCACTGTCTGCTTGTTTTGTCTTTCAATTGAGATGAAATGATAGACCACCTATATCCACAGCAGTTGTACCCAAATTTAAGAAATGCCATATACAAAAGTGTTACCAATCAGGTATTAAATTTTGATCTCCATACTCAATTGGCACAGATGCAGAAATGATAATGAAATATATTTTCTTTCTTATTGACAAGCACACCATATGCAATTGATTGAATAAAACTCATAATAAACCTTTAAATATAGCTTTGATTTTATAGAAAGAAAAAACAAAAAGAATTGTGGGAAGGAGAAAGGGTGATGAACAAGAAATAGTAAAATGATCTTGTTAAAGTTGTCTTAGGAATCTGAAACTACAAATGATCTCTCACTGATCTAGAAAAGGAAGCCAGCAATCAACATGACCATCTCCAAATGCACAGGCAGCATAAGCCTAGTCAACATGACATGTTAGCATAGCTACCTAACAATAGATGGGTAGTGGACCCACAATTTTACTGGCCAAGGGAGAAACGCAGGGTGAAAAGAAAAGAGACCATTCTTTTCCCAGCAGAAAAAGAAAACAGAGTAATTCACAGCTGAAATGTTGTAGCAGACTCTATACCATTAGTATGCAGTAAAAATATCCAAATTCACTATGAATCTGAGATAGAGAGCTCGATAATCAATAATCTACTTTAATAAAGAAGATTATCAGTTTTCGAATGAATATTTTATTTCCGATGAGGGTTTTCTCCATGTAAATGCCAGTGTTACTGTGTGCATACTGTCTTTTCCGTGTTCATTATCATTTCATTTATATTTAGAAAACTCTTGAATGCAAGCATTTCTACTTCTGTTCATTGTAATTCCAGAGTTCAGTGTATATTCCTGTCAGAAGCTCCATTATTTGATCACTGTGTTCTGTGTTTATATTTTCCTGTTAGACCTACCAAATACATTGATGGAAGGCATTGAAGGCATGAAATTCTATGAAGATTAAGTTAGTACAACAATGCAACCTTAAAAAAGCTTGCAGCTAATATGAAGTGTTTCATCACTGAAATTCAGTTTCTGCTGAATACATTGATGACATGCATTTAAGGCATGAAATATTGTGGAGATTAAATTAGTGCAGCAATGCATCATTATAAAAACTTGTATCCAATATGAATTGATCACCAAAATTCAGTCTCTATAATTTTAGATCAAGTTGGTATCAAGGCCATGTTCAAAATTACTTGGAAATAAATCCTGTATAGTAAATCCAGGAGTGGGTATGAAAAGAGCATAGAACCACTTCAGAAAAAGTTGGAAGACATGAACAGAAAAAAATGAAGGGTCTCCCCATGTAAGGAAATGCCAAGAGGACCCAGAGGTTAGGTTTCCTTGTTGGAATGAAGTATTGTTGTGCTAATACGCAAGAGAGATGATGACCTATCTCATGAAGACAATGGCCAAGAAAGAGGAACTATTGTAGCCTATAGGAATGAAGAAGAGAATCCTGACCAGGAGGACACCAAAGGTAAGAGGCATGAGACCTCCATTAATGGCATGGCTTCTTCTTAACCTTCTATTGCACCATCCACATACTTGGTCCAAAAAAAAGGAAAAAAAGCTCCCACTTTCTAGAAACCGATACCCATGACATACAGGAAACATTTTCCATGAAATACTGGAACCACAATCTACCTCAACCCAACTCAAGATGATCCAAACAACTTCTTTGAAAGATAATAACAGTTAAAAGAAACAAACATTTTATGGTCTAAAAACAACTTTGCTCCCTGTCCTTCTCACCTAAAAACACTCTTTTACCACCACAAGACTAACCTTGGGACCAAACAAAAGTTTGTCATTGTTAAACATCAAATAGTATTATGTGACTTCCTACCCATGTTTGAAAACATCAGCACTCGTTCACCCCATGGAAACAAGTCATCTACACAAAAAAATAATCCCTCGAAAAGGCCAATACTGAAAAATCTTGTTTAACTATTAAATTAAGTGTTAATGGATATCAATAAACCATAGACTATTCAAGGACTGAGATTGGATAGGCTAGCAGTGCATGTTTCCTTTTGCTTATAAAATCTGTAAGTTTTCATAGAACTAGTTTCAGTTAAGTTGTTAACTAAGGCCGCTTGATAAAATAATTCACATTAAATAGATTTCAGTTGGAGGGATTTTAATTTACAGATTTCTTATATGAAGTGCATCATTGATTGACTAGAACACACCCTTGATGCATCTCACAGGAGGTGAAGATATTGCAGTTAACTAAAATTCCAATTAAGAAAGAACAAGGCTAGTTTTCCAGAATGTAGATTCAATATGCATTCAGCTAGGAGATCCTGTTGGTTTTTAGAACTAGCAATTTTATCAAAGCATATGTACAACGAATTCACTTGGCCACACAACAAATAAAATGGTTCAGGTTTCAAGTTTCAGCATGGTACCTGTGACAAAGGGCAATGTTGAGGATACATTGTCTCGTATAGAAAACTATAAAACTGTAAATAAAAATATATAATAACTAGTTCCTGGAAAGACAACACTAGTCTTATTGCCAAGGTAACTCCAGAAGTTACATCTTACCACCAAACTACTTAAGAATGAATGAAGCAATTTTTAGGCATTCTGTACATAAAGAAACAGTGCAAGAAGAGATGGTCAATCAAGAGAAGTTGCCTTTCAGATTTTTGCTTGAGTCACGTACTATTCCAAACAGTTCACCTAATTTTGAGGGAGAATACTAATGCAGATCAAGATTCCTTTCTTTTTTTTGTGGAGTTGCATATCATAGATATTTTTAATGACCAAGTTTCTATTGCTTGTCCTATCAAATGGAAATATCAACAAAAATAAATTAGTGATCACTATATAGCTAACAAATGAAGTTAATTTATCACAATAAGTTACAGTTGAAGAATTGAGGGAAGTACCTAGATTGTGTCTTAGCTATCTGATGCCGTATAGCAACTACAATAGCACAAAGGTTACCACAGACTTGCATAGACCTAAGAAGACCTTAAGATAACCCAGATGCATACTATTTTGTTTTCTCACATGTAATCTCATATAGTATATGTGTCCATGTAAATACTCTTGAATTCAAGTTTTGAAATGCAATTGACTACACGCTTTAATTAGGCCATAAAAACTAATTGGACGAAAAGGTTATTTATTACATTACATGCATAGGCAAGCTGCAATGCATAGATTAATTCTCTATGTTTTTCAAGCATTTAATATCAAGGTTTTGGAAACAAGCTTCATATCTATGCTAAAGCTTGCAACTCCAGACCAAAGTTCCAAGGGCATCAATATACAGGCCCTATGACAAATGGAAAATGGATTTAGGTAATAATCATGATGAAAAACATTGAAATTCTAAAAGAGTTGTATACATCTCTATACTTTTTAGAGATCAAGGTAGATATGTATACATCTCTACACTAAAATCATGATTATTCTCTATGATATAGACTCTACTTGAATCTTCATGCAGTGAGTAAAACAACCCTTGAAAGTGATTAAAATCTACCCAAATTTGACAGTAATATTTATCTACAAAATTCATCTTTCAATCAGATATCAATATGCTATTGGTAACCAAACAATAACCTTTTCTACCAACGAATAAAGGTTCATTTGCAAGTTTGATTTATAGTCTACTAAATAAAAAGTATATTGCACCGACTCCACGAAGATAAAACATTAACCCAACTGTTTCACTGAAAGTACTGGTAAATGCCTCGTAGTCAGCCCTAAGCATCAATCTTACTTTTAGCTTTTGAATTAGCAGGATCTAGTTCTAGTAATACATAAAAGTTTTAAAGTTGTGTGAGATAAGCATACGGATCAGTTGGTACTGTTGCTTAATTGGAAAATTTACTTAGATCGATGCTCACCAAAGAAGTCTTTGAAAATTGAACACAATTTTTGAAATACGAAAGGAAACATTATTTTATCCTCCCATGTTTTTCATATATTTTGTTCAGCACCTCTTTCAAGACATCCCATCCAAGATGGAGCTCTTGGATAGCATTATCAAGCCCACAGTTTTGCATAGCTCCAAAGTTTGGCAACCAAGTTTACTAGATGACTAGGCCAAGAGAGAGAGGGTTCAGGTTCTCTTGCTACGCCGCATCATCCAGTGGAAAAACACTATTCCTCAACACAGTGTCCATAGAACCTGAACCCTTTCGAGATTGAGGTCAATTTTCCACTGGTTTCACTATGTCTCCAGGTCCAGGAGTTCACTGATTTTATTCCTAGTAGAGATCAGTACTCTTACCCTCCATACTGCTCCTTGGAGGCCAATGTCATTTCCTCAACCGGTTCCTCCCAATGAGGCCATTGTTGGTTTGTTGAGGGTTTGCACCTATTATAGTCATGTTTTTTAAACTAGCCAAATCAGAACTAGCACCAACCAATTCAACGAGTCGGACCACCTAAGCCTCTGAACCAGCCCTTGAACCAATTCAAGCACTGGTTTTGTACCGAACCTATCCACGCATGGCCACACAAGGTTTTGAAACAAAAAATTAAAATTATATTAGATTAAAACCTGATTGTACCCATTCCTGCCCCTAAACACATAAATGCAGTACTGATAATATCAATAAACAACGGTGAGGGTTTGCTCTCTTAGGAATTTCATCAAACATATGGTGTGCAAACTATAAATCCTACAGAGTGTTTTCCAGCCATACCTTAAACGGAGAGTGATCCAGCAAAAACTCACAGATTCAATGGCTTCAAACTTACCCCAAATCCTCTGCCTCCTCCAGCGATTCTGCGACCTGTAGCTCCACTTCTTCTTTCCTGCGCACTCTTGGGAAACTGTTTCTAACCAAACCCGTACCCACACCTAGGAAAATATCATTGCAGAGGACAAAGGGACTACATAGCGCAAATACAGCTTGATTTGGCAGCTGAAGAGCAACCCGGATGAATGTTTGAATTTGGAAAGAAGTTAACCCGTAGATATTGCATCCAAGATATTTATAGTCTTTGGATCAAGGGATGGGTGCAATTTATTGCCGTGGGTATTTTTTGGGTTTACACAATGTATTCCACATGAGGCCATCCCAGAAAAGAGACAATGTCCATATTAATGGATAAGGGGTCCATTGGACTCGACCTTGATCTTTTCGGAGGAGTCGAGGGTGTCTAAACACCAACAATGGCAGAGGATGCAAGTGTCAACGCAAATGGAACGCATGTCCACAAATATGACAAAATATTTTAAACAAAAATGTTGTGCTCACCATCACCAAACACATGAAGGGGAAGACATTTATTCAAATTGATGTGATGGACAATATAAATGCCTATATAAAATGCAATGGGTTTTTCCATTTTTAAAATGCTTATAAATATTATAGTGTGGTTCATAAAACGCATTAGGTTAATTTTGATACAATATTCTTAATAGAAAATTAAAATTATTGAAGGGAGAGACATCATGTTTTGAAAATAGCCAATGGAAAAGGGTAATGGTGAAAAATTTATTCCCTAACAAATGAGGCTCTTCTTTTTCGTACCTACCTCAAGTAAAGGGTAATGGTGCAAAATTTATTCCCTAACAAATAAGGCTCATCTTTTCATACCTACCTCTACCTCAAGTGATAATAATAGGGATGGGTTGTGGTGAGGAGATGGATATAGGATACAATGTCATGGGAGATGAGGTTCTTTTGAATGACATTATTGAGAATGGAAGTGGTC
>LPNX010419340.1:935702-982400 GCA_001517045.1 Pseudotsuga menziesii | reverse complement strand
GGGTAAAATGCCATCTAAGGGATTAAGAAAAGGTGTCAAGAGTAGTAATAAACATAGAAGTGGAACTATTAGAGTGGTCTTGATTGAGTTCAATGTAGACCGTCAAAGAGTTAGATTAAGACTAGCACTAGTCTTAGGCCACACCTTTTAGTTGGTGTTCTATGAGTGCAAGCATGGAGTTTTTATTCATGATAGGACAAGTATTGAAATACATAGTGATATTGTATAGAATTTTAGCATATACATCTAGACACTTAAGCGTCGTCACTTAACCATCGCTTAAGCGACGCTTACTAACTCTCCGTCGCATAACCGACGGTTATGAGAATAGTCCTCGCATCACCGACGCTTGTGGCCACATTTACAAAAAAAATGTATCCTTGTGATTTTTGGTAAGTTTAAAAAGAGAAATCCACACGCAGTTGGACTTTTCCGTCGGATTTTGGATCGAAATGTAGAATTTATTGTTAGGTGTCCATTTTTCTTCATGTTGTGTCATAACACCATTAGATTCACTCCCATCTACCTCTTTTGAGTAATAAAGACAAATAAAATCAATGCCTAATTAAAATGGATTACACCTTTTTCTTTTATAGGGTTCACCAACAAGATTAGGCTTTAGGGTCTTGGAATAGTTCATTGTCATTAAATTCTCCAAGACCACTAAACAACAACATGTATGTGTCTGTCCAGGTGAGAGTGTGAAATTACTTGGTATAATTGGTGTTTCTTAGGATCCTCCTCTCAAAGGGGAGTTAAGCACGAGGCATTGTGAGTGGTTATTGATTGGGATGACCCCTAGTCATAACTGAGTAGCACGAAGATATTTACAGGATTGTATTCATATCTGGGGGCTCTTTCAAGAGTTTCAACCTTTGATACTCTTTCCATATGGCCAATCCTACCTACGACTGTCCTCCTGAGAATTGATTATATTGAGGTGACCTTAGTTGCCTTACCTAGGATATCGAGGGGGTACTTTGCAGGGGTT
Source organism: Pseudotsuga menziesii (assembly GCA_001517045.1). Taxonomy (NCBI): domain Eukaryota; kingdom Viridiplantae; phylum Streptophyta; class Pinopsida; order Pinales; family Pinaceae; genus Pseudotsuga; species Pseudotsuga menziesii. The sequence continues at coordinate 981,409 of LPNX010419340.1, read as the reverse complement.
ATTTTGCAGGTGTCCCGACTAGGTTGGGGTCAGACAGCATAGTCTCTTTACGCGTTGAAGCCGAGAGCCACAATAATTGGTTACGTACCTCTACTTGTTGTGTATGGGTGTCTCAATCATCTCCTAGGTGAGACATACTTGCTTCATTCGGGAGCTCACTTATCCTACCCTTGATTGCTTGTGTTTGGCTTTAGATTTTATTGGTGTATGCTCTGTGCATGCTATCTTGGTTAGGGTTTGCATAATTAGAGAGTCTTTTATATTTTTGATTCATTGTGGATTCAGGTGTAGATCCTCGTCGTTCTCATCATTTAGCAGGACTTTTTCCTTCTACATATCCTCCACCTTTTGGAGAGAGAAACAGACGGTCCAGGCGGACTGCTTCTCACATTGATTCACACACGATGGGAGATCGTGAAGATGGTATTCCTGAGCTTTATTCTCCACTTCAGGTGGATGACAGGGAGTTTACTCCTACCTATGACCCTTCACTTGATATTCCTGTGATTTTTGAGTTAGGTCTTGTAATTTCTGAGATAGGTACTTTTTATGATAGACCTACTCACTCTAGCTATGATCCCCCATTCACACATCATCGGTATGGAATGCCGGACAAAGAGACTCATTATGAACCCATGAGCACTAGTTATGGTAGCTATGGTATGTCTCATATTCCCACACATGATTTCACATTTCATGTCGAATCGGAGTTTGAGCCTAATGCTACGCCTGGGAGCACTCCTATTCCTTACCATGCGGAGAGGTTTGGGACCACAAGTCATATTTCACCTTCCATCCCGATGGTGGAAGCTACAACACATATTCCTCCTATAACTAGGGTTAGTGATCCTATTAGGATACCATATCCAAGACGAGTGACTATAGGGAACACCACATACATAATTTAATAGGTCCCTTCATCCTCAATTCCTTGTTATTTGAATGTCATTCCTCCACCTCATTCACATGGTCCTTCGGGCAGGAATGTCACTATGAGTCATGTCCATACTACTGCTACTCGCATAGTTGTGTCTCAATGATCTAGAGGATTATTCATCTTTAATTTACACTAATCCAATATGGTACAATAGTTATTAATCTATGGTTCAAAGAACATAACACATGTATGTTCCACACATATGCTAAAGATAGTGGTGACATATCGCACTTGTTGCGACATACGTCGCACCTGCTGCAACATACTTAGCTGCGACAGAATTATCACTTGCTGTGACAGACTTTGCTGTGATAGACTTATCACTTGCTGTGACAGAATTAGCTATGACAGACTTATCACTTGCTGCGACAGACTTAGCTGCGACATACTTATCACTTGCTGTGACATACTTATCGCACTTGCTGCGACATCGTGAAGTTAGTGGTGACATCAAATGGTTATGTTACGTGTGACGCTATGGTATGGTGCAACATATGTGTGTAACGGTCATTGCAACGTGTTGTGATTCAACATATGTGCGTGGAGTTGGTTGCAACATTTCAGGAATATGGAACGTCGTGGTACCATAATGCTTGGGCAGCAATGTAGCCAAATTGCATGGTTATGTTTTAGCATATGATTGTAACGTTGATCAAGAAGAGAACAGCTGTGGTCCGTTATGGCTCCTATCGCTAAGTGCTTAAATAGAGGATGCTGGTCACCGTTGCAGGGGGACTTAGTTTGTTCATAGCGCAGTACATCGTTTCTCTGTTATGCGAAGCTCAGAGAGTTTGTTGTAAAGTATTCCGATGCTATTACTATGGAAGTCGACATTCTCTGTCATACTTTAGCTTTCTTTGCCTTAAGAAGGATGATTGTAATTTCAAGAGAAAGGTCTTAAATAATTTGTACAACATTCTATTTACAGTTGCTGAAGTTGTTTCCAGAACCATTTTGTACCATTTTTAAGAGATTAATTGGATCTGTACCGATTGGAGAGGGACCCGAAGACGTAGCCCTGTGAAGGGGGTGAACTCCGTTATCAACTTCTGTTTTGTGACTCTCTGATTCTGTGTTTCTTTTATATCTATTTATCAGTTTTATTTTTCCATCTATTTTCAACATTTAATTTCTGTCAATGTTGTTCCTTTAATTCACCTATTGAACGCATTCTTTTAACACAAACTTTTAATGCACACAAGTTGAGGTCCGACGGATCATGTTATGGTATCAGAGCTGGTTGACTGCTTGTACAAGTTTGTGAATGATTACCAGGTCCAGGTTAAATCTTGGTGAAGGAGAATTAATTGAATTAGATCTTGAGATTGGCTCAAGGAGAACATTCTCAAGAACCATGTCTTCTCCACGAGGGGAAGAAGAAGGACATACAGAACGGGAAAAACCTGTTATTTCTGAATCTGAGTTTTTAGAGGCTTTTATGAGCATGAAATCCATGATGGAAATTCTACTCGATGAGCAAGCAGAAAGGAAGAAGAAAGAAGAAGGGTCTTCATCCAAAGATGCAGAAGTGAAGAAGGAAGAAAAGGGTAAAGAAGCAGGAGGTGATGGTGAACCTCTTGATACTACTCAAAATTTCTCTTCTTCTCATGCTTCTCATTCACATAATGCTAATGCAAATTCTAATATGCCTTATTTCAAATTGGATGTTAAGTTTGAGTTACCAGTTTATAATGGAGATTTAGATGCTGAAAAGTTAGACAATTGGATCAAGCAGCTTGAAGTATATTGTGGGGTGCAGGGCATTAATGATGACCCTTCTAGGATTCAACTGGCCACTTTGAGAATGAGTGTAATGGCTCTTACTTGGTGGGAGAGCAAGATTCAGCAAGATCTTTGAAATAATGGTAAAATTATTTCAGTTTGGAATGAATTCATTGAACTATTAAGGAAGCAATTTTATCCCTTAGGCCATATCCAACAATTAACCATGGGTTGGGAAATGCTTAGACAAGCTAAAGGACAAAGCATTCAATATTATACTCATGAATTCAAAAAGAGGGATATTGCATTGAATGTTTCATTAGATACACATGAAACTCTTCTTAAGTACATTGGTGGCATGCATTCTTATTTGAGACATACTTTGTTGATGTTTAACCCCAGTAATTTGGATGATGTATGTGTTCAATATACACATTTAGAAGCCAGGGGTAAGCATGCTAATGATACTTTTGTGAAGAAATCATTTAAATTTGACAGCAAATCGAAAGGTCAAGATAAGGGGAAAAAGAAGATAGCTACTGTTAAGAAAGAGGGTGAAAATCCTACATGTTCACATTGTTAGAAGGGACATGATGTCTCTAAGTGTTGGAAACTTCATCTGGAGCTAAGGCCAAAGAAGTTTGGAGGAAACAAGGATAAAGGCAAAGAAAAAGCTACTACAGTATTTATTCAAGACTTAGGATCCGACTCAGGTGATGAAACAAAGGTTACAGCTGTCGGAATCCAGGGTAAGAATAAAAGTATCTCACTTCCCATTGATGCAAAATCAAGTTCTAGTGCAAGTACAAATCTTCCATCTACTTCTAAGCTAAATGATAAAGATAGAAGTGCACTGTTTCATGTTCGTGTCATTGCAAATCACACAAAGATTGATACATTGTTTGATAGTGGTTCACAAGTAAATCTAATATCAGAAGAAGTGGTTAAGAAATTGCATTTAGTTACTATGCCTCATGAAAAGCCCTATCCTCTAGGTTGGGTTACTATTGATACACAATTGCAAGTAACAAAAAAATGTGCATTGAAGTTTGCAATTACTGAAAAGTTCATAGATGAGGTAGAACTAGATGTAGTACCACTTGACATTTGTGGAATTGTACTTGGCAGTCCATATTTGTATGAATGGAAAGTAGTCTTTTATAGAGAGAAGAATAAGTATCATCTTTTTAAAGATGGTGTAGAATATATTGTATGAGCACATAAGATAAAGACCAATCTAGCCATAGTCTCTGCAGGACAAATGAAGAGGCTGGTAAATGATAGTAGGAATTTTGTGTTAATGATGGTTAAGGAGAAAAATGATGAGATGTCTAAATATTTTGAAGGGTGTGACCCTGAGCATAAATCTAAACTAATTGAAATCATTTCTGAGTATGATGATTTGTTTCAAGATCCGAAAGGGTTACCACCAAAGAGGGATATTCAGCATGAGATACATTTCCAGTAGGATGTGCCACTCCCGAACATAGCCATGTACTGGATGTCTGTAATGCAGAATGAAGAGATCAAAAAGCAGGTTCAGGGGATGATTGAGAAGGGGGTCATTTAGCCAAGCACTTCTCCTTGTGGATCTCCTTTTGGCTCTCCTATAGTATTGGTTCCAAAGAAGGATGGGTCGTGGAGGATGTGTATCGACTACAGGGCCCTTAACAAAATCACCATTAAAAACAAGTATCCTCTTCCTCGCATTGATGATTTTCTTGATCAGTTGAAACATGCCATTTATTTTACAAAATTGGATCTGCGTAGTGGGTGTCATCAAATCCGTGTTGCTGAAAATGATGCCTGGAAATAGCGTTTAAAACAAAACAGGGTTTGTATGAATGGCTTGTAATGCCTTTCGGGCTATGTAACGCTCCTGCTACTTTCATGCGGGTCATGAATGATGTCTTTAGACCATTTATTGATGATTTTGTAATTGTATATCTGGATGATATCCTAGTGTTTAGCAAAACCTAGGAAGATCATATAGTACATATGAAGAAAGTTTTAGATGTACTGAGGAAGGAAAAGCTTTATGTAAAAATGTCTAAATGTGAATTTGCTAAAACTTATTTAGTATATCTGGGCCATATTATTGGTGGAGGCCACCTGTGAGTGGACCCAACCAAGTTTGTTGTCATTGTAAATTGGCCACGGCCTAACACGGTTACTGAAATCAGAAGTTTTCTGGGTTCTATTCAGTATTGGAGGAAATTCATTTCTGGATTTTCTTCCATTGCTGCTACATTACATGCGTTGACAAGTGTTAAAGAAATTTTCCAGTGGGGAGGCAAGCATCAGAGAGCCTTCAACACTTTGAAGGAAAGGATTAGCATAGCACCAGTTCTGACGTTGCCAGATTTGCAGCAGCCATTTGAGATCAAAACCGATGCCAGTGGGTTTTCCATGGGAGCAGTTTTGATGGAAGGAAGGAAGCCAGTCTGTTACCATTCAGAGACATTCTCTACTGCGGTAAGTAACTATCTGACTGTTGCAGCTGCAACAATTTCCCAAAATTCCCAAAAATTTTAGGACCCTCCTTTTGCTTGAATTAGTTTGATTTTCTTCTTGGATCTGGTCTGAGAACTTTTCAGAAAGACTTTGCTTATACTTGGATTGATCTACAGCTGGTTTTCAATTTTTCTAAATGATTAAAAATTTTCAATGATTGATCAAACCTTCATCATTTGCCTTTAATTGAATTTTCATCGTGGCTGAATCGGAAGTGTATTTGTTTTTCCCCCCGCCGTTGTGGATGTATATTTGGTTTTGACTTTGACTTTTCTCCCGATTGTGGAAGTGTATTTTTTTTTAATTAGCTGCTTTTTTATTTTGCATCGGAACTGTTATGACTTCTTCTTCCACCATTGCGGATGGCAAACCGCATTCTCTCCCGATTATGGCTTGTTGTTTTAGTTGAGCCCGTAAATCTTGGGCTGCTGCCGTTGCGGCTGCGGGAAGTTTTCTCCTTCCGACCGTTTGAGTCATTTTACCTTCGACGTTGTGGAAGGTCGCACCTTTTGTAACTCCGCCACTGTGGCTGTCGAATGCGTTTCCTCGCCGATCTCTTTGTGTTGTTGCTTCCGACTTAAGTCTTGACGTTGCGAACGATAGTACGCTTTACAGTTCCACCATTACAGATGAAGAAACACTAGCCATTCTAATGCGTAGTCATTTTGTTTTCGACTCAGAATTTGCCCATATCAGATCGATTTACCCTTCGCGGCTCCACCGTTGTGGCTCCCGTTTCACTATTGGCCCGATGATTTTCCAAGTTTCACCATATATATCTCCGCGGATGGCCTAGCGCTTTGGCCGTCCACCGTTGTGGAAGAAGTTTACTTTCGTCTTCCAATCCAAATGTCTCTGACGTCTGATTTTAACTTTTTTCCAACCACAAGAGTTTGACCATATGTATATATATGAGGTCAGGGGCCGTGTTGGATTATTCTATTGTTATTTGTCAACTGCTGTACTCTGTCGCTATCGTGCTGTCGATCGCTCGAGCCTGTTCGGACCCTATTTCCGGTACCCGCGTCTAGGTGGCAACTATAGAAGCCTGACCATTTGCATTCCACCATACACACCGGTTACACATCAGTGCCAGGTAGGGTTCTATTGCTTTTTCCCATTTCATTGAGCATTTGGTGGTTTTTCTTGCTACGTTTAGGTTTGGTTGGGGTTGTTTATCTTCACCGCGTTAAATTTCATGCCTATATAGGTGGAGATTTTTTAGATTATTTGGCCGTGGGAGGGTGGTTTAAACTTCAGAGTAGTTTTTCCCCCACCGTCATTTGTTTTGCAACCCTGCGCATAGAGAATGAGGGGGTTTGGCACAGACTTCCATTACGCTATCTGCGCAAAACCGCCATGCGTAATGATGGTGGGTAGGAGTAGGTTTCCGCAACTTTCGTCGTGACCTTTTCCTTAAGGTTTGGGCTGTTTGTCCCACTTGGTGCTCCCCGTATCTTTAACCCCCAGTCATTTTTCCTTCGTGGTCCTGCGCAACCAAATTTGTGTTCAGTTTCAAACCCGGGCCGGGGAGGAGGGTGTGCCGCGACGCATAGTTATTGACTGTAGTTTTGCACAGGTGATTTTTCTTTGATCAAGTGCACCATAGAAACTCACATAGTGTTTCTGTTTTCCCGCACAGTGATTTGATAATGGCACCCACAGAGAGCAGAAGTTTTAGTCATGTTAATGTAGATGTTTTCTGCACGATTATATTGTTTTTCATCATGCTAGATATAGACAAAGTCATTGAATAATGCACATTGTCTTTCAATAGCTCTGTTAGTTAGGCCATTTCGGCATAGGTACACACATATTTGCTTCACTGACTGATTGATATCATGTTAAACACAGAATAAATGACACACTGCACATTGATGTATACAAGTTTGTCACTCATCCAAAAGGGCTTAATTTTACAATTTTATGGTAGGAGAATTCACAATGTCAAAGAGGCAAAAGAAGAAGGCCCCCGTGGTCGAAGAAGAGCCCGAAGTAGAAGTTGTCACTAAAACTGAATACATATACGAAGACACTAAGTGCATTTATGGTATTGAACCTGAATACCAGTGGGGTGAAGTATATATATTAATCACCCGCAGAGAGGTTCCTGACATGGGATTAGAAGAAGAGTCCATATATGCCAACATAGAAAGATCTTCACTAATGAAGATCGCCACCAGACCAGAGTTGTTCCCGTGCTCTGAAGTAATCGGATGGATTTTTCCCCGGGAAGATGTCACAATAATGATTCTAGAAAATGTTGAAATACAGGGCTATGCTGCATATAGCCCTGGATATGTAGAGTTGGCTTACCACCTGCCAGAAGCCCAAGTATTTTTATCTGATGATTGGCTGAACAACATTAGAATGGACCTAGTAGAGACTCTTAAAAGGATGTTGTTACAGAGAAAAAATTACAGATATAGACCGATGGGTGATTATGATACGACAAGATTAAGGGCTCCTTATAGGTTCATAGCTTTAATGCCGAATAGAATTTTTGGAAGAGCACATGGTAGGTTCTTCAAGTTGGAGTGGATACCCATCATTTTTCATGTTGCAACCCAGGGGACAATTTTCAACTGGGCTAGCCTTGTATCAAATAGTCTTTCAGCTTGTTTGGCCTCAGATTTGGGAGGAGTGGCCCAAAAGAGGTCTGAATTCTATATGAGTTCCATACTCATCGATTGCATATTGTGTAATCAGACTTTACCCGAACTCAGGTGCATCTGGAATAGGGAAAGAATGTCTGTCTATGCTTCCTATAAACCACTGTGGGCACACAAATATCACAGCCATTATCGAGAAGTATGTGAACACTTTATCATTCCCTTACACACACTCATTTTCCTAAAGGAGTGTGATTGTATGTCAGAAGAGGCACTGCAAGTAATAGAGCAGTATGCAGACTACTATTTGACTGAAAATGGCCTGTACTTCAGGATGTTTGGAGGTTCGAGAGCACCTTCCTTGCTGCCCAAATACGCAACTGATTACATTATTCATAAGGAGGCAGTCAGACAAGTGTTCCTGGATGGAATACGTAGCTTTCTGTTTGAGCATAAGAAGACCGCCTATCCCCCTTTTCCCTTCAAGTTAGGAAGCTACAAGTTCACCAAAGTGAAGAAAGCCGATGAATTTGTAGAAGAACTGGAAATATTTCATTTTGGCGAAATGCCTTTCCGTAGAAATGATACTCAAGGCAAAGTGGCTGAATACTGTAAAGAACACAACATGCATTTTGAGTATGCCCACAATTGGGATCGAGACAAGTCCATATTTCGAAATGTAGTAAACATGACAGCCTTGTGAAGAAGGTTTAAGAACAAGATTACCACAAAAGGTGGGAAGGGAGATGAACAAGCCAAGGATGATGAAGAGGCCAGAAAGAGAAATGAGGAAGCCCAGAGGTTGGTGCAAGAAGCTGCAGGGTGGATGCACACAGAAGAAGAAGAGAAAAGAAAAGCTGCTCAGGAAGCAGCTAAGAAAGCAGAAGAAGCAGCTAAGAAAGAGGAAGAAGAAAAGAAAAGGAAGCTGGATAAGGAGCTTCAAAAGCAAGAAGCTGAAAGGATAAAGTTGACACAGATAGAGCAGTCAGCTTCTGAAACAGCTGCAGGGCAGACCCAGGACATGGAGAACCCCGAGGTTCAGGACCCACAAGTACCTATTGCGAGCACACCCATGGTCCCCACATTGAAACTGGTCCCCTTTGTGCAGAAAAAGGGAGAAGAAATCCCTAATTTTAACACTGTGTTTTATGAGAGGGCTACAAAGAGGATAGGAAAGAGAACAAAAAAGAGGGTTGAAATTGGAGATATGCCTGGTAAAATTATCACGGATATGGCTGTTATGTTCGGAACAGACCAAGATCCAAGATTCACCCTGAGAGCCAGGACTGCACTAATCCACGCCTCAGAAGATAACATGGACAAGGTAATAACTGACTTGGAGCAGTCCAAGAACTCCTTTGCTCAGTTGAAATATACATTGAGGAAAGAGAGAGAAGAAACCAATAGGATGAAGCGAAAGTATGAAGACATGCAGAGGGAGATAAAGGCTTCTAGGGCTGAATTGCAGGCCCTCCAAGTAGAAAGACAGGTTATTGAAACTACACAGGAGGCTCTGGAGAAAGTGCACAAAGAATGTAAAGAGCTAAGGAGTGAAAAGGAACAACTACTGGGAAAGGTAGAAGAGCTAGAAAAGCAGCAAAAGATTATCTTGCAGGCCAGTGAGATGCACTACCAAGAATAGAGAGAGAAACATCAAGAGCAGATTTATTCTCTGAAAAATGCTCTGGAGGAAGCAAGGGAGGAGTAGGTTAACCTCCAACCATTCAAAGAGCACATCTTGGCCCAGAAGACGAAGATGCTGTAGCTACAGACTGCTATAGAAGGAGAAAGGTGCAAGGTGCTGCAGGTAGATAGTAGATTGGAGGAAATCCTCGAGACCTCCTCTTACTTTGTAGATCGATCTTAGGACATCCTTGAAGTCTTGACTGCAAGAATAGAAATTCTGGAAAATAAGGAAGAAACTCCAGCAGAACTGCCATCAAAGGATACACAGGCCCTCAAGAGGGATTATGATTTGCTGGAATTTGCCATAAATACCATGGAGGATTTCAAAAAACCAGTTAGGAAAATGAAAGGAGCATGCACAGAGTTTTTCAGGAGACTTCTCATTACCTACAACCGGTGTCAGATAGAGGCCGAGCAGAGGCTTGAGGCTTTCCCGGATCACAACGCCTTTGTGGAGCTACTGCAGAAGAGATACCGGGAAGAGGAAGCTAAAGTACAGCAGATTAAAGCCCTGAATGATCAGATATTGCAGATGTATATTCAGTTTTGACTTCAAATTTTCTCCCGATTTGATTGGTTTTAACCGGCTGATTTTTTATTTTGCATCGGAACTGTTATGACTTCTTCTTCCACTGTTGCGGATGGAAAACCTCATTCTCTCCCGATTATGGCTTATTGTTTTAGTCGAGCCCATAAATCTTGGGCTGCCGCTGTTGCGGCTGCGGGAATTTTTCTCCTTCCGACCGTTTGAGTCATTTTACCTTCGACGTTGTGGAAGGTCGCACCTTTTGTAACTCTGTCGCTGCGGCTGCCGAATGCTTTTCCTCACTGTTCTCTTTTTGTTGTTGCTTCCGACTTAAGTCCCGATGTTGCAGATGGTAGTACGCTTTATGGTTCCACCATTACGGATGAAGAAACACTATCCCTTCCGATGCGTAGTCATTTTGCTTCCGACTCAGAATTTTCCCATATCAAATCAATTTACCCTTCTCGGCTCTGCCCTTGTGGCTCCCGTTTCACTATTGGCCCAATGATCTTTTGAGTTTCGCCATATATATCTCCGCGGATGGCCTAGCGCTTTGGTCGTCCACCGTTGCGGAAGGAAGTTTACTTTCGTCTTCCGATCCAAATGTCTCCGACGTCCGAGTTTAACTTTTTTCCCACCGCAAGAGTTTGACCATATGTATATATATGAGTTCGGGGGATGTGTTGGATTATTCTATTGTTATTTGTCAACTACTGTGCTCTGTCGCTATCGTGCTGGCGATCGCTCGAGCATGTTCGGACCCTATTGCCGGTACCTGTGTCCAGGTGGCAACTGTGGAAGCCTGACCATCTGCATTTCACCATACACGCCGGTTACACATCAGTGCCAGGTAGGATTTTATTGCCTTTTCCTATTCCGTTGAGCGTTTGGTGGTTTTTCTTGCTACGGTTAGGTTTGGTCGGGGCTATTTATCTTCACCCCGTTAAATTGCATGCCTATATAGGTGGATATTTTTTAGCTTATTTGGCTGTGGGAGGGTGGTTTAACCTTCAGAGTAGTTTCCCCCCACTGTTGTTTGTTTTGCAACCCTGCGCATAGAGAATGAGGGGGTTTGGCACAGACTACTGTTACGCTGTCTGCGCCAAACCGCCCTACGTAATGACGGTGGGTAGGAGTAGGTTTCTGAAACTTTCGCCATGACCTTTTCCTTAATGTTTGGGATGTTTGTCCCGCTTGGTGCTCCCCGTATCTTTAACCCCCAGTCATTTTGACTTCGCGGTCCCGCGCAACCAAATTTGTGTTTACTTTCTAACTCGGGCTGGGGAGAAGGGTGTGCCACGACACATAGTTATTGACCGTAGTTTTGCACAGGCGATTTTTCTTTGATCAAGCGCACCATAGAAACTCGCACAGTGTTTTTGTTTTCCCACATAGTGATTTGATAATGGCACCCGTAGAGAGAGGAAGTTTTAGTCATGTTAATGTAGATGTTTTCCGCTCGATTATATTGTTTTTCATCATGCTAGATATAGACAAAGTCATTGAATAATGTGCATTGTGTTTCAATATCTCTGTTAGTTAGGCCATTTCATCCTAGGTACACACATATTTGCTTCACTGATTGATTGCTATCATGTTAAACATAGAAGAAATGACACACTGCACATTGATGTATACAAGTTTGTCACTCAGCGAAAAGGGCTTAATTTTACAATTTTATGGCAGGAAGTATTCATAATGTCAAAGAGGAAAAAGAAGAAGGCCCCCGTGGTCGAGGAAGAGCCAGAAGTAGAAGTTGTCACTAAAACTGAATACATATACGAAGACACTAAGTGCATTTCTGGTATCGAACCTGAATACCAGTGGGGGGAAGTATATAGATTGATCACCCGTGGAGAGGTTCCTGACATGGGATTAGAAGAAGAGTCCATATATGCCAACATAGAAAGATCTTCACTGATGAAGATCGCCACCAGACCAGAGTTGTTCTCGTGCTCTGAAGTAATTGGATGGATTCTGCCCCTGGTAGATGTCACAATAATGATTTTGGAAAATGTTGAAAGACAGGGCTATGCTACATATAGCCCTGGATATGTAGCGTTGGCTTACCACCTGCCAGAAGCCCAAGTATTTTTATTTGATGATTGGCTGAACAACATTAGAATGGACCTAGTAGAGACTCTTAAAAGGATGTTGTTGCAGGGAAAACATTACAGATATAGACCGACGGGTGATTACGATATGAAAAGCTTAAGGGATACTTATAGGTTCATAGCTTTAATGCTGAATATGATTTTTGGAAGAGCACATGGTAGGTTCTTCAAGTTGGAGTGGATACCCATCATTTTTCATGCTGCAACCGAGGGGAGAATTTTAAACTGGGCTAGCCTTGTATCAAATAGTCTTTCAGCTTGTTTGGCCTCAGCTTTGGGAGGAGTGGCCCAACAGAGGTCTGAATTCTATATGAGTTCCATACTCATCGATTGCATATTGTGTAATCAGAATTTCCCTGAACTCAGGTGCATCTGGGATAGCGAAATAATGCCTGTCTATGCTGCCTATAAACCGCTATGGGAACACAAATATCACAGCCATTATCAAGAACTATGTGAACACTTTATCATGCCCTTACACACACTCATTTTCCTAAATAAGTGTGATTGTATGTCAGAAGAGGCAATGCAAGTAATAGCGGAGTATGCATACTAGTATTTGACTGAAAATGGCCTGTACTTCAGGATGTTTGGAGGTTCGAGAGCACCTTACCTACTGCCCAAATATGCAACTGATTACATTATTCATAAGGAGGCAGTTAGACAAGTGTTCCTAGATGGAATAGGCAGCTTTCTGTTTGAGCACAAGAATACCACCTATCCCCCTTTTCCCTTCAAGTTAGGAAGCTACAAGTTCACCAAAGTGAAGAAAGCCGATGAATTTTTAGAAGAACTGGAAAGATTTCATTTTGGCGAAATACCTTTCCGTAGAAATGATACTCAAGGAAAAGTGGTTGAACACTGTAAAGAACACAACATGCATTTTGAGTATGCCCACCCTTAGGATCGAGACGAGTCCATCTTCTGAAATGCAGTAAACATGACAGCCTTGAAAAGAAGGTTTAAGAAGAAGATTACCACAAAAGGTGGGAAGGGAGATGAACAAGCCAAGGCTGATGAAGAGGTTCGAAAGAGAAATGGGGAATCCCAGAGGTTGGTGCAAGAAGCTGCAGGGTGGCTTCACACATAAGAAGAAGATAGAAGAAAAGCTGCTCAGGAAGCAGCTAAGAAAGCAGAAGAAACAGCTAAGAAAGAGGAAGAAGAAAAGAAAAGGAAGCTAGATGAGGAGCTTCAAAAGCAAGAAGCTAAAAGGCTAAAGTTGACACAGATAGAGGAGTCAGCTTCTGAAATAGGTACAGGGCAGACCCAAGAAGTGGAGAACCCTGAGGTTCAAGACCCACAAGTACATGTTGCCAGCACACCCATGGTCCCCACACTGAAACTAGTCCCCTTTGTGCAGAAAAACGGAGAATAAATCCCTGATTTTAACACTGTGTTTTATGACAGGGCTACAAAGAGGATAGTAAAGAGAACAGAAGAGAGGGTTGAAATAGGAGATATGCCTGGTAAAATGATCATGGATATGGTTGTTATGTTGGGAACAGACCAACATCCAAGATTTATCCTGAGAGCCGGGACTGCACTAATCCACGCCTCAGAAGATAACATGGATAAGGTAATAACTGACTTGGAGCAGTCCAAGAAGTCCTCTGCTCAATTGAAAGATACATTGAGGAAAGAGAGAGAAAAAAGCAATAGGCTGAAGCAAAAGTATGAAGACATGCAGAGGGAGATAAAGGCTTCTAGGGCTGAATTACAGGCCCTCCAAGTAGAAAGAGAGGTTATTGAAACTACACAGGAGGCTCTGGAGAAAGTGCAGAAAGAATGTCAAGAGCTAAGGAGTGAAAAGGAATAGCTACTGGGAAAGGTAGAAGAGCTAGAAGAGCAGCAAAAGATTATCTTGCAGGCCAGTGAGATGCACTCCCAAGAACAAAGAGAGAAACATCAAGAGCATATTTCTTCTCTAACAAATGCTCTGGAGGAAGCAAGGGAGCAGCAAGTTAACCTCCAACCATTCAAAGAGCACATCTTGGCCCAGAAGACGAAGATGTTGCAGCTACAGACTACTATACAAGGAGAAAGGTGCAAGGTGCTGCAGGTAGATATAAGATTGGGGGAAATCCTAGAGACCTCTTCTTACTTTGTAGATCGATCTCAGGATGTCCTTGAAGTCCTGACTGCAAGAATATAAAGGCTGGAAAACAAGGAAGAAAATCCAGCAGGACTACCATCAAAGGATACACAGGCCCTTAAACGGGATTATGACTTGCTGGAATTTGCCATAAATACCGTAGAGGATTTCAAAAAATCAGTTAAGAAAATGAAAGGAGCATGCACTGAGTTTTTTAGGAGACTTCTCATTACCTACAACCGATGCCAGATAGAGGCCAAGCAGAGGCTTGAGGCTTTCCCGGATCACAACACCTTTGTGGAGCTGCTGAGAAGAGATACCAGGAAGAGGAAGCTAAAGTACAACAGATTAAAGCCCTGAATGATCATATCTTGAGGAGCGAAGTAGATCATTCAGCTATCAGCGTGCAGCTTCTGGAAGACCAGCTTGGATTGAGTGCAGCCAGGATTGAGGCCATAAAGAACTAGGCTGCTAAGTTTTAGATTAATATTCATTTTTTAGAGCCTTGTGCGTTTGAGGGCATTGCCTCTGAAGCTTCATCATGTAATACATTTCTAGATTCCCAAGTGGGACCCTCCTCGTAAAGGATTGGTCTTTTTTTTTGTAATATGTAAAATTGTGTAAAAAACATTTGAGAAAAGTCAAGCGTTGGGAAACGAAGAGTTGGGAAGCCCAAAGGTTACTTTGGGTAGCCCAACCATCTCACCCTTTTGTATAAATGTAGAAAGTTTAGAAAGGGGAAGGAGATTTTCCCAGTGAGACATGGAAATGATATTGTAAGAAGAACTATTTCTCTTTGCAATAAAGAAGCATTGTTTGCATGTTGGAGAAAGATTGGTGGCATTTTCAAATGTTATGCTGTGGATGGATGAAAGATGAACTATTTTGTTTTTCCAGTTTCTATCCATTAACCGTGAGATCGTTCTGACTCTTAGAACCTATGTTCTTGTTTAAATGATTTTTGGTTTATTTTGTGGAATTACCACCATGAGTAATGTATATTGTTCATAAAACAATTGGCTATCTGATTGTTGAAATATCTTTAATTGTTCATGTATTGTAGAAAGAAACATCAGCTACCTGTAATTTCTCTTTATGATGCACGCACATACATATTACTCATAATTAAATTACAGTTTTCTCCCCGGGGATAGATAGATAGATAGATAGTTAGTTTATTTCACTGCTGCACATGTGATTTAGATGCTTGTGATCCTAAGATGAGAGGTAAGAACCTGCGCATCACATTGTGAACGCTCCTTGTATCTTTATCATCCTGCATGGTTAATTAGGCATTTGAATATCATACTTAAGTCAAAAAATACAAAAATATACACGGCGGATCGGGCCGCAACCGGTAAAACCTTTGTTTTTGTTACTTTGACCTACGGTAGCCGGACCACAAACCGAACGGATTCCCCATACCAAACAGTCACAGGCTAGTTGGGAACATTGACTGGGGAGAATCCCTTTCTGTTGTTGCCTATGAATTTCCAGGCCTCAACACCAACTTATGACAAAGAGTTGTATGCTTTGGTATAGAGTGTGAAGAAGTGGAAACATTATATCATGGGAAAAGAAACAGTCATACATACAATCTCAAACTAAAGTACAACAAAGTAGGCATTTAATATGGATGGGATTCTTACAATAGTTTCATCTCGTAATTAAGTACAAAAAGGGAATTCATAACAAGGTAGCAGACATGTTATCAAGGCCACCTATGAATGCTTAAATCATTCTTCAGAACAGTTTATTAAAACATGAAAGTTACATTGAACAGTATGCAGAAGATAAATATTTTAAGAAAGTATATGCATCACTAATACATGGTAAATAGGAAGAGAAATATTTTGTGCATGATCAGCTCTTGTATCATCTCGGTAAACTTTGTATTCCAGAGAAAGAAAGAGTGCATGTGATTCAAGAGGCACACAGTTCATTGATTGCATGACATTTTGGAGTAAGTAAAACATTGTCTGTATTTCAAAATCATTGTTATTGGTCTCAGATGCAAGAAACTGTAGCTACATACATAAGAGGTTGTGTTATGTGTGCAATGAGTAAGCCTAGCAATAGGAAATTGGGTTTGTACACACCTCTTCCAGTTTCTTCTCGTCCTTGGGAAAGCATTTCTATGGAATTTGTAGAAGGACTACCTATGTCTAGAAAAGGGAATGATTATCTTTATGTTGTTGTGGATAGATTCGGCAAAATGTGTATCTTAATGCCATGTAACAAACAGATCACTGCTAAACAAACAGCTCATCTATTCTTTCAGAATGTTTGGGTACATTTTGGGCTACCCATGTCTATTGTATCTGATCGGGATTCCTGGTTCTTGGGAGAATTCTGGTCGACTTTATGGGAGCTTATGGACACTAAACTGAATAAAAGTACAACTTTTCATCCACAAACCGATGGGAAAACAGAGGTAGTAAATAGGACAGTTGTTCAGCTACTTAGAGGATATTGTAGTAAGCATCCTAAACTCTGGGATGAGAAGTTGCAGTATATACAGCATGCCTACAATCATGCAGTTCATTCTTCCATGAAAAAATCTCCTTTTGAAACTTGTTTTGGTTATCTACCAAAAACACTGATGGACTTCTATTTTGGCAAAGATGCAGTGGATAAACATCATGATGCAGATAAAGCACTAAGGTTCATTCAGAGAATCCAAGCAGTACAACAGGAAATTCAAGAATAGTTGGAGAAGAGCAGGCAAAGTACAAAGCCAGGCATTACAAGCATTGAGTTGATCATCAATTTCAGGTTGGTGACAGAGTTTGGTTACATATCACTAAAGAAAGGATGAAAGGTGAAGGTAAAAATATTAAACCTATCTGGTATGGTCCTTTTGAGATCTTGGAAAAGATCGGTACTAATGCTTTTTCGCTTGAATTTACCTCCATACATGCAAATTTATTCAGTTGTCAATGTTGAGAATCTTAAATTGTATGAGCCTCCTATGATCATGGATGAGGAAATTATCATGCAGATTCCTTCATCTGATGATATGGCACCTGAATATATGAATGAGTTGCAGGATGATGTTATTCTTGAAAAAAATGTAAGGACTTCACGAAGGGGGAATGATGAGTACCTCCACGTGGGGCTTAAGGGAATGCATCCTAGCAAATCAAGATGGATGGAGATTGGAAAAGTGAGGGAGCTATACCCTCACTTACTTCCAGAATAATTCAAGCTTTTGGTGGTCCAAAAGCTTTCCAATGGGGAGGAATGATCTGGAGGATTATTCATATTTAATTTACACTGATCCAATATGGTACAATAGTTATTAATCTATGGTTCAAAGAACATAACACATGTATGTTCCACACATATGCTAAACATAGTCGTGACATATCACACTTGCTGCGACATACATCACACCTACTACGACAGACATATCACACTGCTGTGACATACTTAGCTGCGACAGACTTATCACTTGCTGTGACAGACTTTGTTGTGATAGACTTATCACTTGCTGTGACAGACTTAGTTGCAACAGACTTATCACTTGTTGTGACAAAATTAGCTATGACATACTTATCGCACTTGCTGCGACATTGCAAAGTTAGTGGTGACATCAAACGGTCATTGCGACAGACTTAGTTGCGACAGACTTATCACTTGTTGTGACAAAATTAGCTGTGACATACTTATCGCACTTGCTGTGACATTGCGAAGTTAGTGGTTACATTACGTGTGACGCTATGGTATGGTCGAACATATGTGCGTAATGGTCATTGCAATGTGTTGTGAGTCAACATATGTGCATGGAGTTGGTTGCAACGTTTCGGGAATATGGAATTTCGTGGTACCATAATGCTTGGGCAGCAATTTGGCCGAATTGCATGGTTCAGTTTTAGCATATGATTGTAACATTGATCAAGAAGAGAACAGCTGTGGTCCGTTATGGCTCCTCTCACTAAGTGCTTAAATAGAGGATGTTGGCCACCATTCAAGGGGGGACTCGGTTCGTTCAGAGCGTAGTACATCATTTCTCTGTTATGCGAAGCTCAAAGAGTTTGTTGTAAAGTGTTTCGATGCTGTTACTGTGGAAGTCGACATTCTCTGTCATACTTTGGCTTTCTTTGCCTTACGAAGGTTGATTGTAATTTCTAGAGAAAGGTCTTAAATACTTTGTACAGCATTCTGTTTACAATTGTTGAAGTTGTTTCGAGAACCATTTTGTACCATTTTTAAGAGATTAATTGGATCGGTACCCATTGGAGAGGGACCCGGAGACATAGCCCAGTGAAGGGGGTGAACTCCGTTATCAACTTATATTTTGTGACTCTCTGATTCTGTGTTTCTTTTATATCTATTTATCAGTTTTGTTTTTCCATCAGTTTTCAGCATTTAATTTCTGTCAATTCTGTTCCATTAATTCACCCTTTGAACGCATTCTTTTAACACAAAATTTTAATGCACACAAGTTGAGGTCCGACGGATCACTCAAGTTCAAGTACCCCCTGTTGTTTCGGGGGGTCGTATCCCTACTTCTGGAAGTCATGTCATTACTTTTGGAGCCTACATTCCTACTTACGTAGTGTCTCATGGGACATCTCATGGGATGTATTATGGACCTTTATATGGGACGCAATATGGACATGTTTATTCACCTTATGGGTACGGGTATCAACAACCCACTTACTCTCCTAATTATGACTTTGTAGCCCCAGATAGTCAAGGTACACTACATTATGGTGCTTCCATGCCACTCTACACGGGTCAAACAGGAGGAGGGAACTATGTCCAAGGCCATGGTGGTTACGTTAATCAAACCTATGTGAACCAAAACTATCAGGGAGCGGTGCATCAACTTGCTCATCCTAGGCTCCTTTTCCTCACAATGCTAAATCTTCCTAACCTGTCGAGACTGATGAATGATCCTGTATCTCATGACCCGGCATGGTCAGTTGTATTTAATAAGCTTCCCTTAGACATACCTAAGTTCGAGGGAAAACTAGGAGAGGATCCAAGTGAACATGTTACTACATTTCACCTATGGTGCTCTTCCCCTTCCTTACATGAACATTTGATTCGTTTAAGTCTATTTCAATGCACCCTTACAAGGCCTGCCACAAAATGGTATATAGAGTTACCTAGGGGGCATTTGCTTTGTTCGATGACCTAGAGATGACTTTTCTCAACCACTTCCAGCTACCAGTGTGTTACGACATTGGTACGGAACTCTTGCTGACATTTCAGCAGCATAAATCCATGCATATCTTGGACCATATCCAAGAGTGACATAGACAGAAGAGGTTGATTAAAGCCTTCATACCACTGGAGTTTCTCTTCGAGTGGTTCCTTAATTCGTTATTGCCTTATATAGCGAAGGATGTTTCTACATCCGGAGTTCAAAACAAGGAACAAGTCGTTTTTAGGGTACGGGAATTGGACTTGATTTATGCTCAATCCAGTTTGTTATATGAGATCATTCCCAATGTTCTTCGTTCTTATTTCGACCCCAAAGTTAAACCTAGACCACATGTTGATGGCATTGTTGGTTGTGCAAGTACTAATCCTGCGGATTCAGTTGTGCAACAAGTCAGTCAATTGTCGATCAACCAATCTGCTTCGAGGCAAGCCACAGCTTTGTCTCAACCAACCCAAATGATGGGTGTGATTTCGGTGCAATTGTCAGACCAAAAGGGTAACTAGCAACCCAAAAGGAATAGCAAGAAAGGTAATAACAATCATAAGGGTGGGACTAGAAATGAAAATGCTAATACTAATGACAAGAATACCCAAAATGTTGGGGGGAACAAGCAATCTAGACATAAGGTTAAATTTCCTTGCAAGTTATGTAAGGAGGATCACCTCACTTGTGCACTTGCATTGATTGTTAGGTGTGCATTTTGCTTCATGTTGTGTCATAACACCATTAGTAATAAAGACAAATAAAATCAATGCTTAATTAAAATGGATTACACCTTTTTATTTTATAGGATTCACCAACAAGATTAGGTTTTGGGGTCTTGGAATAGTTCATTGTCAGTAAATTCTCCAAGACCACTAAACAACAACATGTATGTGTCTGTCCAGGTGAGAGTGTGAAATTCCTTGGTATAATTGGTGTTTCTTAGGATCCTCCTCTCAAAAGGGAGTTAAGCACGAGGCATTGTGAGCGGTTATTGATTGGGATGACCCCAAGCCATAACTGAGTAGCACCGGAGATATTTACAGGATTGTATTCATATCTGGGGGCCCTTTCAAGAGTTTCAAGATTTGCTACCCTTCCCATACGGTCAATCCAGCCTACAACTATCCGCCTGAGCATTGATTATATTTAGGTGACCTTAGTTGCCTTACCTAGGATATCAAGGGGGTACTTTGCAGGGGTTATTTTGCAGGTGTCCCGGTTAGGTTGGGGTCAGACAGCAGAGTCGCTTTACGTGTTGAATCTGAGAGCCACAATAATTGGTTACATACCTCTGCTTGTTGTGTATGGGAATCTCAAGCCTCTCCTAGGTGAGACATACTTGCTTCATTCGGGAGCTCACTTATCCTACCCTTGATTGCTTGTGTTTGGATTTATATTTTATTGGTGTATGCTATGTGCATGCTATCTTGGTTAGGGTTTGCATAATTAGAGATTCTTTTATATTTTAGAGTCATTGTGGATTCTAGTGTAGATCCTCACCATTCTCATCGTTTAGTAGGACTTTTTCCTTCTACATCTCCTCCATATTTTGGAGAGAGAAACAAACGGTCTAGGCAGACTACTTTGTACATTGATTCACACATGATGGGAGATCATGAAGATGGTATTCTTGATCTTTCTTCTCCACTTTAGGTGGATGACGGGGAGTTTACTCCTACCTATGACCCTTCACCTGATATTCCTATGATTTTTGAGTTAGGTCTTGTAATTTCTGAGATAGGTACTTTCCATGATAGACCTACTCACTCTAGCTATGATCCCCCATTCACACATCACCGGTATGGAATGCTGGACGAAGACACTCATTATGAACCCATGAGCACTAGTTATGCTAGTTATGGTATGTCTGGTATTCCCACACATGATTTCACATTTCATGTCGAGTCGGAGTTTGAGCCTAACACTACGCCTAGCGGAACTCCTATTCCTTACCATGCGGAGAGGTTTGGGACCATGAGTCATATTGCACCTTCCATCCTGGTGGTGGAAGCTACATCACATATTCCTCCTAGAACTAGGGTTAGTGATCCTATTAGGATACCATATCCAAGACGAGTGAATATAGGGAACACCACATACATAATTTCATAGGTCCCTTCATCCTCAGTTCCTTGTTCTTCGAATGTCATTCCTCCACCTCATTGACATGGTCCTTTGGGCCAGAATGTCACTACGAGTCATGTCCATACTACTGCTACTCGCATAGTTGTGTCTCAAGTTCAAGTATCCCCTGTTGTTTCGTGGGTTCGTATCCCTACTTTTGGAGGTCATGTCATTACTTTTGGAGCCTACATTCCTACTTACAGAGTGTCTCATGGGACATCTCATGGGATGTCTTATGGACCTTTATATGGGACGCAGTATGGACATGGTTATTCACCTTATGGGTACGGGTATCAACAACCCACTTACTCTCTTAATTATGACTTTGTATCCCCACATAGTCAAGGTACACTACATTATGGTGCTTCCATGCCACTCTACACGGGTCGAACAGGAGAAGGGAACTATGGCCGAGGCCATGGTGGTTACGTTAATCAAACCTATGTGAACCAAAACTATCAGGGAGCGGTGCATCGACTTGCTCATCCTAGGCTCCCTTTCCTCACAACGCTAAATATTCCTAACCTGTTGATACTGACGAATGATCCTGTATCTCATGACCCAGCTTGGTTAGCTATCCCTAATAAGATTTCCTCAGACATGCCTAAGTTCGAGGGAAAACCAGGAGAGGATCCAAGTGAACATGTTACTAAATTTCACCTATGGTGCTCTTCCACTTCCTTACACGAAGATTTGATTCATTTAAGGCTATTTCAACGCACCCTTACAAGGCCTGCCACAAAATGGTATATAGAGCTACCTAGGGGGGCATTTGCTTTGTTCGATGACCTAGCGATGACTTTTATCAACCACTTCTAGCTACCAGTGTGTTACGACGTTGGTACGGAACTCTTGTCGACACTTCAGCAGCATAAATCCATTCATATCTCAGACCATATCCAAGAGTGACGTAGATAGAAGAGGTTAATTAAAGCCTTCATACCGCCATAGTTTCTCCTCGAGTGGTTCCTTAAGTCGTTATTGCCTTATATAGCGAAGGATGTTTCTATATCCGGAGTTCAAAATGAGGAACAAGCCATTTTTAGGGCACATGAATTGGACTTGATTTATGCTCAATCCGGTTTGTTATATGAGATCATTCCCAATGTTCCGCGTTCTTGTTTCGACCCCAAAGTTAAACCTGGACCACATGTTGATGGAATTGTTGGTTGTGCAAGTACTAATCCTGTGGATTTGGTTGTGCAACAGGTCAGTCAATTGTCGATCAACCAATCTGCTTCGGGACACGCCATGGCTTTGTCTCAACCAACCCAAATGATGAGTGTGCTTTCGGTGCAATTGTCGGACCAGAAGGGTAACCAACAACCCAAAAGGAATAGAAAGAAGGGTAAGAACAATCGTAAGGGTGGGACTAGAAATGAAAATGCTAATACTAATGACAAGAATACCCAAAATGCTAGGGGGAACAAGCAATCTAAACATAAGGTTAAATTTCCTTGCAAGTTATGTAAGGAGGATAACCTCACTTGTGCCCTCGTATTGATGAAGCCTCGATATTCTTAGTGCAGGGACCAGCTGTGCTGACCAACCCTTTACCTCATAATAAAAACATGAACTTGAGGACCCATGATCAATCTGGTGGTGATCAAGATCTGCCGGAGGCTAGTCGTCATGGTTTAATCAACATGGTGCGTGCTATGAAGGTTATGACCCATGAGAAGGACTATGGTTCATCACAACCCGACCCAGGAAAGGAACCTGATCCACCAGGGACTCCTTTGTGTATTGAAAAACCTATGGATAAACCTGAAGCTACACCTAGAATTCATAAGGGAGTCCTTCAGCGTTCGGGGCACAATACTAGTGCCCAAGCCACCCAGAACTATTTTGTTGTCGAGGATTTGGGCCACACTCCTTGTGCGATGTCTGCACTAGAAGTACTTTAGAGTTGTCCTTTTCAAAGGAAGGATTTGCTTTCTGCCCTTGGTGTGAATGATGATAATTCTTCCTCAGTGATTAAATTTGAAACTGTGGGACTGAAGCCTCTCTTGCCTTATTATGTGTCTCTTTTGATTCATGTACAATGTCTTAACATGACCATCAAGCGCACTGTGATTGATGAAGGCACTCCTGCTTTTGTGATTTCTTTATCATGTTGTAAGGGTTTAGGTTCCCCTAAGTTGTCTAAATCCGGTACCATGTTGACTACTTTTGATGGGAGATCATTTATGCCGCTCGGGATCCTTCCTTCCCTTCAGGTCCATTTGGGAGGGAAGACCGTTGCGATAGAGGTTGAGGTGGTTGATGCGCCCCTTGAATATAATCTCTTGCTAGGTGGGAATTAGATGTACAGTATGCAATCCATAGATTTTTCTCTATTTTGCGTTGTATGATTTCCATTTAATGGGAAGATAGTTACGATTGATAAAATGCCATTCAAGAATCCGTCGGTTACCGCATCTTTGGGAGATTTGATCCCGATTGTAGAGAACTCTCAACCGGAAACTGGGAGTGTGGGTGTGGACATGTATCCATCCCTTATGGGAAGCTTTAGTTGTCCTACACCTATCCTTATGATAGGGTCTAGTTTTGGTGAGGCTTCAACATCTGTGAGATCGGTGTCTTTTCACACGAACCATATGGAAGATCCTTGGATTATTCCTACACCGAATACTTTGAGTGAGCCCATCATGATGGATGTGTCGTTGTCTACAACTATGGTAGCTTATCAAGCTAATATTGGGTGTGTTGCAAAGCCTAGTCCTTCCTCTTCGTGGATGAAGGAGGAGGACCCATATGTGCTGCCTGCATGGGCAGTTCAATCTTCTCATTTGCATGATTTCCTTGATAGTGTTTTTCCTTCAGATGAAAAAATTATTGAGGCCATGTCAGGGGTTGAGCCACCTTGGGAATAATTGCATCATAGATCTTATTTTCTTCCTGAACTTGACCGCTTGGAGCGTGAGGACTTTAGGGAGGTTCTTAGTGAGAGAATTGGTAGTCCCATGGTTCCATTAAGCTCTCGTGGTTCGATGGTTGATGGGAACATGGAAAATATATATCCTACCATTCTTATCAATATCTCTCGTGATCCTGGCAAGATTGAAAATGTCTATATTGGGGCAAAATGTTCCCATGCTGAGATTCAAGAGTACACCAAGTTGTTTAAAGAATTTTGTGATATCTTTGCATTAGAGGAAATTTCAACTCAAAATGGGCCTTTTAACTTTGATTCAAATTTGATGTCATCATGTGTTAGCCAATGAAATTGCTTTAAATTTGACATACCGTATAGGTATTAAACATTTTTTTAATATAAATTTGGGGATAGGTATCATTAAAAAACTACTTTTTTTGTTTGTATTTTCGACATATATCCCCGTATTTTTACTCAAATTTCGATTGGGAGAGCTCGTTGGATGCGGAATTAAATTCTGCATCCAACGAGTACCCACTCGGCATACTTTTGATGGAGCCCGCTACCCCAAAACCAAGAAATACCTAAAAAAATGTGATGATGATGTAATCATCACGTTTTTTCAAGTATTTCTTGGTTTTGGGGTAGCGGGCTCCATCAAAAGTATGCCGAGTGGGTACGCGTTGGATGCAGAATTTAATTCCACATCCAATGAGCTCTCCCGATCAAATTTTGAGTAAAAACATAGGGATATATGTCAAAAATACAAACAAAAAGGTAGTTTTTTTCTTTTCTTCCTCCAAAATTAATAAATATTATTTTATTATTTTAACTATTATTTTATTAATTCTTTTTAGGAGGCCCATTTTGAGTTGAAATTTCCTCTAATGCTTGGTATTACGATGAAATTCTAGGTATCGACCCTCTCATTGTTGAACATGAGATTAAAACTTATCCCAATGCTAAGCCCGTTCGACAATGCTTGTATGTAGTGAATCTTAGGAAAGCAAACATAATTAAGGCAGAGATAGAAAAACTGTTGAAAGCCAGTTCTATCTATCCCATTCCCTTGATGGAGTGGGTTTCAAATCCTGTTCCAGTGGATAAGAAGCAGGGAGAGATCCGTATATGCACTGATTTTCGTCACTTGAATAGGGCCTGTCCTAAAGACAATTTCCCCACACCATTTATTGATCAAATTTTGGATGAGTGTGTGGGTAGTGAGGTTTTTTTCTTTATGGACAGTTTTTTCGGATACAATCAGATAAAAATTAAACCTGAGGACCAACATAAGATTGCCTTTATTTGTCCTTGGGGAGCCTTTGCATATCGGAAGATGCCTTTTGGCCTTAAGAACTCTAGAGCCTCTTTTTCAGCTGGCTATGACCTTCATCTTCCATGATCTCAAATCAATTATTGAGGTATTTTTGGATGACCTTGTTACTCATTCTCATATGAGAATGTGTCATTCCTATTGTTATCTCCCAAAAAGCGCATCGTCATTTTGGGTGATAGAATGTGTTCAATTTTTTATTTCTATGAGTCTTGGATGTGCCAAATGTCAATCTACATATCGATCATCGAATTCCAGTCCACATATCAATTCATAAATTGATATATAAATAAAAACCCCACCGAGTCAAACCCCAAGACCGACTGCAGGTGTCCTGGGCGTGGTGAAAGTCTTTGCATTCTAGAAAATCTGATTGATCGAAGATATCTGGCCTCTAATCGTTATCTTGATTCAAGCCATGGATGAAGTCACAAGCTAGGTCGACACATCAAACCACGCCTATTGTCAGTATCAGATGCCAGATCAATAACCTAGAGACCAGATGTATGCATATGATGTTTGCAGATGCTATAATTAAGAACAGATCAAGATGCAAATGCCTCGAGTATAATTATGGGTGCAGCATTAGCACGAGTCAAAGGAACTTCCCAAAACTTAAGGAATTCAAAGTGAACTTCTAGGAACTTTTTGAAAGACAAGTGGTAGTTTATCCCAGATCTGAAGGGCAGAGTATCCCAACTTTCCAAAATTTCAGGAATCGATTACCGCATCATCAAGATTGATTTTTATCTATATCAAATTGAGCCCAGAAGCCTTGGGAGGCTTAGCTCCACTTCACCAACTATCAGCACAAGAATGGGACCAGCATATTAACATTTCCTTATGATGAGGGATCATTCCCTATCTTTTGCAATTTTTGTTCTAGTTACTATTTTTAGCTTAGCAGATCCATGTTTTGAGGATCCGAAGACTATTTGTAAAGGCTATAAAGCCTAAGAACTCAGACTGAGAGAGGGTTCAATTTCGGATACATTTTGGGCTATGTACTTGACACTTTCTTGCTATATGAATCACAGTTTTCTTTGGTCATTAGATATCAGTTTGTCCACATTTTCCATTATTCTACATTTGATTCTATTCAGTTCAGTTGTTAAGAACTATCATCTTCTGATACAACTCATGGATGAATTAGATCTTCTTTATATTCTTGTATGACCCTACAGCTCTGTATTTGGTTATCTTGAATGTCTTTCTTCATACCTTCATTATTTACTGTAGCTGATATTTAATTTCTCAAAGCACTGGCTTATTTAGAGGCATGGCATGTTGTCTTACTTCTTAGTCTTGTCAGTTATCCCATTGATCCACACTTTGATTATTATAATTTCTTAAGTTACCAGGCATACTTAGCCATAACCACTAAGTAGTTTCCTGGAGTGGTAACAAATTGGCACCGTTGCCGGGGAGCGAGTTGAGAAGCTGAACTTCCTGGGAGACAACACAGATCTATTCCTTGATGATAGACAAGGATTAGACACTTCACTGGTTATATATCTTCTATCTGGTGACTCCACAACATCATTCTGGCTCCGAAGAGATCCAGTACCAGACCGAATCCACAAGGACCCCTGGTGTCTCCGGTATCAAATCCAAATCAAATTTTGAAGAAGGAGAAGAAAATCAAAGGTCAAGCTGTATAAGAAGGTAAATCTGATAACCCTTTGTCCCAATTTTTCAAACCTTTGGCTGCACCCTCCCCTACCTTTGTAAGCTCGACTGCTGTCACTTTCTCTGCTGTACCTAATACCACGGTCACCATGGCTGGAGTGGGAGGAGGTCTCACGAAGATGGAGCAGATCTTAATTTCTAGATATGCACCTTTGCAGCTTCCCCATCCACTGTCCCAGATGCCTACTAATGATTATCAGAAATATATGCCTAAATTTTTTGGGACAGGAGAGTGCACAGCAGAAGAGCATCTTGAAACATTTTATGCTTATGCTGAAAACATAAACATCGAAGCAGAAGATGTTTGGATGAGGATCTTCGTATAGAGCTTGGATGGTGAAGCCCGGAAGTGGTTCAAAAAGCTACCTGCTTCCTCTATAGGAGACATCACAACACTTGATGATGCCTTCTTGAAAGAGTGGGGTGACAGGAAAGATTATCTGCATTATATTACTGAGTTTGGAAATCTCAGGCGAAAAAATGGTGAGTCCATATCTGACTTTTCTAAAAGGTTTAATAAGTTGTATGATAGGATCCCAGAAGTCATCAAACCCTCTGAGACCTCTGCTCATATTACTTATTCTAGAGATTTCGATTATCAATTATGTTTATTATTGAGAGAAAGAGAGCCTGAAACTCTTTCAGCTATGCAAGAAGCTGCTATCAAAGTTGAATCTAACTTGCTAGCCTCTGAAAAATTAAAGGGGAATACTGATAGGAATAAAATAAGTGAAGAGGCTTCTACTTCCTCAAATTCTAATCAAAAAGTTGACAAGCTAGCAAAGATGCTTGAAACCTTGACATATGAAATATCAAAAATTAAGCTTCATGGTAAATCTCCTACCAAGGGTAGAAATAAAAGTGACTACCCGAACAAAAACCAAAATCAGAATCAAAGTTGGAGGAGAAACAACCAGCAGGTTCAGCTTATGCAGATAGAGAAGAATCCTACTAATGAACAGAGGATCAGAGAACCATTCCAAAATGCTGTCCTTGATGAGGAAGATGAAGATGAAGTCCAAGAGTTAGAGGAAGATATCCATTGTGTTGAGGATGGAGATGAGCAGATTTTTTTGACAGATTCTGACTATGAAGGGTCATTGTTCGATCAGTAGTTGAACCAGCTCTATGAATATCAGTGTGTGTTATAGGCTGATGAACAGACAGGGTATAATCTGAGATCAAAAAAGACTCCCAGAAAATAGAGTACTCCAGCTCCTCCGAAGAAGACTGCTACTCCTGCAAAGCAGCCAGCCAAAGATGTTCAGAAAGCACCCCAGTCCCAGCCAATGGTAAGAGCTCATTCTTCTAAACCTAAAAAAATTTCTTCTTCATTCAATTTAGAAACAGAAATTCAAAAGCTTAAGATTCCAGTACCCCTTGTCAAAATGATGAAGAATGAAGTTTTCCGAAAAGATATTTGTAAAACCCTTGATCACAAATCTGTTTCTTTTTCTTCTGATACCATAAATCTGTCTGATGATAAGCCAAACACTTTCTTGGGCCCTATGATTGAAGACAGGGATGAAAGCTTCCCTCCTTTTTATATCTCTTTAAATATCCATGAAAAGACCTTGCACAATTGCCTCCTAGATTCAGGTGCTTCCCATAACCTGATGTCCAAAACAGTCATGCATGGATTCGGATTAGAGATCACCCGCAGTTACCATGATTTGTTCTCCTTCGACTCCATGAAGGTGAAATGCCTCAGGTTGATAAAAGATCTTGCTGTTTCTCTGTCCTCAGCCCCAATGAAAAACATGGTCATGGATGTAGTAGTTTCTGATATCCCGCCCAAGTTTGGGTGCTTACTGTCTAGTTCATGGATGAAAAGACTAGGAGGAACCCTGCAAATGGACCTTTCCTATGCCACTATCCCAGTATTTGGTGGAGAAAATAAAAGGTTATACCATGAGTCCCAACTCTCTTTCATCATCAGTGATGAAAAGAACCCAGCAAACCATCCAGTATATTCAGTGGACACGGGAATGGGCTCCTGTATTCTACAGATTGATGATTCATTACCCGAATCATTGTCATTGAAAAAGCCTATGGTTCATCCCATTGACATTAGTGAAGAAAGCGGGGTATGGACTATGTTTTTTGATGGAGCATGCACCAAAGAGTCTGCTGGAGCAGGTATTGTCTTCATCTCTCCTTCAAAGGAGAAGACACAGCTATCATTCAAGTTGGATTTTCAGGTAACTAACAATATTGTTGAATACGAAGCCCTGCTGTTGGGGCCGAATTCTGCCAAAGAAATGAAGATCAAGAAGTTACATGTATTCGGAGATGCTGATCTAATTGTCCAACAGGTCAACAAATCATTCCAGACAAAACATGTCAGGCTCAAGGCCTACAAAGACGAGGTACTCAGAATTATCCCTTCTTTTTCTAAGTTCAAAATAGCACATGTGCCCAAATTGATGAACGAAATGGCTGATTATTTAGCTGTTTCAGCATGCACTTTCATTCCTCCTCTTCCTCATAAATTATCATATGAGATTCAAATGAAATATAGGCCATCATTGCCTGATAACATAAAATTTTGGAAATTTTTTGAGGATGATGCAGAGTTGACCAGATTTCTGAATGTCATAGATGATTTTGCTAACCTCGAAATTGATGAAGACAATCAGAATGAACAGGATGCTGAAAAAACCAGATTTAAAAGCAAAATTGGGGCACACGAAATAGTTCAGCTTTCTTCTAACATAATTCCTAAGGGGCTGGTCCCTTTGGAGAAACGTTTTGATAGTAATGATGTGGCTCTCAAGCTTGAAAAGTTAGAAGAAGAGTCTGATGTTTTCCCGCTGAATTTGTCAAGTGAATCAGATCCGAGGTTCGTAAATTTAGCTTCTCATTTAACAGAACAGTAGAAGTCTGAGTATGCTAGCCTATTGAAAGAGTTCTCCGACATCTTTGCATGGAAGTATTCAGATCTAAAGACATATGACACCGAGATCATTCAACACAAAATCCCACTGAACAAGGATACCACTCCTTTCCGACAGAAGCTGAGATCTTTTAGTCCAATGTTGCTACCCACAATGGAAAAATAAATCAGAAAGTTGCTTGAGGCTAAAACCATTATCCCACTCAGATACTCAAATTGGATTGCAAATCTTGTCCCCGTGAGAAAAAAGAATGGTGAAATCAGACTTTGTGTCGATTTCAGAAACTTAAACAAGTGCTCCCGAAAGGACAATTATCCATTGCCCAAAATGGAGCACATCTTGCAGAAGGTTTCAGGAGCAAGTGTCATGTCTTTTATAGATGGTTTCTCGGGATACAATCAGATTGCTGTCCATCCTAAGGACAGAGAAAAGACAACCTTCACGACTCCATGGGGCACATTGATGTACCAGAAGATGCCTTTTGGTCTCATGAATGCCGGGGCTACTTTCCAGCGGGCAATGGATATTGCCTTTGTCAGAGAAAAGGATAAATTTGTCCTTATATATCTCGATGATATCACAGTATTCTCTCACAGTTATGATGATCATTTGCTGCATTTGAGAAAGGCATTCGAGAAGTGCAGAAAATATGGGATCTCATTGAATCCGAAGAAGTCATTTTTTGCACTGAAGGAAGGTAAATTGCTCGGTCACATTATTTCAGCAGAAGGGGTTAAAATTGATCCCAAGCAAGTGGAGGAAATCCAAAATTTGTCACTTCCTAGATCCAAGAAAGATGTCCAATATTTTCTTGGCACTATCAACTTCATTCACAGATTTATATCAAATTTTGTAGAATTGACTAAGCACATTACCAACATGTTGAAGAAAGATTCTGAAATCAGATGGACTGAACAGGAAAAAGCTTCTTTTCATGATATCAAAGAAGCAATCACTTCAGCTCCGGTTCTAATCAGTCCAGACTTTGAAAAAGAATTTTTCATATTTTCATTTGCTTCACATGACACTATTGCAGCTGTTCTTTTACAGAAAAATGATGATGGACAGGAGCATCCTGTTGCCTTTTTTAGCCGAGTGCTCCGTGATGCCGAGCTCAAGTATGAACCTATGGAGAAGAAGGCATATGCATTGATCAAAGCCTTGAAGGCATTCATAATTTACATTCTCCAATCTAAGGTAATCGCTTATGTTCCCTCTAGTTCAGTCAAAGATGTTTTGGTTCAACCTGACATTGATGGAAAAAGGAGCAAGTGGGTAGCAAAGCTGATTGAGTTCGACACCGAAATCAAACCTGTCAAGCTGGTCAGAGGGCAAGGACTTGCTCAGTTGCTGGATGAAGAGAATTGCAAAGCATTAAAGATTGATGATGAGAAAGAAGGTACAGCAGATTTCCAGTTTGAAATTTCAGCAAATCAAATGAGTACAGATTTACAGGTAACATCCTATATCTCAGACTGTGAATGGTACAGGGATATTATTTGCTTTCTCCAAAATTTATCTTTGCCAGAGGGACTAACCAGAACTCAGGGAAGAGCTCTCAAGCTCAAAGCTACAAATTTCTGCATCAAAGATAATCTGTTGTTTTGGAAAGATCCTTTAGGGGTTCTCGTGAGATGTGTGACAAAAGAGGAGTCTGTCAAGATAATGACTGAATTTCATGATAGTATCTGTGGTGGACATCACTACTAGAAGACCATAGTCCACAAGATACTAAGAGCTGGATATTAATGGCCTCGGATGTTTTCTGATGTACTTGCTTTTGTTAAAGCATGTGACAAGTGCTAAAGATTTCAAGGAAAGGAACAACTGAAATCTTTACCTTTGAAACCCATCACAGCCATTGGCCCATTCCAGCAATGGGGCCTGGACTTCATTGGAGAAATACATCCTTCATCAAGCAATCAGCACAAGTGGATATTGGTTGCCACAGATTATTTCACGAAATGGATTGAAGCCATTCCCATGAGAAATGCTAATCATAAGGTTATTCTTGACTTTCTGTTTAGTAATATCTTTTCAAGGTTTGGCTGTCCCAGGAAGCTGATTGCAGACAATGCTCTTGCCTTTAATGACCGACATTTGGTGAGTTTATGTGAAGAGATGGGGATCAAACTAGCTCATTCCACATCATATTACCCACAGGGCAATGGACTAGCTGAGTCTTCAAATAAAAGTTTGTCTCGTATCATCAAGAAATTGCAGGAGGAAAACAAGAAAAGTTAGGACAGCAAGTTAAAATTTGCCTTGTGGGCTGACAGAGTGACCAGCAAAAAGTCTATTGGCACATATCCATTTAAGCTAGTATATGGTACTGAAGCCATGTTCTCGGTCCAACTTGTGTTACCGGTGACTAGTTTCCTTCAAGAGGTCGGCTCTGAACCTGATGATCACACTCGGAGAGTTTTTCAATTGGTGGAGTTGTAGCAGGAGAGAGAGCATCTGATAGAAAAGTTTGAAAATCACCAAATGAAGGTAAAAAACACTTTTGACAGGAAAACAAAAACGGGGATGTTCAAAACAGGTGATTTGGTCTTGAAGTGGGATGCAGCTAGGCAAAAGAAGGGACATCATGGTAAGTTTGATGCTTTATGGACTGGTCCATACGTTATAGAAAAGGTATATCACAACAACACTTTTGTTCTTCATCACCTGGATGGAGAGATTCTTGCAGGTGCCCCATTTAATGGGCGGTTTTTGAAAATCTATTTCTCATAAAGGCCTCTGGCCTTTTTCATTGTAAATATTCATCATTTTTGTTGTTGTTTAGAGTCAGTTTGTTAAAATAAACTCCATGCCCAATGGGAGTGCTAGATTAGGTGTCATTTTTATTTTCAGGGATCTTCTTTTTCCTGAGTGTTGTCATGAGTTTAATCTTTCGAAAGTAGAACTTCAGGGAGAGTATGCTGTTGTAGAAGATATCTCTCATCATGACCAGGATATTGATGATCTATAGGATGATGGCCATAGTATAGATGCTTAAAATAGTTATACATCCACTACCTTAGATTCTTATCAAGATCATATTGCCTCCTTTGAAAAATTGAAATATGATGAGCAGATTGAAAGTTCAACAAGTGAAAGTATTAGAGCAACAATAGATGTTGAGAGCAGTCCACATCTTCCATATATGCAGACCAGGGAAAATTGCAATATCCATGAGGAACAAAATTTGCAGGGACTGCCTAATCTTCAGTTTGAAAACCAGAAATATATTCTTTCTCCTTATGAATATTCTATTTCAAATTATGATGAGCAACAAGGTGGGGACTTTCCAAATCTATTTCATGATGTTATTGTTGATCCTGTTATTCAAGAAGCTTCATCTCTCTCATCAGGATCTTATCTTGATTCTCCTATATTCGACCAAGATGGTGATGAGAGAGGAAATGATAAGGTTTGTGAAGACTCATTTTTTTTATTCAAATTTCATCTAGCTTTTCTTTTCAGCCGAGAGATGATCAAAAGAGTATCGATGCTTGTCATAAATCTATTGAAAATCTTTCTAGTCTTGATATATCCCGCAAAGATATGATTATTGGAAAGGAAATTGCTTGCTGTGTCAAGCCAGCATATCATCTTGATGAAACCAGATTACAGGAATATCAGCAGGAAGCAGTTGATTCTTTTGTTTGCAGAAATGAAAGTTATGTTGTTAAGGAAGATCTTCATGATACAAATGGTTATAATGAGAATTATATATCTGTAGATGCATCAGATCTTATCTCTATTGCACATGCTGCCTTTGATGTGTATGAACAATCAGTTATAAAAGAGGATTGTTCCCAAATTTTTGAAGAAGTTTCTTATGACGTTTTTTCTCCTGTGATTCGTGAGAAGGATTTGAAGATTGCCTGTCTTTCTTTACCAGATACAGAGGTTTTTTGTTCACCTATCTTTGATGAGTATGTTTCTAAAGAGAATATTCTACATTATGATCAAGAAATTGCTAATTCACATCACGATAGCCATGAAGATGCTATTAACATTGTATCAAATTCATTTATTAAAGATGACTGTCATGATGATCAGATTGTTTCTTTTGAAATCTTTAAAGATGATGATCAGATTACTCCTTTTGAAAACCTTGAACACGTTGAGCATACTGGCATATTAGTAGAAGATAGTTTCAGATCTGCAGAAGATGAGGAGGACAGCCTATCATTTTTAGATTTGCAGGGATTTTTTGATTTTCAGCTAGAGAACTAGGTTCATGATCAAGAATGTGTTGATGCAGCATATGTTATGAGCAGCCTACATCTTCCAAACTTGCTGAAAAAGACAGATTGCAGCATACTTTTGCAGGACAGACAGAAAAATGATTCAGATCAGAAATTTAGTTCATATGTTTCTTCAGCAGATCTCAAGTAGTCTACATACAGCAGTGAGTTTTGTGGAGAAAATGAAGAGCAGCTGCAACACAGTCAGTTGGAGCAGTAGCTCCGAAAGGTATTTCATTGTGATTTTGATGATCCTTTTGCTGACTATTTAAAGTCTATGAGCAGTATAGATCTTAAAAATTTTCTACCAGAAGAAGATTGTCTTTATCATCTGTTCAAACCTCTTTTCTGTGTGAAATGGTCTCCATTGTTTCTCGGATCAAGATCTAGCATGATGGCATTAAAAACGTTCCTTACATGGCTTCATTGGAAGCATCACTTCATTTGATAAAAGGCATTACAGTTGTTTAGTGTAGGGGTAGGTAGAGAAATAAGCTTGCCATATGAGCAGTTAAATCTTTTTCAGTTTTGCTCAGTTCATGAATAAGCAGAACAGGCTGCATGTAAGCTACAGGTGGGATACAGGTTTGCAAAGGGATCAGTGTTAAAGACTTGATGACTCCATGCCAAATGCTAAGGCTACTGCAACTACTAGGTTCTTCGGAACCTCACTCGGAGGATTCCATCCCCGAGTAGGAGCCAGATGTTATCTCCCAAAAAGCGCATCGTCATTTTGGGTGATAGAATGTGTTAAATTTTTTATTTCTGTGAGTCTTGGATGTGCCAAATGTCAAGATACATATTGATCATCGAATTCCAGTCCACATATCAATTCATAAATTGATATATAAATAAAACTCCCGCTGAGTCAAACCCCAAGACCGACTGCAGGTGTCCTGGGCGTGGTTAAATTATTTGCATTATGGAAAATCTGATTGATCGAAGATATCTGGCCTCTAATCGTTGTCTTGATTCAAGCCGTGGATGAAGTCACAAGCCAGGTCGACACATCAAACTGCACCTATTGTTAGTTTCAGATGCCAGATCAATAACCTAGAGACCAGATGTATGCATATGATGTTCGCAGATGCTATAATTAAGAACAGATCAAGATGCAAATGCCTCGAGTATAATTATGGGTGCAGCATTAGCACGAGTCAAAGGAACTTCCCAAAAGTTAAGGAATTCAAAGATAACTTCTAGGAACTTTTTGAAAGACAAGTGGCAGTTTATCCCAGATCTGAAGGGCAGAGTATCCCAACTTTCCAGAATTTCAGGAATTGATTGCCGCATCATCAAGATTGATTTTTATGTATATCAAATCGAGCCCAGAAGCCTTGGGAGGCTTAGCTCCACTTCACCAACTATAAGCACAAGAATGGGACCAGCATATTAACATTTCCTTATGATGAGGGATCATTCCCTATCATTTTGCAATTTCTGTTCTAGTTACTATTTTTAGCTTAGCAGATCCATGTTTTGAGGATCTGAAGACTGTTTGTAAAGGCTATAAAGCCTAAGAACTCAGACTGAGAGAGGGTTCAAGTTCGGATACATTTTGGGCTATGTACTTGACACTTTCTTGCTATATGAATCACAGTTTTCTTTGGTCATTAGATATCAATCTGTCCACATTTTCCATTATTGTACATTTGATTCTATTCAGTTCAGTTGTTCAAAACTGTCATCTTCTGATACATCTCATGGATGAATTAGATCTTCTTTATATTCTTGTATGACCCTACAGCTCTATATTTGGTTATCTTGAATGTCTTTCTTCATACCTTGATTATTTACTGTAGCTGATATTTAATTTCTCGAAGCACTGGCTTATTTAGAGGCATGGCATGTTGTCTTAATGCTTAGTCTTCTCAGTTATCCCATTGATCCACACTTCGATTATTATAATTTATTAAGTTACCAGGCATACTTAGCCATAACCACTAAGTAGTTTCCTTGAGTGGTAACACCTATCATTTGATATTAGTGTTTGAAAGGTGCCACCATTATTTGGTCAGGTTAAATCCTCACAATTCCATCTTTTGCATGAAGTATGGTCATGTATTAGGGCTCATTGTCTCCAAGGAGGGTATAAGAGTCGACACTTTGAAGGTTGAGGCAATACTTCGGTTGTATCCCTCGAAAAGCATTAGACGTCTTCAATGTTTACAAGGCATGGAAAACTTCTTACAGAGATTCGTTGTCAACTTTGCCAATTTGACTAGAGGCTTTATGCGTATTTTTAAAAAGGACACCACCTTTTGTTGGGATGAGCGAGCCCAGGATTCATTTGATGCACTTAAATGAGCCTTAGCATCGGCCCCAGTGATTAGTCCACCCGACTATAGTCGTGACTTTCTACTTTATGTGGCCGCGTCCATGGAGATTATTGGTATGGTTTTAATTCAAGAGTATGAGGAGCTCCAAGAGCATGCCATATATTACTTGAGCCAAAACCTTATTGATGTGGAGGTCCGTTATTCCCATGTTGAGAAGCTTGGCTTAGCTACCGTACATGCGGTTCAACGGTTGAGACATTATATTCTCCTTCACCAAACCTTGGTTGTAGCCCATGTCAATCCATTTCAATTCATCCTTACTCGAAGGATGATTGGGGGAAAGTATAATAAATGGATTGTCATCTCGAAAGAATTCGATCTCGAGTTTGTTTCAGCAAAATTGAAGAAATCGTTAATTTTTGCAGAGCTTATATCGCATTTCCCAAGCGAGGAGGAGGAAATGGTTTGTGAAGATACGTTTGTCGATGAGAACTTCTTATTAATCTCAACTTTGGATCCATGGTATGGAGACATTATCGTATATTTACAAACATTGAAGGTCCCTACTCACCTCTCATGGGATGAACAATGATGATTACATCATGCATCCAAGAATTACCTCATAGTGGATAACACCTTGTATCAGCGTGGGGTAGATTCCATTTTACACCATTGTTTAACTCATGAGGAGGTTGAGCTTGTGTTGAATGATTGCCATGGAGGGGCATGTGGTGGTCATTTATCTGGTCTTTCTACAGCCCAAAAAATCTTAAGAGCTGGTTATTTCTGGTCGTCGATCTTTAAATATTGTGTATATGTGGTCAATAAGTGCCACCCTTGCCAGGTGTTTGCACAGAATATGCACTCGTGACCTGCCCTGTTACATCCCATCATCACCGCCAGTGCCTTCACTAAGTGGGGGCTTGATTTCATGGATTGCAACCTAGCTTCCACTGGGGGACATCATCATATCATAGTGGTTGTTGACTACTTCACGAAATGGGCTGAGGCTATGCCTATAGTTAAATATGATGGTGAGACAGCCACACACTTCGTATTCAACTAGATTATTACTCGGTTTGGTATTCTGAAGGCGGTTGTCACTGACCATGGTACGCACTTTCAGAGTTGTATGATGGAAGAATTGGCCTCAAAGTTAGGGTACAAGTAAGAGAATTCCTCCTCTTACTACCCTCAAGCGAATGGACAGGTTGAAGTAGTGAACAAATCACTCAAATCCTTTCTCCAATGAACCATCGCACAAAGCAAGACAAACTAGCACATTATGTTATATCCTGCTTTGTGGGCTTATAGAACCACTATTAAGATGGCCATGGGTTTTTATCCATATTAGCTTGTACATGGAGTGGAGTCAGTATTGCCAATTGAGTGCGAGATTCCTTATTTGAAGCTAGCCGTAGATCTCTTACCAAACACTTCCCCATTGGAGGAGCGTTTGGTCCACTTAGATCAACTTGATGAGTAGCGTCGAGATGCCTTGGTGGCTCTAGAAGTGAATAAGCATTGCGTTAAGGTACAATACGATAAGTTTGTCCATCCAAGGAGGTTTAGTGAGGGAGATTTGGTCCTTTTGTGGGATCAACCAAAAGAACCCTTGGGGGCAGGAAAGTTTAACACCATGTGGCATGGTCCTTACATCGTTAAACGTGTGTTAGAGAAAGGAACTTATGAGTTAGTGCATTATGAGGGATCTATCTTAAAAGTACTATGGATGATTTTTAGAAGTGGAGCCTAGAAGTGGGATTTATCTTAAAAAGTAATATGCATGATTTTTAGCCAAGGCTGACTATTGTATATTATTGTACAATTTTGCATAGGTAGGTATTTTCTTATGGTGATTGGGTTTGTGATTAGTTTTCATTTCTTTTGGAAGATGTCAATGGAATATTCCACCTTCATAGGATTCGTGGATGGTGCGAGCCATCACAGTCAACACTCAGCCTCTGCTGCTTGGGTGCTCTATACTCCTTCCGGTCAGGTATTGTCTTTAGGAGGCGTATGTTTATGACCCTCTTCAAACAATGTTGCTAATTATAGTGTCGTTATCAAGCTTCTATGGGATGCCATGTCACATGGTGTTCTCTCTCTTGAGGTACATCCTTATTCAGAGTTAGTAGTGTCATAGCTTAATGGTTTGTACCATGTCAGGGATCTGACATTATTAAGAATATTCTTACGTGTGAGATTGTTGGAACAACAATTTGACAATATAACATACATACATGTTCCAAATATTAATAAGCAAGTTGCTGACTCATATGCTAACTATGTGTTAGATTGGCATTTGTTTCATAGACAATAATCTCATCACAAACATAAATTTTTACACATGTAAATAAAACAATTGATCATCATAAAAGCTTTTTATAAACATCCAAAATGTGGTAATACATAGTGTCATAATACAAAAATGGGGCTCTCGAGCCACCAAAATATAAATACACGGTAGTAGATAATGTATCACTCCCAGGTATCTAAGCCTGTGGAGGAGGAGGGGGGTTGTGATCATGGAATGTCACCACAGCTCTAGCTAGCCATCAAAATAATCACACCCATACTTGTGGTACACCCACCACCTCGTGTTGCATGGCCTCAGGAATGGCCTCAACTTGCGCCATGGGTACTATGTGTGTCAGCCTCATGAATTTGGTATGAATGCTTTGGAGTGTTCGCTCCGCATCCACACCCATAATGTCATCCCCTCTTCCCCTCCATCTATGACGAGGGAAGCCTTCAGGTCATTGTGATCCTACATCTGCATGCATATGATAGGATGTCACTATGTGTTATCACCCAAAAACATGTCTTTTGATTCCACATAATCAGAAAACAAAAAAAAATTAAATAACTCAAATTTTTTAAAAGGGTCGAGGTTTGTTACCAATGTCACTGTATGCCGATCTTAGTGGTAGCAGCATGTTAGGGTCTCCTCGAAAATATATCGCCGCATAGGGGTAATCATCGATGGCAACTATTTTTCGTTGACACCATAGAAATAAATCAACTAGATAGGATTGGACACCCTACCTCCACCCAGTTTGCACATCGCATCTCCCCAATTCCATTGGGCCAGATCTTGAATCCTGTGTAGAGGAATGTCAACTCTAGGGCTCGATCTCGGAACACACACGAAGAAGAACGTGCTCAGTATGCTGTTGAAACCGAAGTTTCACACCCTGCCCATCTTATAGTCATTGAGCTGTTATTTCATGTTTCTCAACAATGTCATACTCCAGTCATAAACTATGGGCCTCATGCACTCCATGGCATAGAACATCAATAGTCGGGAAGCCTGGAGGAGTGAGGCTAGCCCCGCTATCTTGCCCAGTGTCAGTAGAATGGCCTTTAGGCCTAGTACCTGTATGGAGTTAGTTGGGATATGACTCCCCACCTTCTCTGTGTCTGGATAATAGTACATTTCTATGTACTCATCTATAGTTAGGCCACCTACGGGCCCGTGAGAGCGTAGGTTCATCACTTCCCCCCATCGGGAAAGTCTAGTAATAAAGTATGTGTCCTCCACTTATATGGTGAGGGACATCATCTCTATATAGAACGAATCTAAGTATAGATCCCAGTAGTCTACTAGCATCTACAACAGTCTTGGTTTGGCCTTTAAGCCACAAAGACACCAAAACTTGTAGATCCCGCATGACTGTAAAGCTTGTTGAGCCATTAGAACTGCCCTTATTGCCCCTTCTACATCACCGTGCTCACGTTCTCTCCATTCTAGGACCATATTGCACATAAAATTTAAGTTTGATCCATTAGAACACTTAAAAAACATTGAATGCGGCCATATACACGTCTGTTTGCTAAACATCTACATATGTACGTGACTTTGAGGTCATTTTCTACATATATCCAACCTTATACATAGAAAAATCCTCGATTTCTGTGTGGGCCTAGGCGCACATCTTATATTGGCCAAGAATCCCAAATGAACCATGGAAAAAGGTAAAATTTGCATGAAAATGAAAGAGCAGGGCATGGTAAGTACCTGGAAAAAACGGTAGTAGATTCCACTGGCTGGATCTCCTAGAATTCGCTATTGGAATTCTGAGCTCAATTGGGTAAAAATTTCAAATGTTATATAATGTTTTGAATTTTTTACTATTTATAGAATTTTTTCAATTTTTTGAAAATGTTTACCCCCTTTTCTATAGTTTGGACCATTTTTGGACTAATTTATAATGTAGGAGACCATTTTGAGCATCGTTTCGATCATTACTTTCACCCGTTCGTTCCTGTTACAGGTATGATGTTTAAAATGGCATATACATTAGTTTTTACTCCTGTTTTCATTTTGCACGGCCTTATGATAGTTTCATCAAATCTTTAGGTACGAACCCATTCTATTATGTCATGGAACCTTCTCGCTATTTTAGAAGTGGCATGATGTGAATGGTAGAGCTTTACCTTACATGGGTACCTTAGTTAGCGCCTTGTTTGCATTTTGTGCCCATGCTAACATTTTGTCCCTTAGGGTGTGGGAGTCCGTTGTATAGTATTGCCATGACATTTCATAAGAGCCTCATACTCCTCTTGATCTTTTGTTGGCCTATTTCCCTCAGGTCTCCCTTATGTCAAGTTGTAATTGCATTATCATGAGCTTTTCCTGCCTTCTTGAGCCTTACGCTGACTTCCCTGAATTTGAAGTTTCAGCCATATAGCCTGAGCTTGTCTCATGTCTAGCCATGCAGATCCATCTTTTATATCCTTTGCAGCTTGATTCCCTATTTTACCGGCAGGGGACTTTCTGCTGAGTGTTGCTATGCTACACATGTAACCTTGCATTGAGCATAGGTATGTTCCACTGCTTGGAACTAGTTTGTTTTCCCATATGACACTCATCTCCGCCTAGTCTGTAACTATAAAGTAGTTTTATTCTTTTTAAATCTTTTTAAATATTTGAAAAAGTCCAAAAAAATTTAAAAAAACCAAAAAATTGGACAAGGAAATAT
Organism: Pseudotsuga menziesii; assembly: GCA_001517045.1. Classification (NCBI taxonomy): domain Eukaryota; kingdom Viridiplantae; phylum Streptophyta; class Pinopsida; order Pinales; family Pinaceae; genus Pseudotsuga; species Pseudotsuga menziesii. The sequence goes on along the minus strand of LPNX010419340.1, from coordinate 939,622 downwards.
GTTATCCTTGGCAGCTGTCGAGTCGTGTCACCTTTGAACAAAGCACTATATATCACATCCATTGGTTGGGTTTATAGTTTAACTTTAGGAGCTATACTCGTTTATCTGAGTTTATCTCCACCGACTAGTTAAGCTTCCAGTCCCTATGGAGCCTTTGTTGATGCCTCCTATGTTGCAGAGATGTCCCAGTTTTGTATATAAAGTCTATGCTTCCTACATTCAGTCACCATTCCCCGTTATGCTCTTGCTCGAAGGAAGTTGAAACCTGAGTTGTCCATTCCTCAGTTATCTTGACTTTGTATGTCGGCCATTCCTGGTATACTTACTGGTTCGTGTGCCTTATGATCAAGTCCTTCCACATTATACAGCTTTGCTGAGTACCTCATGTTGGATGATGGGGGATTCTTTAATGCCCTCGTTCCAGCGGATTTCATCCCATCGACTTCAGATCATTTATTCTGGTATTGGAATCTAGAGTCATTTTTTAGTGCCTTGAGACTTGCATTCATCAGTGGCAGGTTCTCTCGCCATTGATAGGTCTTTGGGAATACATCAATGTCCCCTGATCAATGGATTCTCTTAAGTGTTCGACCTCAACACATTTATTCACACTTGTTAGTTTGCACTCTAATACCTTGATTCCAATTATCATTATCAGTGGGTGATCTCGTGTCTGTTAACGGTATACATCAATGACCGGTAATCAGACGATGGACTACTATGTTCGACCTCGACACCTCTAGTCACATAGTAGGACTTATACTTGTAGCGGTTTGTGTAGAAGACCTTCTAGATTGGTGTCATCTCATATATGCTACCTCCTTGATCGTGCCAGTGTTCATGATATTTCACCTCTCATGACTTGATTCCATTATATGTCAGACATTTCCAGCCATTATGGAGATCTTGATCTATTATATATCTCCAGCTTTCATGGAGACCATTATCCTTTGTATATCTTCATCATGGATATTCTGATATATGTTTATTGTACATGGTGATGACCACATATGTCATATTGTATCATTCCTATTCATGGCCATTGTACTCTTATGTATCTGGGACCGCTTTATGTATTTGTAGTTATGTGCAGAGCTGTATCATTGTACTATGCTAATTGGGTGGCTAGTCTTCCACTGGGTTCTTCATCACTCCACTTCTCGGATGGACTTATAATGTATTTCGGCCATCGTATGACCCCTCTAACCTCACACATTATGGGACATCTATTATAGTTGATTTTACCACACCTGGTGAATCACACTTGTATGGCCTTCCCCTGTCCCTCTACAGACTCTTTGGACCCCATGGACCTTTTTTATACCTTTGATGTTTTCAAGATCATCCCTAAAAACATGCTTAATTTTTTGTATGTGACTTTTAAACCCTTTCTCGCGTATATACGCGGTTTTGACCCCTAAAACCACATACATCGGGATGTGTCCAAAAGGCCAAATTCTTTTGGAGTTTTTCTTGACATGGATTCGACTCACTTGTCTCATGGCCTTCCATATGCCTTGAGATCGCTCAGATTCGACCCTTCATTTCCCCATTGAAGAGCTATATAATGAACCCTTTGGATACATTGAAGCATATGTGAGAATTGAGAGAAAAGAAACTATAGTCCATTGTTTCTAGAACTTATGCTTGAGTCTACATCCCTTTGTCCCTTGGAGCACTTTGGTGTTCTTCCCAAGATTTCCTTTTGCTTGTGATCTTGCTATCGAGAGATGGAGGATTGAGGTGGTGGAGGCCCAAGTGGGGGATTCAGTTTCTCCGATTCGCAGATGTGCCGACAGAGGTTGTATTCATTGTAATCTTTGATTTTATATTAATAAAAATATATTTTCCTGTCCAATAATGTATGTTTGAATGAATATTTTATCCATGGATGATTTCAAATGCCTATACGTTGTTGATTATATATGCTAGAGTAGATCTAACACCAATATATATTGCATGCTTGTCTTGTTTACTGATTGTTGAGGAAGTAATTTATCAATTCAAGTTGGAGTTGGAAATCTCAATGGGGATCTACTTCAACCATCCGGAATAAGGTATGAGTTTTGATCCTTTAGTGTTAGATATTAGATTTCTCTTGCATATTGGAAAGGATTGATTTCTGGAGTCAATATGTCTGTTGTGGTACCCCAAGCCATAGGAATTTCTTTCTATAACACCTATCAATCCTCTACCAGAAACCCCATCTAGTAAATCCTATTGTATCTATCATAACTATAGATAAAATACATGCTACAAATCTACCGGTGGAAGAAACTGAAAGAAAAAATAGAGAACATGAGCAAAGAAGAATAAAACTAAGAAAATAAATTAAGAAGCAATAAAAATAGCATGATAAATAGGTACAATAGGCTAAGGATTAGATACTCTTTGTGATTTTCCTGGCTCAATTAGGATCGAGAAAAACAATCAACACACAGAAGGAAAAATAAGAAGATCTAGACCTTTTATTAGATGCAATCAATAAAGAATCAATAATTAGAAGAGAGAAAAGTAAAGAACAATTTGAAAAAATAAAGATAAATTAGACTGACTTCCTAACTAAATTTTAAAATCTGTTGAGGAAATTCATCACAATCTCGGAAGGGGTAGACACAAACAAACTGTTTGAGAAGGGATACCGACTGTTTTAAAGTGTCATGTCAAAACTTCAAGAAAAACTACAAGAAATATGAGTGGAATATGAAGAAGAGACTACTATGCTACTGAGAAATTAATATACAATTATTTCAACATCTTACAACTTGTTGGGGAAGTACGTCACATAATCCAATGTAACAGAGGAAGTCTTAAGAAACCGGCACAGTAATATGGCCAAGTGTTTCAACATGTACTAAAGAATTGTGATCTCATTAGTTCACTGTAGAGCTTCAAAGTAGACACTCAAGCAATGGCCCAAATAATTCATGACCAGCTCATGCTATAAATGAAAAAACTAGAAAAATTAGAGAAATAAGAACCTCAATGGATTAGCCAAGCCAAACCAAGCCTCATCAGTGTCGATAATATCAGGCCATAGATGCAAATATTCCTTGTGGTTGCTCAATAAAAGGAACAAATTTTGGGGGTTGACATGATTAATATCCAAAGCATAGACATACACCAAAAATTATAGAACTTGTCAACTCTCACTACATTAACCATAGAAATTCAAAAGAAAATTCCCACTTGGGAAGACTTCTAACACCAATTGGAAATTACTGTAGAGGATATTGTGGAAGTTTGCATTCATCGACAACCATCTATCAGGAAGAATAGTCCATAAAATAAAATTGCATAGCTCCTCAAGATAAAAATTGTAACCTCCCTATTTCTTCGAGATGAAGAATTTTTTTTTTGGGAGGATCCAACTAGACTCGCTAGTTGACTAATTGTAGATTTGGTCGACATCATAGGTTGTGTTTGTTGGTTGAACAAACAAGCAGTTTCTGTAACTTTTTTGTAAACTTATATATAGGTTGTTGAGTGAGATAGATACTTGGTTTTGTTTGTTGTATGAACCTACATGTGTATTTGAGTAATATAATATGTTATTCTATATACCATTCTTATCTCTTGTGTTGTTATTGTTATACTATTATTTATGTGTATCATTGGAAACCTTGCAATATGGTTGATTACAATAGTACCTATACCCCTCCCTTACCCTCCCCCACATCCACTTCCCATCCCCTCCTCATCCCCCTCTCCCCCCATCTCTCTCTCTCATTGTCCATTCCCCTCCCATTGTCCCAGTCCCTCTCCTTCCTAGCCCCTATCCCCCTCCCTCCCCCTCTCCCCCTCCCCTTCATTCTCTCTCTCTCTCTCCCCCTCTCCTTTAACCTTTTCCTTGCCCTCTCTCCCTCCATCAACCTATCTCCCTCCCACACATATGTTTCCCCTCCATCACCCTCCTTCTT
>LPNX010419340.1:914320-925844 GCA_001517045.1 Pseudotsuga menziesii | reverse complement strand
TCCCCCCCCTCCTCCCTCTTTCTCTCCTCACGCTCCTTTCTCTCCCCATCCACATCCCCTTTTCCCTCCATATTCTCGTCACCCACTCCCTTCTTCTCCCCCTCCATGTCCCTCTTCCCACCCTAACTTATCCTTCCTAACAATCACACCTTAACATACCCTTTCCTACCATTAATTAAAATCCTCCTAGATTAGATTTCTCTAACCTACTGTAAACTACACTAACTTAACTACTTTATATAACCTAGAGATCCTCAACATATCCTACACTACCTTCATATACCTACATTAGACCTCCCTAACCCAGAGTAAGACGAACATAGCTATTGTTGACTTCCTTAACTCAATATCATTACTAACTTAAATTAAAGTCTGTATAACATCCCATATAGCCTAACCTACTTAATGTACATTACCTTTTATCTTAGAACCGAGAGTAAGCCCAACATAGCCACCCTAGGGATCCATGGATTACAACCAAGAGTTAGGCATACTTGACTCAAATAATGAGTACAAACAATTAATTTTAAAGAATACAATTAAGTAAATCCATAAAAATAAATAATAAACGAACAATGCTAAATAAAACTATTAACAAATCATATACATTTACATAATAGTAAGAAACATATTTTACACCAACATCAATATTTAAGAATATTATAAAAATCATATTTTATGAAATTCCTAAAACTCAATATTTATATTCAAATAAATAAACCATATATAATTTGTACAAATACAATAAAAAACTATTCCAAATATACAAATAGAATACATTTAAAATTTAATCCTTTTAGGCTCAAGGTTAATTTAATTAGCCTGTACTAAAAAAAAAATACAAACATGAAAACAGAACAAAAAACAAATCCCTGCAACTCAACTCAGCTTAACAACCTATAAACGTTTCTGCTATGCTCTGCACCAATGGTATGTTCGTTGTGCTCAGTTTGAATGCAAAAAGAACCATCGATATACAAATTAAATGGAAGGACATATGTACAAAAGTAATTCCGAGAAGAGAAATAGTTGGGTTGCAGAAGTAATTCCAGGAAGAGAAGTAAAAGCGTATTTGCAAATACCCTTTCAAAAAGAGCCTCTCCACAATCCCATAACGAGAACCACACATCGGGAAAGAATTGATCAAATATCCTTTCAAGAAGAGCCTCTCTTTGCAGGAGTATAAGAGTATTTGCAAATACCCTTTCAAATACCCTGCAAGAAGAGCCTCTCTGTGCACAATCCCATAGCCAGAACCAGACGTCGCGGAGGAATTTATCACTCAATGCCATTTAACTGAGGCAACATATACACATGACGTCAGCTCCTCTGCTTGTGACTAATAATATTTTACAAAAAAAATCCATCTCACCAAAAGGAGCCACGCTTCTCACATATTTTGGAGGCATCCAAGTTTAAGAGTATGCCAATCTTCCCTCGAGTCGGATTTCAACCAAAGATACCACCTCTGTTCTACATTCCGTCTGTGCCATTACATTTGATCATACAGTAAACAGAGGCTTCTTTACGGTCTTCTTCACGCCCTCAACGACTTTGCTTCCCTCAAGGGCTTGGCTAAGCTTTCTTAATGCACGCTTTCCACTACGGTGTATATAGCCATTACATGTCTTTTTTCGTGTAGAAACGCTCCCAAATACTTTTGATAAAAAATCAGTTGGCCATCGTGTATCTAAAGGAGAAATGTGCCATATAAAACTCACCTTAACTACTTGGATAACCCTTNGCCTCAACAATTCAATAAAAATTGCTTTTCATTTAAATTTCAATTTTTTTGCTTTTCATCTAAATTTCAAATTATTTAAAAGATAACTTGGGTAATCTATGTTAGTTCAAGCTTTTTACCACCATTAAGTTTATTTTCACTTAGTATGAGACTGTGATTATAACTTTATATAATTACTAAAAAAATTTAATAAAAATTCAATTCACATAATTATTACACATAAATTTATTAATAAAACAAAATTGCAATTAAAAAAAACACAACTTCCAAAAAAATATTGCAAAATCTATAAAACCACATTAACACATGGTCACATTGTGCATATTAGAAAATAAAAAATAAGATTTTTATAACCAAAATATATTCAAACTTAGTTGTACTTAGTTGTAATATGTGATCAATAGATCATTAGCCCTTTAAAATTACCCTTCATTATCCACACCTATACTACTAGAAACTTAATGATGGTTCACTTTTGGGGACAAAATAGTGTAGATATGGCCACTAGATGAACACTAACATTTTCCAAGGTTATGATGCATAAACCTTCTTCAACATATGCCCTAGGGATTAGAGGAGAGAAGTTTGTTCTAATAGTGTTGAATCATAATTGGGTGCCTTATCAAGAGGCATAGTATGCCCTAGGGATTAGAGGAGAGAAGTTTGTTCTAATAGTGTTGAATCATAATTGGGTGCCTTATGAAGAGGCATAGTAGGTTGGTCTCAAGAAAATGAGAGTTATAAGGATTTATTATTTTGGATTGGTACAAGCTTTGTGGTTTTAGAGATACCCTTGGAACAAACTAAATGTAGACCTTCCAATTTATATGTTATCTCTAGTATACATTTATCTCTTACTACATCGAGAGAAGCAAGGTGCTCTTAAGCCGAGTATGGGAGAGATGTTGTCACCTTGTAATGATGCTTTAATAAAATAATAATAAATTTTATACCCAACATGTCCACCTACACAAAATTAAAATGAAGAATAAAAAATAAAATTTTTAATTATACCCCAAAAACAATCTCCGCCACACAAACAACCCAATATGGGGATATGTTGTAATGTTTATACCTAACAAAATAATAATTAGTTCATTAATTAATTATGGGAAAAAATGTTGAAACCATGTGCAAGGCCTCCTAAACAACCCACGGTTTTATTGTGCATGGTTCAGTAGGGCCTTGCAACTGGTTTTAAAACCATGTGCAAGGCATCCTAAACAACCCATGGTTTTATTGTACATGGTTTAGGAGAGCCTTGCAAATGGTTTTAAAATCATGTGCAAAACCTCCTAAACAAACCATGGTTTTATTGCATATGGCTTAGGAGGGCCTTACATATGGTTTTAAAACCATGTATAAGGTAGATGTTTTGAATACTAATATACTTTAATTTATTCAAACTTGAGAACCCTATTAACATCATCCTAGATTTCACTTGAAGTAATATTTATGATAGTATTAAAATGTATGTAACCTTTAGGTGTGAAATACTTTAATGTTTTCATTTAGGATAGCATTGAAAGGTTTTAAATAAGGGTTTTTAAATTATGGGACTATGAAATATAACTATAAAATATGATTTTTTAATAGTTAATCATTTATAATAATAAAAAATATTTAAAGAAATGTATATGAATAAGTTTTTTTTCAATTATATTTCAAACATGGTTTTTAAAATATAATTGAAAATATAGTCATTTTATGAAATAGTATAGTATAATATTATAATGTTTTAATAGTAAAAGTGTTTTTAAAAAATAAGGTTTTTAAAATATAATTGAAAATATAGTCTAATATTATAATGTTTTAAGAAATTTAATGTTTTAATAATTATAATGTTTTAATAGTTATAATGTTTTAATAATTTAAATAATAAAAAGGTTTTTAAATCACATTTTTTCCAAATATGTTTAAAATAATTTTGTTAATTATAATTGCAAATACTTTCAAATTGAAAAGTGTCATATTTGAACATATATTGAATTTAAGTAACATAATTTTATTAGCATTTCATTAACTTGCACACTGAATTTTTTCTTTGCATTCATGGGTTATCATGTATAGAAAAATTTGATATCATCCCCATTGTCCGTAGCTATACAACTAAACACTTAATGATGATTAAATTTTGGGGACAAAATGGTGTAGATATGGTGACTAGATGAAGACTAACATTTTCCAAGGCCATTCCTATTTCTAGAATCAACAATTATTTCTCACCAATTAATCAATTCTTAGAACTATTTGCAATTTCTTAGAGAAATAGTTTCATTTCTTATTGGTTCTAGATCCATTTTTTTAGTCATTTTTCTAGAAATGTTTATGAATGTAGGTGGCCATATTTTAGTGTTGTTGAATTTTGTATAAAACAAGTCTAGAGAAACCTACCACATGTTTCTTTCATTTTTTTTCAAAGAACTACTTTATCTCTTGCTAAGGGAAAAAGTTAAGAACCCCTAAATTTATTTGTATAATGAATGGGAAAATCCCAATGATTCATGGGAAAATGTGAATGCTATTTTACCAATAATATAGTACATATATATAGTTTTTTGAAGAATATTTGAGTGAATTATATAATATCATAACAATTGGGGGAATATTTCATCGAATTATAAAATCTCGTAAAATGTGGGAAACTATTTCACCTAATTATATAATCTTGTAAAGCTTGGGATAATTTTTCACAAAATTATAATCACTAGGTGCATTATTAGACTTGTTTAATTTAGTTATTATTAAAATGGTGGTAAATTTCACACAAATTGTATATTTTTCATTAGATGGCGTTATTCTACTTTCCAATATGCATGTATGGGATTATTCTTCAAAACTGTTGACACCATCATATTTGATTGCTTAAATTGTGTTTCTTAAATACTTTGTGAGTTTCAATATTTAAATTTTGTATGAGATTATTCTTCAAAACTATTGGCACCATCATATTTCATTGCTTAAATTGTGTTTATTAAATACTTTGTAAGTTTCATAATTTAAATTTTCATTGAAGTATTTCATCTCGACATTCCTTATGTTACTCCATTAGAAATTATTTTAGAGTTTTGTGTTGAATCATTAATCTATGTTTGATGGATAATATGTAATTTTCAATATAAAAATTTTCAAGAAAGTACATTATCTTTATTTTTATTGAATTATTCTATCTAGGACTAATTTCTAAACTAGTAGATGCATTCGAGAATAAATTGGATACATCATCCCTATGTATAAACTAAAACGTGTAATGGAAGAAGAACATAATCTAAAGCAATGAAAAGGTCATCTAAAGATGGTATGAGATTAAGAGTATTCATGTTTACTTTTTGAAGTAATTTTTGGCACAACATTTCCATCATTCTACCACCAATACCATCAATTGTAGTCTATAAATATACTCTACCATGGAAAAATGAAATAAACGAAAACAAATTTGTACATGATATCAATTTGAAATATTATTTTATGTTCATGATGAATTGTTTTTAGTTCATACTTTTATTTAATATATAATTTTTTTCAAGAAATCCACACTAGATAAAAAAAAGAAAAAATGAAGCTAAAAAGATATCTTTGAAATTATTTTTTACATAATGTTTCTAAAATACATTTCTAAGGAGAAGCTTAAAATATTTAGAATAGCTTTGAAATATATTTTTCGTCACCTTTAATGGAAATGATGATGAATCTTTTAATTTTTTATTTAAAGAAATACTAACATTTGTCTTTCAAGTTCCGTATAAAGATATCCCAACATTTGTTCGAACTACTATCTTTAAGAAAGTGATCCCACACCAATATGCCATTAAAGAGTGAGTTTATTCATGTTTGAATCAATTTACCAGTTAGAAAATAAAACCATTCTTATGAAATTGAGATGGTTTTAAAAATATTCTATGACACACTCACATAGGTTATATGAAGTATGTTGTAGCTCAATTTATTTTTTTATCAAGAAAAAATAGACAAATGAAAAAATACACAAAGTGAAAAAGAGATGGAATGTTATATGCATTTCCTTTTGCTATAATAATGTTTACCATTATATCTTTGTATCTCTCCATGCCACATAGTAATCTAATTTACCTCTATGCCAACACATAATTTTTTTTGGCACACAAACAGTATGATATGCTCAAAACAACTCAAACAATATTAAATGAATTTATCTTGATTTTTAAATGAATAATATGATTTATACAAAAGAGTATGCCAATATATAATATTAAAAACATTTTATTTTTACCCAACAAACAATAAAATTGAACAACAAAGATTTAAAATTACATATATGTGAAATATAAATAATATTGAATGTATGTATACAAAGATCTAGTGAAATTGATATATGAACATATAGTACACTATCATATGCTCATATAGTACACTATTATATGCTTATTACATGCTTTGAAAGGCATTCATCTTCCATGAAAAGGGACAAAATTAACCATTACTATGATGTCTTAATTCTTCGTCCTCACGGTATTAATTCAAAATTGCTTCATATTTGGGACCCCTTAAACAATGTCAAACAATTCATTAATACATAAAATATTCCATACACACGCACAATATGTGTGTGTGTGTGTGTGTGTGTCTTCCAACTGGAAAATATCAATCATTCAAGAAGAATGATCATAGAGTGTCCTCAATGGACTTACATTTAGTTTATAAAGGATCACTACCTCATATCATTCCAGGATCCTTCATAAAGAGTATGCTCAAATAGTTTCAGAGCTACATTATGTTTACATGATAGTACAATTCCAAATCATGAGTTTTCATTACATAATTCTTCTGTTCAAAATATGATCTCTTAATATTTTTAATGATACCCTTCTTGAACTTATTCTATCTTAGTCTGACCTAGCACTAAAAGAAGTGAATTTTTTGAAAGGTGATCTTCCTCTTTGTTCAATTCACTATAAAAATGAGCTATGTAGAAGATGGAGAAGAAATTCAAGACCCTTCATATAGCTCTAAATATTTGTTGAAGATGTAGTGCTTTAATATGGATTTTATTGTTGACCTAATCCAAAACCATTTTGGATTCATCATATATGTGAAGACTGGTTAATTTTCTTTCTACAGCCAGTTCCAATACTAAATGAAGGAATGCAAGTTCTAGTTTGATGTTAGTACAATGTCCTGGTGCAAATTTTATATGTAACTTGTGATTCTCTGAAAGGTATAACACACCCACAAATCCTCCCAAGGGAGGTTCTCCTTGGCTTTCTCCATAAAAATAGGCCCATGGAATTTTCTTCTTGATGATTGGTGGTACGAGGATTTGTGACTTGAATTTTTTTCCTTAGGCTTGTGTTCCTTTGTTCTTTGCACAACAAGGGCCATCATCACCTCATGAGGAATGAGGAAATTTTGGAAAATAGTTGTGTTGCAAAACCACAAGATTCCATAAATAAAAGAGGATGGGAAGGCATTGAAAAAATTTATCGAGCTGTCAGAACACGATGAGAGACACTTATGTTCCATTGAAGTTCCTTTATGAAATTCTTGTGCTTTAGCTCTTTTTTGGTTGTAGTCCATACTACCTTTGCTTCACAACATAAATAAAAAAGGTGAGTGTCTGATTCCCCATCTATAATACACACCAAATCATTCCTTTCCACCCTCTTTTTATGAGATTCTACGAGGTTAAGAGTTTGTTACTCAAGACTATACATAAGGTGATATTTTCCTTTAGAGAGAATTCATTCTTCCAAACAAAATACCACCATTGTTTTCTTTCTCCTTGATAAGATTATATGGTTGAATTTTGATAACCAAGCTTCACCATGAAATCCCTAGTTGATGTGTTTTTTTACGAGACCAATCTATCCACTGTATCATGTTCTAAATGGATATAACATGTTTTGACTAGAGTGGTAAAAATCATCTATTCATCCTTTAATTTTCCTTATAATCGTAGATCTTCTACACTTTTCCACTTTATTTTTCCTTCTGTCAATATAGTCTATGAGAAAGCCTCAATGAGGATGGTTATTCTAACTCTTTTGAGTTTCTCTATTGTAGCACTAGAGAGCTTGTGATCACCCCCTATACATTTCCATGAGTCCTCTCCTATCAATATTTTATTCCCATTCCCAATAGACTAGGCCAACCAGTCTCTAATCATTGTAAATGCGAGGACAAATGCTTTCCATTTTATGGATCCATTTTTGGATGACTTATCTGCCTTCCTTATCCAATATAGAATGGAATAATCACTGAAATATTTCAAGCTTGTTACTTTCCCCCAAAAATTACTAGGGTTTTGGAACATCCTCCAAAGAAATTTTTCTACCAAGCGTTGACAAAACATGAAGGGGTTTTTATCACCCCAACCTATGATCTCTTTCAGGTTAGCCACCATTTTCCATTTTACCAGCAAGATTCCATTTGTTTTTTTTCTTGCAGTCCACAAAAACGATAAGAAATTATTGTGAATCTTGTGTAGTACTCCTTTGGGAATATAGGCTATTGAATCCTAGTAAACAAGGATACTCTATAAAACTACTTCGACAAGGAAAAATAGTCCTCCTATTGATAGAAACCTATTCTCCCAGTATCATATGCACCCTTCTTTTTCTTTATACAACCAATGGTAGTCCTTCAAATAATATGCATTTGGTTTAAGAAGGAACCCTAGATATTTAAAACCTTTTTTTAGTGGATTCAAAATACAGGGGACATATGTTACTAACCTATTTCACCATTTCTGGAATCAACTCTTTTGAGAGAGTGGATTTTTCTACATTATGTGCATCCCTGTGGCCTTCTTGTATAAACCCAATATCTGTTCACACTCTTTAAAATTCTCCAAGGTACCCTTTCCCATCCTTACCACATCATCCACAAATAAGATATGAGACAACTCTTCAGAATCCGAGATATTTATAATTTTGTAAGATACATAGTTCTTGGCATGATGAATCAATCTTCTTAGAGCATTTTCTATTATAAGAAAAATAAAGGGGGAGAGCAGTCAACCCTATCTTAATCCTCTTGTAGGTCTGAAGAAGCTCGAGGGAGATCCATTGATTAGTACTACAAATTAGGCCTACTTAATACAACCCATTATCTATTTCACCATATCAATTGTAACTCCAAATTGTAACAAAATAAATATCAAGAAGGTCCAACTCACCTTGTCATAGGATTTGGATAGGTCTAGTTTCAGAATGAAAGATTTGATTTTGTCCTTATTAATGGAGTGGATTGCCTCCTGAGTTAGGGAATCTGCATCATGTATCTGTCAGTTGAAGAGGAACCCAAAATTTTCTTTAGAGATTATCTTTCTAATAATAGGCTTCAGACGTTGCGCTATAATTTTTGCAATAATTTTGTATACTACATTACAACACGAAATTGGTCTGAAGTACTCAAAGGAAAAATAATTTTGTTTCATAGGGATTATGGATAAAAAGGTTGAATTAATTTATGCCAACACCTTTCCTTCTCTTTTTTATTCTCTTACTACATTCAGCGGGTCATTTTTTAATAAATCAAAAAATACTTGATAAAATTGTATGGTGAATCCATCACGGCCTCGGCTCTTACCTTTCTTAAAGGAATGAACTATATTTTCCAATGCTTTCTCTACTACCTCTTCTACCATGTTCTTGTTCATCTCTTCACCTACCATGTTTGGAAACAATATTAATTCCCTTAAAATATCTTGTATAGGGCTTCCTTCTGGTTCTATGAAGATATTTTTAAAATACTTATTCCTAGCCTCTTCCTTTCCCTTAAATAATTTTACCATGTCACCATTTTCATCCTTAATTGTCAAAATTGTGTTCACATTTTTTTTTATGACGTACCTGTGAAAATTTTTGGTGTTGTTATCTCCTTCTTCGATCCAAATCACTAGTACAAAATGAGATATAAGTGACTATGTGACTAAAAAAGTTAGTCACCACAATTTTTCAAGGTACAAAAGGACTAAAAATGAGCAATTTTAAGTGAGAGAACTAAAAATGACTAAGATAAATGACTAATTTAGTCACAAGAATATAAATATGACAAGCTAACAATTACTAAGAATATCAATTAGTTATTTATGTTAGTCATTTTTAGTTGTGGAAACCCAACAATAGAAAACTAGAATTTTGACAATGAATTTGTACAATTTACTGAATTTTAACACTTTAAATAGATTCAAGGGGTCCCTGAGTCCATTTGTAGTATTAAAAATCAGTGAAATTGTAACACTCATGTAGATTGATTTGTGAATGACCCCCTATGCCACTTGACAACATTTTTTCATTTCAACACATCTAATGCATAGGTCAAGTTGAGTTTCAAAGATTTGTCATTTCCTCGTTAGTGCATTGTCATGTATTTTTTTATACCATCTCATTTACCTCATCACACTGGATATGCCTATATCTCTTTTGACAAAAACTGTCACCGTTTGACCCATTTGATAGTCAGTTGAATTTTTGACATGCAAGAATCTTTTATGTCTTATTAGTGAAATTCACCAAGTAATTTTTGTCCTTTGTTAACTCGTTGGTTTTACCTTTTTCCTAGTCTTCTCGTCATGACTATGTTCATAATTTCCAAAATTTTCCTTAAGTACTTATTTGCAGAAAAATCCAATGGCCTTTTTTTTAACAAAAAAAGAACCATAGTGCTCCCTTATCATGTATACAACATCAATACATTGATAAATCTTGTTTCGAATTATGTAATCTCCATGCCCATTCCCCAAGTCCACCCTCCTTTCTCTGTAGATGAAAATAGAATGATTCTAATGCCCAAAATTTGAACGCGGTGTGATTGTTGCTACCATGATTATGATAGGATTTTCCTCAATTATCCATCTCAATATTTCTTCTTTAATATACTCTGGTAGAACAATGGCCTAGTTGACAAGCTAGCCAACCAAGGCACTTGAAGCACCCAGGGAAACATTGTTTATGCTAATCAAGCAATGGATTTTAAATTTGTTCCTTAACAATCCTAATCCGATGGACCTTAGGATTTTCTCATGGTTGAAACTTCTAGTTGAATTCCTGCCACCCTTTCAGACGTGTGGCTCTCCTTTTTACCATGATGAGTACCTCCCTCCAGCTAACATAAAAGCGGATTTTATCTCATCTATACTCTAGGGTCTCAATGAGCCTATTCACACAAGCAATATGGAAGGGTTTTATTGTGATAATAGTTGTATTATCCATTCATTGTATGCAATATCATGTGAGGACCAAGAAAAAGCTAGTATTCAACATCTGTAGGGTCTGTTTGAAGGTCTTCTACATTGGAATCAAGCTGGTTGTATTGGAACAATCGAAAAGGAGTACGTGGATACTGATTCCGCCACTTTAAAGTCTAGTTTGGAATACATAAAGATGCACTTACACAGGGTTTTCGAAGTTGTTGGAGTCAGAAGAAAGGATAATACGGAGATGAATTCATATATACAGTACATCACCAACTAAATCGATTGCCATGATTCGAGAATTGTTGACCATTAACGTGACTTGAAGGAGCTTATGGGAACAGTGGAAATTATGAAGGATGAAGTTATGAAAATGTTCAAAATTTCCCAGTGCAGTCATTTTCAAGATTGTTTAGAAGAAAGTTATCTTCACATGTAAGAAGCAACCAACTCTTTGTCCTAGAGGCAATAAGATGTAGAGTTTTCCTTTCTAGTCAACCTTTGAATGTTTTTTTTATCCTGTTGAAACAACATCTTGTTAAAAACTACCCGTCCCATGTTATGGTTATTATCAGGAAGCATACTATGAATTGTAGGAAACTATTTTA
>LPNX010419340.1:867599-914309 GCA_001517045.1 Pseudotsuga menziesii | reverse complement strand
TATATATATATATATTATGTTTCTGTTAAATAAACAAAATAGACTAGATATGATCCTTCAACAAAGTCCCCAAGGATGAACCCACTAATACATTGTCATTCCAAGATATGTACTCCAATCCATCTTGGAACCAACACTAGTCCCTAAATCGTCACCATATTACATGTCGAGGCCTCAATGTTAAGAAAATATGAAGCATTTTTCTTTTAGCATCTAACTAGGAGGGAAGGCCATTACCATTTGCTTTCAAAGAAACGTCGGGTCTATATATAGGTCACTCTAGGGCATTGGGTTTGAAATTCTTGCTAAAAAAGTGGGGAGCAATACAATTAGTATAAAATCATTTTTCAAACTCGCACATGAATAATCCATAAAAGACATTAACCTAGGGAAACATAGTGAATTACATAGGTCCTTATAGCAAGAAAATCCCCTTCAGTACTTATCCCTTGAAATGATTACTTTCCATAAAAAATATTACAGTTAAACTATTATTCAAGAGCCATGCTAGTTTTGAAGAAATAAATAGTGCCTTCCACCCAACAACTTGTGGAATACATTTATTTAATTTGCGGTCAATTTAAAATTAATATTTTAGAGTAGAGAAACTGCCGCTAGATGAGCTCTGCCCAGAATTGGAATCGAGTATAAGATTTATGTGCCATGTCGAGTAATCCTATGGACTCTTTGAAACTATCAGGTATGCTCAGAGCATGGAAAAGAAAATATGCTTCCAGTGTCCCCTTTTTCAAATAAGTTTCTATGTATTTATTTTATTTTTCTCAGAAAATCTCTGTTTTTCTTCTTCCACAGGATTTTTGAGGTTTTAAATTCCATTCCCATATATTTTTAGTTTTACATCAGTATATCCCTACGCCCTCATTAAATCCTATTTAATCTTGGAAATTAATATTATGGCCTTTAATCCCTCGAAACTCTTTCATGGATTTGATATGTTGATGTATTTATAACTTCAAAATGTATTCACCTATGTATCTTATGTCTTGTACCCTGATGTTTATTCCGAGATGTGTCTGTAATGTAATTGAGTCATGATGTCGTTCCCTAATGTTCTGATCGGGAGGATCTATAATGTAAACAAGTCATGTCAAGTCATTGTGGGTAACCCTCCTATTGTCTAAAAGTTAAAGTCCCCACAGTTTCAGGGCACTAGGGTCATTAGACTCACCTAGTAAAGTTGGCCCTAGTAGGGTTTTAGTCATGTTGAGAATCGATATAAATAGAGAGGTGACCTCTCTATTTATCACACACTCACTCACACTCAGTTGTTGCACATAGCTGAGGAAGAAGAAGACATTGGGGCTAATAACAAAGAGGTTACTGATGTCGGGAGATCATATTACTATTTTGGGCTTTTCTATTTGGTGTTGATTATATCTCTAAGGAAGTTTCGGGGTTTTATCAATTTATGCTTTACCTCAGGAAAAACACTATTTTCATTGTCTCTTGTGTTTGATTGATGTTCTTTTTATTCTCTCAGTTAAAAGATCCTAATAATACTAGCTTAATGTTAAAAATCTAACATGGTATCAGAGATAACCTGAGAAGAAGACACTGTGCAGCTGCAGGAACTAGGGCTTCCTACTTTGTCGATCTTCCTATACATATTTTCACCAAAAGAAGGTTGGATTAACTTCACTCCTTAGGGCGCATCTTTATGTCGAAGAAGAATCCAATTATGAGGTTTTTTAGTTTTGGACCCGACATTGCTGTCGAAAATTAGGGCTTTTAACAAAAGAGGAATTTTTCAGTGATCCCAGGCCTTGATTGATATCCTCCCCAAAATCAAATTTAGGGATCAATTTCAAAGCATTTGGTTGGATAGAACTCCAAAAAACAAAAACCCTAATCTGCTCCTGAACTAACACTCCAGGATTTTAGCTCCAAATCCAGATACGACATCTTGAAATGGTAAGATCTAAATATTTTGTATTTCTATTTGAGGTTCTCAGTTAAGATTTCTCATCATACCAAGCTTGATGAAAAGCTTCAGGGAGACGATAACTTTTGAGCCTGGAAGTATAGGATATCCCTCGTTCTGGAAGAGAATGAGTTGGACTCCTACATCGATGAGGAGGTTCCAGTTCCAGAGGGAGATGAGGCTAAGGCCTTACATAAGAAGAATTTGGTTATGGTTAGAGGATCATTGCCGATTCTATCAAGGATCACCTTATACCACAGGTTTCCTCCCTTAAGAAACCTAAATCTATGTTTGATTCCCTAATCAAATTGTTTCAAGGAAAGAACATAAACCAGAAGATGACCTTGAGGAACCAATTGAATAATATGAAGATCGAGAATGCAGAAACCATCCAATTTTAATTCACAAGGATTTATCAGATCAAGGAAAATTTGGAAGCAGTAGATGAAGAAGTGGAGAATTTAGAGATTGTGATGACCACCTTGAATGGTCTCCCTAGGATATGGTGTTAGATTTTTAACATTAATCTAGCGTTATTAGGATCTTTTAACTAAGAGAATAACAAGCACAACAATCAAACACAAGAGACAATGAACACATTGTTTTTCATTGGGGAAACCATAAATGGAGAAAACCCCACAACTTCCTTAGAGATAGAATTAGCACCAAATAGGAAATCCCAAAATAATAAGATGATGTCCCGACAGCAGTAACCTCTTTCTTCCTAGCCCCAGTGTCTTCTTCTTCCTCAGCTATGTGCTACAATTGAGTGTGAGTGAGTGTGTGTTAAATAGAGAGGTCACCTCTCTATTTATACTGATTCCTGACATGATTAAAACCCTACCAGGGATAACTTCACTATGTTAGTCTAATAACCCTAGTTCCCTGAAACTGTGGGGACTTTAACACTTAGACAATAGGAGGGTTACCCACAATGACTTGAAATGACTTGTTTACATTATAGATTCTCCCAATCAGAACATCGGGGCATGAAATCATGACTCAATTACATTACAGACACATCCTCGAATAAAAATTGGGGTACAAGAAATAAGATACATAGGCGAATACATTCTGAAGTTACAAATACATGAACACTCCCTCTTAACTAGGAAGGTATTCTTTCGACACAATTTTTCAGCACCGATCTTCTTCTCTGTATTGATTGGGTCATCTCGTTATCTTCATCTTGAAGTCTTCTTAGTCTTCAATTCTTCTTCTTCATCTTTGAGTCTTCTTTGTCTTCTAGTCTTCAAATCATCTTCTAAGTCATGTTCTTCTTCAAGTCTTCTTCATCATGGAATATGCATCATCAGGACTACTGAATCATCATTGCTGGATCATCATCACATCTGTATGATCACTTGATCTAGATCATCATCACATGCTATCTCTGAATGGTGTTGTCTCGATTATTCTCATCACATGAAGTTCTACAGAGTCAGGCCTGTAGGCCTACCCTTTATGTAGGTCTTAATCAATGCTTATATCTAACACTTAAGTCAGAATGGGCCACCCAGCTCTTACATCTGACCTCATCTTGTCAAAAAGGCATGCCTAGCACTCACATATGACCTCATCTTGTCAGAAAGGCCCAACACTCACATCTGACCATGTGTAAACACATTGCACTAGAATGGCTCAGCACTTATATCTGATCATGTGCAAGAACCTCGCATTGGAATGGCTCTGCACTTACATTTGACCCCATCTTGTCAGAAATGCATAGCACTCACATCTGACCATGTGAAAACACATCGCATCAGAATGGCTTAGCACTTATATCTGACCTCATCCTATCAGAAAGGTTCTGCACTTACATTCGACCATGTGTAAACATATCACATCGAAAGGGCTCTCAGTCCCATACTGAGGATTCCTGGTAACTGACCAGGTGCTTCCATTCTTTCGGAGAAATGGCAGTTTCCCTTACATATAACCTACTCATCAGAATGGAAAGCACTCACATTTAACATGGGAGGAAACTAATCCTTTAACCATGATAGAATGGCTCAGCCCTTACATCTGATCAAGTGGGAACACATCCCTCTATCACATCAGAAGGCCTCTCCATACTAGACTGAGTTTTCCTGGTAACTAACCAGGCACCCCCATTCCAAGAGTGACAATATCCCTTATATATGATCATGTAGGAACCAATCCTACAGTCATATCAAAATGGCTCAGCACTCATATTTGACATGAAAGGAACCTAAATCCTCTCACCATGACAGAATGGCTTAGCTCTTACATCTGACCATGGAAGGAACTTAATCCTCTCCCATGTCATAATGGCTCACGAACTCATCACTTCCATTTAGAGGGAACCTCGATTTGGAGAACATCAAGCTTCTCCCCAAAGGACTCAAACTTCACCCTAGCCAGTGGCTTCATTAACACATCAGTTATTTGATTTTCTGTTGCAACATACTGGAGCTTTACTGCTTCCCTCTACACCATATCCTTGATATAGTGATACTTGATCTCGATATGCTTTGACTTGTCATGTAACACCGGGTTGTCTGACAACTTCAGAATACTCTAGTTGTCGCAATATATACAACTAGAATCCAACTGGAGATCAAATAAATCAGACAGTAGATTCCTTAGCTATACTGCCTCACAACTAACTAAACAAGCTATGACATACTCTACTTCAGTTGTACTCAGTGCCACACAAGATTTCTTCCTGCTAAACCAAGAGATCACACCTGATCCCATACTGAAGAAACACCCTGAAGTGATCTTCCTATTGATGGCACTGCCTGCCCAATCTGAATCAACATAACCCTCCAGGTTAATCTTCTAATTCGACTCATACTTGATCCCATAATCAACTGTACCCCTCAAGTACCTCAAAATATGCTTTGTAGAAATCAAGTGAGCATTTCTCGGATCTATCAAGAACTGGCTCAAGGTTTTCATAGCAAAGAAAATTTCTAGTCTCATGTTTGTCAGGTACATCAAGGACCCAATCATCTGATGATACATCATAGCATAGACTGACTTTGATGAAGAATTGCTCAATAGCTTCATGTTTGATGCCATAGGTGTGGCCATAGCCTTGCATTCCATCATCCCAAACCTCTTCAGGATCTCTACTACATAATTCCTTTATTCGAGGGAGATTCCATCTGTATTCTTCCACACCTCCATGCCTAAAAAATAATGCATCATACCCAAGTCCTTCATTTCGAATTTAGCAACAAGGTTTATCTTCATATCAACAATCAAGCCATCCATACCTGTTACAAAAATATCATCTACATATAGTAGAAGCATCACTAGGTTGCCATCTTCAATCTTGTAGTAAAGTTTGGAATCTGCTTTACTCTTGGTAAAGCCCAAACTAGATAGAAAGTTGTTGATTCTGTCGTACCATGTCTTGGGTTCCTGTTTTAGACCGTACAGGTATTTCTTCAATCTTCACACATGAGACTCCCTGTCATGTGTCGCAAAACCGAGTGGTTGTTCTATATACACTTCCTCTTCCACTACACCATTCAAGAAAGCAGTATTGACATCCATTTGTTGTATCTTCAATTTCATTACTGCAACCAAGGAAATTATTGATATGATGGAAGTGTATCTGGCTACAGGTGCAAAGGTTTTCTTCATAACCAATTCCTTCTTTTTGGGAGAAACCATGAGCCACAAATCTTGCCTTATATTTTTTAATGCTACCATTTGCAGCATGCTTGATCTTGTAGATCCATTTGGAAGTTACAACTAACTTTTCTTCTGGTCTTGGGACAACATCCCAAACATCATTCTTCATGATCAATTGATACTCTTCAATCATAGCATCCTTCCATTCTTTCCGTTTTGCCGCTTCTTCATAATTGGAAGGTTATTTATCGATGAAATAACATAGTAATGATACATAGCCGGAGAAGGATCTGGTCCTCTTTCTTTCTCTGTGATTCTATTCTGGAGCCCCATATCTTTCTGCACCTTGGATAATTTCATGTACCCAAGCAAGTTTCCTCTTATGAGGATTCTTATCCAGAGGTGGATCTACAGGTCTTTGTGGTTCTTCAAATTCTTGATCTTCTCCTTGAGTTTCTTCATTCATGGTTTTATCATGAATTCTGGGTGCTTCTGTTTCTTTAGATTCTTCAGCAGGTTTCTTTATGGATTTGTTGTAAGCCATGTCTTCATCAAATGTCACATCCCTATTGATGTCAATCTTCTTGTATCCTGGGAAATAGATTCTGTAAGTCTTCGAGCTTTCAGCGTATCCCATAAATATACCCTTCTTTCCTGAAGGATCTAATTTTTTCCTCTTCTCTTTTGGAATGTGTATGTACATAGGATAGCCGAATATTCTGATATGGATAACTTCTGGTTTCTTTCCAGAGAAGACTTCTTCATGAGTCTTGTTCTCGAGTATTCTGTGTGGAGTACCATTCTATACATACACCGTTGTTCTGGAAGCTTCTGCCCAAAGATGCATAGGAAGATATTAATCATGAAACATAGCTCTTGCGGCTTCCATGATAGTTATGTTCTTCCGTTCCGCAATCCCATTCTGTTGTGGACTATAAGGAGTGAACAACTCCCTCTTAATCCCTGAGTCTTTGCATAAATCTTTGAATTCATTTTACGTGAATTCTCCACCATTATCTGATCAGAAGGTCTTAATCTTCTTTTCAGTTTGATTCTCGATCAAGGCTTGGAATTCCTTGAATTTGCTAAATACTTCATCTTTTCTCTTCATGATGTAGATCCATGCCTTCCTAGAAAAATGATCAATGAAAGAAACATAGTATACATACCTGCTTAGTGAACTTGATGACATTGGACTGCATAGATCGGAGTGGATGATTTCTAAGATTCCTTTTGTTTTTCTCTCTCTACTTGGAAATGTCTTCTTTGTGTTCTTTCCTTTTGCACATCCTTTTCCGACCCCATCTTGTTTTGCTTGTATTTCTGGAAGACCTTCAACAACTTTGCTTGCAAGACGTATTTCTCTGTAATGCACATGTCGAATCCTTCTATGACAAATTTAATTTGGCTCTACTATTTCATGGACCAAGGCTTGTTCTGGATGGCCCTTCAATTTGTACAAACCTCCTTCTTGTTCCCCAATCACTATTACATCATCAATAGTATTTCCTTTTGGCCATATGATGACTTGACCATTTATGAATGCAACCCTCATTCCTTTTACATCTAATGCAGATATGGAGAGAAGGTTCTTCTTGAGTCATAGTACAAACAATACTTCCTTCATTTTCATAGAATTTCTAGAGTCTAGCTTATAGGAGGATTCCCCACTACCTTTTATTGGATACTAGTAGTCATCTCCTAGTTTCACCTTTTGAGGTGATTCATGTTCTAAAATTTTCAGAAAGGATTTCTTGAATCCATTCATGTTCCTGGAAGCACCACTTTCTATAAGCCAATCATTGCTTCCATGAGTAATGTTTCCTGTGAGAGCGAAAATGAAAACATATTCTTCCTTGCTTGAAGAATCTTCACTTTCATATCTAGTTCTATTTGATGAAGGTTCATCATCCTCTATAGCATGATCATGATGTCTTCTCTTGTTTCCCTTCTACTTGTGAGAGCTACTTTTTTTCTTAGGACAATCTCTAGCGAAGTGTCCTCTCTCATCACATGTATAGTAAATAAACTTAGACTTATCTCTAGGATTTTGGAAGTTATTCCTTTGATTAGAATACTTACTTCTGTGATGGCTGGATCTCATATTCATGGATTGTACTGTGAGAGCTTGAACTTGAATTCCCATATTCTCTTGTCGAGCTGCTATCTGAGCTTCTTCTTGATAACATTCTTCCCACAGTCTACTGAAANAGATCCCTTGAATGAAGGAGTCCCATGTCCTAGGGAGACCATTCAAGGTGGTCATCACAATCTCTGCATTCTCCACTTCTTCATCTACTGCTTCCAATTGTTGATCTGAGAAACCCTTGTGAAGTAAAAATGGATGGTTTCTGCATTCTGGATCTTCACATTCTTCAATTGGTTCTTCAAGGTCATCTTTCGGTTTATGTTCTTTCCTTCAAATAATTTGGTTAGGGAATCAAACATAGATTTAGGTGTATTGATGGAGGACACCTGTGGTATAAGGTGATACTTTATAGAATCAACAATGATCCTCTTTTCCATAACCAAATTATTCTTATGTAAGGCCTTAGCCTCATATCCCTCTGGAACTGGAACCTACTCATTGATGTAGGAGTCCAACTCATTCTCTTCCATAACTAGGGAGATCCTATACTTCCAGGATCAGAAGTTCTCAGCTCCCTCAAGATTTTCATCAAGCTTGGTATGATGATACATCTTAATTGAGAACCTCAAATAGAAATACAAAAGATTTATATCTTACTAGGTCAAGATGTCGGATCTGGATTTGGAGCTGAAATCCTACATTGCTGGTTTAGGAGAAGATTAGGGTTTTTCTTTTCCAAAGTTATATCCAACCAAATGCTTTGAAATTGATCACTAAATTTGATTTTTGGGAGGAGATAAATCCAATCCTGGGATCACTGAAAAATTTCTCTTCTGTGAAAAGCCCTAATTTCTGGCAGCAATGTCGGGTCCAAAACTGAAAAACGTCTGAATTGGATTCTGCTTCAACAGAAAGATGCACCCTAAGGAGGAGAGTTAATACAACCTTATTTTGCTGAAAATATGTGGAGGAAGATCCACAAAGTAGGAATCCCTAGTTCCTGTAGCTGCACAGTGTCTTCTTCTTAGGTTAGCTCTAATTCCATATTAGATTTTTAACACTAAACTAGCATTATTAGGATCTTTTAATTGAGAGAATAAAAAGCACAACAATAAAACACAAGAGACAATGAACATAGTATTTTTCCTCAAGGAAACCATAAATGGATAAAACCCTGCAACTTCCTCAGAGATAGAATCAACACCAAATAGAAAAGACCAAAACAGTAAGATGATCTCCTGACAGTAGTAACCTCTTTCTTCCTAGCCCCAGTGTCTTCTTCTTCCTCAGCTATGCGATACAACTGAGTGTGAGTGAGTGTGTGTTAAATAGAGAGGTCACCTCTCTATGTATACTGATTCCTGACATGACTAAAACCCTACTAGGTCCAACTTCACTAGGTGAGTCTAATAACCCTAGTGCCCTGGAACTGTGGGGACTTTAACCCTTAGAAAATAGGAGGGTTACCCACAATGACTTGACATGACTTGTTTACATTATAGATTCTCCCGATTGGAACATGAGGGCATGAAATCATGACTCAATTACATTACAGACACATCTTGGAATAAACATCGGGGTACAAGACATAAGATACATAGGTGAATACATTCCAAAGTTACAAATACATCAACACATGGGACTCCTTCATTTAAGGGATCTGTGCCAACAAGAAGTTAGTCAAGTTCAGTAGACTATGGGAAGAATGTTCTCAAGAAGAAGCTCAGATAGCAGCTCGAGAAGAGAAGATGGGAATTGAATATCAAGCTCTCATAGTACAATCCAAGAAACCTAGATCCAGCCATCATAGAAGTAAGTATTCTAATCAAAGGAATAACTTCAGAAAGCCTAGAGATAAGTCTAAGTTTATTTGCTATACATGTGATGAGAGAGGACACTTTGCTAGAGATAGTCCTAAGAACAAAAGTAGCTCTCACAAGAAGAAGGGAAACAAGAGAAGACATCATGCTCATGTTGTAGAGGATGATGAACCTTCATCAAAGAGAACCAGATATGAAAGTGAAGATTGTTTAAGCGAGGAAGAATATGTTTTGATTTCCGCTCTCACGGGAAACATTACTCATGGAAGCAATGATTGGCTTATAGATAGTGGTGCTTCCAAGAACATTATTGGATTCAAGGAATCCTTTGTGAAACTTTCAGAACATGAATCATCTCACAAGGTGAAACTAGGAGATGACTACTAGTATCCAATAAAAGGTAGTGGAGAATCCTCCTATAAGATAGACATTGGAAATTCTATGACAATGAAGGAAGTATTTTTTGTACCAGGACTCAAGAAGAACCTTTTCTCCATATCTGCATTAGATGCGAAAGGAATGAGGGTCCCATTCTTAGATGGTCAATTCATCATGTGGCCAAAAGGAAATACTATTGATGATGCAATAGTGATTTGGGAACAAGAAGGAGGTTTGTACAAATTGAAGGGAAAATTCAAGAAATTCAAAACCTTGATCAAGAATCACACTGAAAATAAGATTAAGACCTTTCGATCAGATAATGGCAGAGAATTCACGTCAAATGAATTAGAAGAGTTATGCAAAGAATCAGGGATTAAGAGGGAGTTGTCCACTCCTTATAATCCACAACATAATGGGATTGCAGAACGGAAGAACAGAACTATCATGGAAGTCACAAGAGCTATGCTTAATGATCAAGATCTTCCCATGCATCTTTGGGAAGAAGCTGCCAGAACAATGGTGTATGTACAGAACCATACTCCACACTAAGTACTCAAGAACAAGACTCCTGAAAAAGTCTTATCCGGCAAGAAACTAGAAGTCATCCATCTCAGAATATTCGACTGTCTTGTGTACATACACATTACGAAAGAGAAGAGAACAAAATTAAATCCTTCAGGAAAGAAGGGTATATTTGTGGGATACTTTGAAAGCTCGAAGAATTATAGAATCTATTTCCAATGATACAAGAAGATTGACATCAGTAGGGATGTGACATTTGATGAAGACACAACTTAAAACAAATCCAGAAAGAAACTTGCTGAAAAACCTAAAGAAGAAGAAGCACCTAGAATCCATGATAAAACCATGAATGAAGAAACTCAAGGAGAAGATCGAGAATTTGAAGAACCACAAAGACCTATAGATCCACATCTGGATAAGAATCCTCATAAGAGGAAACCTGCTTGGGTACATGAAATTATCCAAGGTGTGGAAATATATGGGGCTCCAGAAGAGAATTGCAGAGAAAGAAAGAGGACCAGATCCTACTCTAGGTATGTAGCATTACTATGTGATTTCATCAATAAAGAACCTTCCAATTATGAAGAAGTGGAAAAATGGAAATAATGGAAGGATGCTATGATCGAAGAGTATCAATCGATCATGAAGAATGATGTTTGGGATGTTGTCCCAACACCAGAAGGAAATTCAGTTGTAACTTTCAAATGGATCTACAAGATCAAGCATGCTGCAGATGGTAGCATTGAAAAATATAAGCCAAGATTTGTGGCTCGTGGTTTCTCCCCCAAAAAAGGAATAGATTATGAAGAAACCTTTGCACATGTAGCCAGATACACTTCCATCAGATCAGTACTTGCCTTGGCTATAGTAACAAAATGGAAGATACAAAAAATAAATGTCAAGACTGCTTTCTTGAATGGTGTAGTGGAAGAGGAAGTGTATGTAGAACAACCACTCAGTTTTGAGACACATGACAGGGAGTCTCATGTGTGCAAATTGAAGAAAGCCCTGTATAGTTTGAAACAGGCACCCATGACATGGTATGACAGAATTGACAACTTTCTATCCAGTTTGGGATTTACCAAGAGTAAAGCAGATTCCAACCTTTACTACAAGGTTGAAGATGGAAACCCAGTGATGATTCTACTATATGTAGATGATCTGTTTGTAACAGGTATGGATGGGTTGATTGCTGATACGAAGAGAAATCTTGCTGCTGAATTCAAAATGAAGGACTTGGGTATGATGCATTATTTTTTAGGCATGGAGGTGTGGCAGAATACATATGGAATCTCCCTCAGACAAGGGAAGTATGCAGTAGAGATCCTGAAGAGGTTTGGGATGATGGAATGCAAGGATATGGCCACACCTATGGCATCAAACCTGAAGCTATTAAGCGATGCTTCATCATATTTGGTTGATGCTATGATGTATGATCAGATGACTGGGTCCTTGATGTACCTGATGAACACGAGACCAGACATTTGCTTTATTGTGAACAACTTGAGCCAGTTCTTGACATATCTAAGAAATGTTCACTTGATTGATGCAAAGCATATTCTGAGGTACCTAAGGGATACAGTTGATTATGGGATCAAGTATGAGTCAAATGAGAATATTAACCTGGAGGGTTATGTTGATTTAGATTGGGCAGGTAGTGCCATCGATAGGAAGAGCACTTCAGGGTGTTGCTTCAGTATGGCATCATGCGTGATCTCTTGGTTTAGCATGAAGAAATCACGTGTGGCACTGAGTACAGCTAAAGTAGAGTATGTCATAGCTTGTTCAACTAGTTGTGAGGTAGTATGGCTAAGGAAGCTACTGTCTGATTTATTTGATCTCCAGTTGGATGCTACTTCTATATATTGTGAAAACGAGAGCTGTGTGAAGTTGTCATAGAACCCAGTGTTCCATGATAAGTCAAAGCATATTGAGATCAAGTATCACTATATCAAGGATATGGTGCAGAGGGGAGTAGTGAATCTCCAGTATGTTGCGACGGATGATCATATAGCTGATGTGTTGACAAAGCCATTGGATAGGGTGAAGTTTGAGTACTTCAGGGAGAATCTTAGTGTTCTCTAGATCGAGGTTCCCTCCAAAGGGAAGTGATGAGTCCGTGAGCCATTCTTACATGGGAGAGGATTAAGTTCCTTCCATGGTCAGATGTAAGGGCTGATCCATTCTGTCATGGTGAGAGGATTTAGGTTCCTTCCATGTAAGATATGAGTGCTGAGCTATTCTAATATGACTATAGGATTGGTTCCTACATGATCAAATATAAGGGCTATTGCCATTCTTGGAATCGAGGTGCCTGGTCAGTTACCAGGAAAACTCAGTCTAGGACTAAGAGCCATTCTGATGTGATAGAGGGATGTGTTCCCACTTGATCAGATATAAGGGATGAGCCATTCTGTCATGGTTAAAGGATTAGGTTCCTCCCATGTCAGATGTTAGTACTGGCCATTCTAACGAGTAGGTCAGATGTAAGGGAAACTACCATTCTCTGGGAGAAGGGAGACACCTGGTCAGTTACCAGGAATCCTTAGTCTGGGACTAAGAGCCCTTTCAATGTGATGTATTTACAGATGGTCGAATGTAAGTGCAGATCCTTTCTGATAGGATGAGGTCAGATATAAGTGCTGAGCCATTCTGGCGCGATGTGTTTACATATGGTCAGATCTGAGTGTTGTGCCTTTCTGACAAGATGGGGTTACATGTAACTACAGAGCCATTTCGATGTGATGTGCTTTCACATGATTCGATATAAGTGTTGAGCCATTCTGGAGCAATGTGTTTACACATGGTCAGATGTGAGTGTTGCGCCTTTCTGACAAGATGAGGTCGGATGTGAGTGCTGGGCATGCCTTTCTGATAATATGAGGTTAGATGTAAGAGTTGGGCAGACCATTCTGACTTAAGTGCCAGATATAAGTGTTAATGAAGACCTACATGAAGGGTGGGCCTACAGGGATGACTCTGTAGAAATTCCTGTGATGAGAAGAATTGAGATAGCACCATTCTGAGATAGCATGTGATGATGATCTAGACTTGATGATGATACATATGTGATGATGATCCATACTTGATGACGATCCATATCAAGTGATGATCCATATGTGATGATGATCCAGCAACGATGATCCAGTATTCGTGATAATGCATATTTTGTGACGAAGAAGACTTGAAGAAGAAGATGAATTAGAAGCTGACTTGAAGATGAAGAAGACGAAGAAGACGAAGAAGACAAAGAAGAAGACGAAGAAGACTAATAATACTTGAAGATGAAGATAACGATATGACATAGTCAATACAAAGAAGAAGACTAGTGTTTAAAATTGCGTCGAAAGAATACCTTCCTAGTTAAGAGGGAGTGTTGATGTATTTGTAACTTCAGAATGTATTCACCTATGTATCTTATGTCTTGTACACCGATGTTTATTCCTGGATGTGTCTGTAATGTAATTGAGTCATGATGTCATGCCTCGATGTTTTTATTGGGAGGATCTACAATGTAAACAAGTCATGTCAAGTCATTGTGGTTAACCCTCCTATTGTCTAATGGTTAAAGTCCTCGCAGTTCCGGGACACTAGGGTTATTAGACTCACCTAGTGAAGTCATCCCTAGTAGGGTTTTATTCATGTTAGGAATTAGTATAAATAGAGAGATGACCTCTCTATTTATCACACACTCACTCACACTCAGTTGTAGCACATAACTGAGGAAGAAGAAGACACTAGGGCTAGGAAGAAAGAGGTTACTGTTGTCGGGATATCATTTTACTGTTTTGGGATTTTCTATTTGGTTCTGATTCTATCTCTGAGGAAGTTGTGGGGTTTTCTCCATTTATTGTTTCCCCGAGGAAAAGTACTTTGTTCATTGTCTCTTGTGTTTGATTGATGTGCTTGTAATTCTCTCAGTTAAAAGATCCTAATAATGCTAGCTTAATGTTAAAAATATAACATGATATGCAGAGGGTTCACTGATCAATTCCTCTCATCGCGTCCAGGTAAATTCCATATTTTTCAAATTTCCTTAGTGTTCTTTCTTCTCAAGGAACTTTATATTGCATCGATGATGTCTATTCAATTGAAGATATGGAAACAACTCATAACCAATCATAACTGACCAACTCAATTTATTAGCAAAACCCCACATAAAATTTATCAATATGTGCACCCAAAAATCATTCCCATCCATAGTCCATCGACGTCAGGGTACTACCATAGAATTGATTCTCAACAAATGTAGTTTAACATATGAAGATATCCAAAAATACTTTAATAATTGCAATAACTTTCTTCATGAAAAATCAATATAGAAGATGAATGGATTTTTGGAGATGTTAAATGGTTGTAGTTTGAGAACCCTGACCCAAATTTCAAAGGGTAACATATGTTGTGCATGTTTGAGGCTTTTATCAATTGTATTAATTCCACTGCAATGTTATTTAGTGTTGTAGGAGGATTGGATAGAACCATAGCACAACTGAATCATGGAGTCTACCATTTCAAGGAGGGAGTAAGGAAGTAGAGTGGATAATCACATTCATGTTTTAGGGTTAAGTCTCCTTAGGTCAATGTTGTTGGGTTATACATAACACAGATAGTTCAATCTTACACATTGGTTCCTTATCATAGAAGACTTCTTATGAAGGATTTTCTTCGACCTACATCTCTTCACATCTGTGCTACTCGAAATAATACACGACTATATGGATATGAAGAGAGGGCTTTTCCATTTTCCTTGTGCACTATATTTGAAAGATCAAAAACCTTTCGTGGCATGGAATTTTCATTTGAAGCTACATTCATGAGTGATCTTATTAAAAAAATATAACTTTCTAGTATGTTCTTGTAACGAACATAAAACAAGATAATAATTAAATAATTAATAGTTAGGTTAATTAAGTTATTATGAAAGGAGGAGTCTCTTTAACATCAAGTGTACAACCCATATTTAAGGCCAAAAAATCATTGTAATATCATCATCTAATACATTATCTTATTTTACTATCAAACATTAAAATTGGATTTGACTCATAAGCGCCCAATCGAATACGGTTGCTCCAAGTGGTATCAGAGCGGTTTATCTCCCTTGGTGAGCTCAGATTTGTCTCCTCCCACCTTTGAGTTTGGTTTCATATCATCTCAAACACACATCACATCTTCCCTAAATTTCACCCATATCTCTCTCATGCTCATCCATCCATTCACTTACCCGCTGCACTTCCATTCCCTCACGACCTTCACATGCCCGTTTTCATTCACCCATCACTGTGGCTCCTTCCGCTACCTCTCCACCTTCTCCCATAAGCCCGCATTTACCCTGCGCACTAGCTCCTCCCCATCTCCATCTTTCCCCCTCTACTCCTCTCCACCTACATGCCCACGCCATATCCTTCCATCCTCCACCCACATTAATCTCAGCTCCTACATCCACATTCCATCTTGGCCACATCCACCCTCTCCACCTCCATGTTAAACCTACCAACTTCCTTCCCATGTGCTTCACTCCATGCCCCCACCTTAGTCCTCCCCCCCTCATGTGATCTCCCCAATAGCCGCGAACTTGACATCTCCCTGCTTGTCTCCTTTTCCCCTTCCCACTGTCCCTGCTCCATGCGTCGTCTTTCTCCTCTTCGCATTTTTGTGTTCACCCATCCGCCAACATTTTTTCTCCTCCACGATGAAACCTACGAAATGAAAAACAAACAAAAAAAATCAATATTACAATATCATATTTATTTTAATATTATAATATAATGAAATATTATAATAATTATTTGAAATATATTATAATATAATATAATTATAATATTCAAATTTTGTTTTATTATATTAAAACAAAATAATAAATTAGAGATTTTCATTATATAATAATTAATCCTTATATTTAAATCTCACCATATTAGTAAAATGATTTTCTACCCTTCACTCCATTAAGCCAAAATATCGTCAAAGTACACACCTTTACATACAAGGTCCAAGACCATGGCGGAACTAAAAGAACAAATCGAATAAGTGGAGAAGGGAATCAAGAAACTTGTTTCTAACCAAAAAATATTGAAGGAAGAGATGAAAAATAACAATGCATTACTCAAAGACGAGCTTGTTTTGATACTAGAAAGACGGCCAGATGAAAATTTTGACTTCCTAAATGAAAAAACAAAAAGAATGGGATGACAAGATGAGTACCATAAATCAAAACATAATAAAATTAACACCAAAATTGAGCACCATGACCAAGAACCATAATACATTAATCGATATNACTCACAAAATTGCTAATCAAACATGCAAAATTAACACCAAAGGAGACTGAAATTGGAGCATAACACTAATCTGTATTGAGTAAGTGTACAATAGACAAACTTATGAAGTAATAGGCTACTAAAATATATAATTACATGAGATATTTTAATGCATAAGGATTCCATTTGAAAAGGTCAAAAAGCAAGCTTACTAAATCTAGTCAAATCCCCCATAGGTGTATAAAGTAGTTTCCAAATCCACCAAGATGCTCACAAATTGGCTAAGTAAAGTAGGTAATCTAATGAGATATGGAAAGACAACTCATACATGATTTTATTAGGATAAAAGGAGGGAGGAGGATGTGGGAAAAAAACAAGTCAACTACACCTAGTCTAGCTTTTCCTTTTTCCTTAAATCTCAATAAAACATGCAGCTTTTCAAAAAAGGAAGATATGTGTTTTGGAGGATTTGGAATAAAGAATAAATGCTAAAATGGATTTCTAGGATGTTTCCCTAGTGCTCTATGACTCATTTTTGGCATGTGTTGAATTCTAGGACATGTAGAAGATAACCAGCATAGAGTGGAATATAAGAAACTAGGTAATAAGACAAAAATGATTTAATTAATGTCTAAGGTAGGTAAATATGGGTTGATTATTCTAAAACCCCCCCTTAAGCCTGAATTTATTAGTAAATATCATAAAAATATAGGGCCTAGCAACAAGGCTTAGTCACCCTTTACATACTGCTTGTCCATACAACAAAGGAAATGGCTAAAAACCTAGTGGAAAAATCCTCCCTTAAACATGGACAGGAAAACAAAAATTTGGAAATATTGTCATCAATCATGCTTCACAGCATGATAAAAAATCCCTAGTAGTGATTTGATATTTCTGAATGTCTTCTCACAATTTTTTTTTGTGAAGATGTCTGCTACTTGTTTTGAATATGCACAAAAGAGTACATGAATGGTACCATCATGCACAAGCTATCTGATGTAGTGCATATGGATCTGAATGTGCATGTTTCATTGTCTCTAAACTATATCATTGCAGTATATAATAGTTGAAAACTTTGATTCGAAGCCACATTCTCCAAGTATTCTCTGCAACCACAAACATTGAGTTGCTGCATTTACAACTCCTCTATACTCTGCTTATGTAGATGAGAGTGCTATGGAACTCTACTTCTTGCTTGAATAGATGATTGGTCCTTTTGTAAGCATGAACACATATCTTTATGTTGACTTTCGATATTTTTTGTCACCTACCCAATCACTGTCAGTAAACCCAATCAAATAAAGATCAGATTTTTCTTTGTAGAAGATCCCATGAGTTCTTGTTCCTTGAACAAAGTTTAGGATCCTTTTGGCTGCTCTCCAGTGGATATCATGAGGCTTATCCATGTATCTTGAAGCCACACTAACCACTTAATATATATTAGTTCTAGTGTGTGTAAGATAAGTCAAACACCCAATCAACTTCCTATACAGTGTATTATTTACCATAGGAGAAGAACCTACTTCTTCAAGCTTAACTCTTGAAAAAAAGGGAGTCTTGCTTGGATTTCAATAATTCATGTTGAAATTGTTCATAAAATATAAGGCATACTTGGACTGATGTAATTTTATTCCATGTTGGGATTGATCAATTTCGAGACCCAAGAATTGGCTCAACAATCCCAAATCTGTCATAGAAAATACATGGTTCATTGCATCCTTCAAGGAGGAAATCTCTTTCTTTGAACTTCCTATAATAAGAAGGTCATCCATATACAAGACAATAATCATAAAGTAAC
The DNA here is from genome assembly GCA_001517045.1 of Pseudotsuga menziesii. NCBI lineage: Eukaryota > Viridiplantae > Streptophyta > Pinopsida > Pinales > Pinaceae > Pseudotsuga > Pseudotsuga menziesii. The sequence continues at coordinate 895,894 of LPNX010419340.1, read as the reverse complement.
CATGAATTATATTCAAATATACATTTGGATGATACTTGCATCAAAAAAATCTCAATGACAGTAGAAAGCCATCAATCTTGGCATACCAAGCCCTAGGGGCTTGTTTGAGCCCATACAATGATTTATTTAACCTGCACTATAAATATGGATTAGAAACAAACCATTTAGTTTTATACATGTAAATATATTCAGTGAGATATCCATTTAGTAAAGCACACTTAACATCCATGTGATGTCCCTCCCACTGCTTTGAAGCTACAATGGCTAAAGCTAGCCTTATGGAGTCCATCTTTGCCATTGGTGTAAAGGTTTCATTGTAGTAAATACCATGTACTTGTGAGTATCCCTTGGCTACCAATATTTCCTTATATTTCAAAATTGAACCATCAGCATCAAAATTAGTCTTTAACACCCACTTACATTTAACTAGATTCCTCCTTGGGGAAAGATCAACTAGTTCCCAAGTGTTGTTCTTCTGGAGCGAGCTGAATTCTTCTTTCATGGATTTTTGACATCTAGGATCATGTTATGCATATTAATATCTATGTGTATCTGATTCAACCATCATATAGCACTTCTTAACAAATAGAGGATCTTTCACACAAAGGGCACTCTCAAATTGAAATCTAGTCCTCCTAGTGTCACTAGGATTTCCAGCTAGTTCCCCAGCTGTATGAATGGTATTTGCTGCCCATTTTGGTCTTGTTGTACTATCAGGATATACAATCAAATCATCATTATCAGACATATCAGAATCAGCAAACTCAAATTAGTCTCTACACTTACAATCAATGGATCTGGTGGTGAAGAAGACTCTCCAACTTCAACTGCTACTAAAGGATCTTCTTGGAACTGAACACTTCTTTCAATAAAATATTTTTTAGTGCTCAATTTTATCATATTTTACCCCTATTAATATTTAGAATACCCAAAAAATAGGAACTCTTGGCTTTGGGGCTGCAAAGCCTTTCTCTTTTCATTTGGAATTCTAGCCCAAACCTTTGAACCAAAAAACCTGAAATGGGTCACATATGGCTTGTGCCCACTCCAAGGTTCAAAATGAGTCATACCATGAAGATACTTATGAGGCACACTATTTTGGATGTAGGATCCATAATTTATAGCCTCAGCACAAAAATTTGGTGGCAAAGTCTTAGCCTCCATCATCCAGGTTTCCATATCCTTCAATGACATGTTCTTTCTCTCAACAACACCATTTTGTTGTGGTGTGTAAGGGATCAAATGCTGCATATGAATAATTGCATTTTTACAATACTAAATGAAATCAGACTTGACATACTCACCACCATTGTCATATCTGAGGATCTTGAGTTTCCTCCCAGACTGGGTTTCAACCAAGGCTTTAAAGACTTTGAAGAGGTCAAAAACTTCAAACTTATGCTTTAGGAAGTGAACCCAACAATACTTGGAAAGGTCATCTATGAAGGTCAGTGAATATTTGGCTTGGCTCATGGACATATGAGGAAATTGACCATCAATGTCACTGTGGATCAACTAAAGAGGTGCAGAGGTTCTTTGATGACTGGCTCTCTTGTATTTGTGCTCTGGGTGTTTTCCTAGGATACAACCTTAACAGACTCCCTTAGAAAACTTGGTCTTTGGTAAACATATTATCATATGTTTTTCACTCAAATCAGAAAGATACTTGTAGTTAAGATGGATAGATCTTTCATGCCAAATATTGCTTGCCTCATTAGCATGAATCAGAAGAGCGGAGGGGTTTGAGTAGGGTATAAAAAGGGAAAAGATGTATACCTTCGAAGTGTGATCAACAACACCTTTTTCTATGAATTTACCATTCAAAATATCAATGATTTCAACATCATTAGGAGAGAAGATGACCTTCTTTGGAGACCCAGTGTGATTCATCTGATACACTAACAATATATTAGAGGCAAGACCTGGAACATACAACACATTATTGAACTTACCATGGTCAATATCAATCCTTCCCTTCCCAAAACTGTCAGTGAAAGAATCATCTCCAAAAATTATGTCAAGAGAGGAGAATGACTCTTTTGTCAAAACCATATGTCTAGAAGCTCCAGAGTCTGTGATGAAGCTAGGTGAGCTTGATGTGCCATCAACCAAGGCATGTACTCTCTCTTTGTCCTCTGAATTTGACCCTCCTTCCCTCTTTTTTGAGCAATTAGGAAGGAAGATGTTATTCTTCTCCAGGATTTGGTTCAACATGTCAATTTGCTTCTTCATACAAGAGCTCTCAGGATGATAGCCCTTACTGCAGTATGCGCACTTGGTCATTTCTCTTTTGTTCTTATTCTTATGGGAGTTCTTATTTGAACCTTGGGGCTCCTCTTGAGACTTGTTCTTGTCTCTCTTTTTCTTAGGTGTCTTTTTAGCTTTTTTATTTCTCTTTTAATCCACCCTTGAATCTCTGGCAACCAAATATTTGTATTTGGAAGGTTTGATGGTTCCCATCATGAACTTATCTTATTGCTGTGTGAGGGATTCCATGAACTCTGCAAGATTAGGCATCTTCTAGGCTCAATATTTCAACTTGGTGGCATGGAAGGTCGAAACAAACACTGAATAGTCAACGCCAAGCTTAGAGAGTATGGCCACAACTAGTTTCTCTTCCTTGTTTTCGATCCCACACTATTTTGACTACAAAAAAAGGGCTTTAAACTTGGAAAAATAGAGTTGCAAGGATTCAAAGCTACTAGGGCTCAAGGAGATCAACTCATTCTTGATTTGATGTCCTCTCATCTCATCTGTCTTACAAAAAATATCTACAAGCTTCTCCCACACTTCATTAGGTGATTCCAATCCATCAAGATGGAAGAGGAGGTCTCTTGAAATGCTTAGACACAAAACACCATAGGCCTCATCGCTCCTATTGTGCCATTTGATTTTCTCTGCAGCTACATTGGGATCTGCCTTAGTTGCTACATTCACCTTGTAGAGACCTTTATCTCTCAACAATATCTCCATCTTAGCTTTCCATTGAAAGAAATTGAATGGAGTCAAGATGATCTTTTGAGATTGGTCCATAGCTCAGAAACTATGCCCTTCAGTCAGCAGAATATGCTCCCAGTCAATATTTTGAACCTACAATAGCAATATGGAAGGAGAGAAATCAATATAAAAATTCTCTAATACCATGTGGAAATTTAACCCAAGATATGGAACAATTACACTCACAAAATTACTAATCAAACATGCAAAATTAACACCAAAGGAGACTGAAATTGGAGCATAACACTAATCTGTATTGAGTAAGTGTACAATAGAAAAAATTTCAAAGTAATAGGCTGCTGAAATATATAATTATATGATATATTCAAATTCATAAGGATTCCATTCGAAAAGGTCAAAAAGCAGGCTTGCTAAATCTAGTCAAATCCCCCATAGGTGCATAAAGTTGTTTCCACATCAACCAGGATGCTCATGAATTGGATAAGTCAAGTAGGAAAGCTAATGATGGATGGAAAGACAACTCATACATTCTTTTATTAGGAGAAAAGGAGGGAGGATGATGTGGGAAAGAAACAAGTCAACTACACCTAGTCTAGCTTTTCCTTTTGCCTTAAATCTCAACAAAACAGGTAGCTTTTTAGAAAAAAACACATATGCACTTTGGAAGACTTGGAATAAAGAATACATGCTAAAATGGATTTCCAGGATGTTTACCAAGCACTCCATGACTCATTTTTGGCATGTGTTGACTTCTAGGACATGTAGAAGGCAACTAGCATAGAGTGGAATCTAGGAAACTAGGTAATAAGACAAAATGATTTAATTAATGTCTAAGGTAGGTAACTATGGGTTGATTATTCTAAAAATATGTTACAAAGACTCATGCCTAGTACGGACCAAGTCAGCAGTCCATACATGTTAGATGCCTCATTTCATGTTGCCACATAGGAAACACTCGCAAACAATCAAGAAGATTTGCAAAAATAAGTAAAGATTAACAGTGTGATGCTTAAACAAGAGATAGAAACAAAAATACTCCTAGATATGGAGGCATGATTAAATATCAAAATAGAAGCTATCAGTAAGATAATAGAGAATAAAAGGTTAAAAATCGCCAAATCAGTTCAAATATGTCACTTGCATCATCCAGTAGTTTCGAGCCACCATCAAACCATAAAGAAAAAGGAAATCAATATCTCCCTTACAAAGTGTACCCATCTAAGGAAAAAATATATTTGTTGAAATACAATGGAAGTGAAAACCAATGCGTTGCTTGGATAAACAAGGTAGAAGAATACTTCGACATTTACAATATTCAATCTGACAAGGAGAAGGTGAAATATGCGTCAATGCATATGTAAGGGTATGCCTGTAATTGGTAATTATGGTGGAAGAGAGACAAATTTTCCTACACCTGGAGCTTGTTTAAAAATGATTTTTTTAATGGGTTTCAAGGAATCAAAGAAGATGAATTTTTCAGTAAACTTACCAGATTACAACAAGTTGGAAGCATTGATGAATTCACACATTAGTGGGAATCCTTATCAACACGAGTATTTGGGTTGTCTGACAAGCAAAGAATCGAAACATATCTAGGAGGTCTTCAACCACACCTCCAAAAAGAGTTAAAGTTACATGACATACCTAACGCATAAGTAGCAAGACATAAAGCAAAAGCTACAAAACACAAATTGGAAGGAATAAAAACAAGAGGCGATAACCATTATCGATAGGAAAAAGAGGTATAATGTAGGTAGTGTGAAGATACTTGGTCACCAAGCCATAAATCCCACAAACCTAGATCATATTCCTATCAAATGGAAAATAGGTCAAAGTCATCTAATAGTTACTCTAGTAATAGAAAAAAGAAGGAAAACACATGTTGTTGATGTGGTGATGATTGGACCCCTTTCCATAAATGTAGGAACAATCAGAAAATACAATGCAGAATTATCAATGGAAAGGAAGTGAAAGTATTTGCACCATAAATCTCATCCGTTTCTAATACTGACAGCAATTCAGAATAAAGGATGACATTAGGAAATACTCAAGATTTGAGGACAAAGCTCCCTTAAAGGGAGTGGAAATGTAATGAACATAAAATAAGATAATATTTAAATATTTAAATAATTAATAGTTAGGTTACTTAAGTTGTTATAAAAGGAGGTGTCTCCTCAACATCAAGTGTCCAATCCATATTTAAGGCCAATACACCATTGTAATTTCATCATCTAATACATTATCTTATTTTACTATCAAACATGAAAGTCAGATTCCACTAATAAGATCTCGACTAGATACGGTTGCTCCACTTCTAGATGTTGTTAGTCTGCCTATTGTTGTTTTGGAGGCTATCATGGTTGGTGTCCTTATGCAAATGCAATAGCTTATATTCCATAGTGCTTGGATGCTCATTAATTGACTAAGTCAAGTAGGAAAGCTAATTATGGATGGAAAGACAACTCATACATGCTTTTATTAGGAGAAAAGGAGGGAGGATGATGTGCGCAAGAAACAAGTCAACTACACCTAGTCTAGCTTTTCCTTTTGCCTTAAATCTCAACAAAACATGTAGCTTTTCAGAAAAGATAGATACGCACTTTGGAAGACCTAGAATAAAGAAGACATGCTAAAATGGATTTCCAGGATGTTTACCAAGCACTCCATGACTCATTTTTGGCATGTGTTGACTTCTAGGACATGTAGAAGGCAACTAGCATAGAGTGGAATCTAGGAAACTAGGTAATAAGACAAAAATTATTTAACTAATGTCTAGGGTAGGTAACTATGGGTTGATTATTTTAACAATATGTTACAAAGACTCATACCTAGTACGGACCAAGTCAGCAGTCCATACATGTTAGATGCCTCATTTCATGTTTCCACACAGGAAACACTCGCAAACAATCAAGAAGATTTGCAAAAATAAGTAAAGATTAACAATGCGATGCTTAAACAAGAGATAGAAACAAAAATACTCCTAGATATGGAGGCATGATTAAATATCAAAATAGAAGCTATCAGTAAGATAATAGAGAATAAAAGGTTAAAAATCACCAAAGCAGTTCGAATATGTCACTTGCATCGTCTAGTAGTTTCGATCCACCATCAAACCATAAAGAAAAATGAAATCAATATCTCCCTTACAAAGTGTACCCATCTAAGGAAAAAATATATTTGTTGAAATACAATGGAAGTGAAGACCAATGCATTGCTTGGATAAACAAGGCAGAAGAATACTTCGACATTTACAATATTCAATCTGACGAGGAGAAGGTGAAATATGCGTCAATGCATATGTAACGGTATGCCTGTAATTGGTAATTATGGTGGAAGAGAGATAATTTTTCCTACACCTGGAGCTTGTTTAAAAATTATTTTTTTAATGGGTTTCAAGGAATCAAAGAAGATGAATTTTTCAGTAAACTTACTAAATTACAACAAGTTGGAAGCATTGATGAATTCACACATTAGTGGGAATCCTTATCGACACGAGTATTTGGGTTGTCTAACAAGCAAAGAATCGAAACATATCTAGGAGGTATTAAACCATACGTCCAAAAAGAGTTAAAGTTACATGACATACCTAACATAGAAGTAGCAAGACATAAAGCAAAAGCCGTAGAATGCAAATTGGAAGGAATAAAAACAAGAGGTGATAACCATTATCGATAAGAAAAAGAGGTACAATGTAGGTACTGTGAAGATACTTGGTCACCCAGCCATAAATGCCACAAACCTCGATCATATTCCTATCAAATGGAAAATAGGTCAAAGTCATCTAACAGTTACTCTGATAATAGAAAAAAAGAAGAAAAACATATGTCATTGATGTGGTGATGATTGGACCCCTTGCCATAAATGTAGGAACAATCAAAAAATACAATGCAAAATTATCAATGGAAAGGAAGTGAAAGTATTTGCACCATAAATCCAATCCGATTCTAATACCGACACCAATTCAGAATAAAGGATGACATTAGGAAATACTCAAGCTTTGAGGACAAAGCTCCCTTAAAGGGACTGGAAATGTAATGAACATAAAATAAAATAATAATTAAATATTTAAATAATTAATAGTTAGGTTACTTAAGTTATTATAAAAGGAGGTGTCTCCTCAACATCAAGTGTCCAATCCATATTTAAGGCTAATACACCATTGTAATTTCATCATCTAATACATTATCTTATTTTACTATCAAACATGAAAGTCGGATTCGACTAATAAGAGCCCAACTAGATACGGTTGCTCCACTTCTAGATGTTGTTAGTCTGCCTATTGTTGTTTTGAATGCTATCATGGTTGGTTTCCTTATGAGAATGAAATAGATTATATTCCATAGTGCTTGGATGATTTATTCCTTAATAACCTTAGTATTTAATCTATTAATGATCATGGTGCTCTAAGATGTTTTGTCAATTTTTTTACACCAAAACCCTACTTACGATCCTTGGTAGGTGACACTCCTGGGCCCTTATAATATAATTTGGATGAGATGATGCAACATTTTTATTCTTTGTGGGTTCCACTAGTGTATTTATTGATTGAAATTTTAAATACTATTACAAAACTTTGATCTAGCACTGAAGTGTCTTCCTTGTTGCACTATTTTGCCAGATCTTGTGCACCTATTCCCATGGAGACTGATTTAGAATAGAAAACATTTACTTCAGTTGATGGATATGGATGATGTATTAGAGGAAATTTAAACTCAAAATGGGCCTCCTAAGGAAAATTAATAAAATAATAGTTAAAATAATAAAAGAATATTTATTAAGTTTGGGGGAAGAAAATAAAAAACTACTTTTTTGTTCGTATTTTTGACCTATCTCCGTGTGTTTTTACTCAAATTTTGATTGGGAGAGCTTGTTGGATGCAAAATTAAATTCTACATCCAACGTGCACCCACTCGGCATACTTTTGATGGGCCTCTCTACCCCGAAAACAAGAAATACCTGAAAAAACTTGATGATGACATCATCATCACATTTTTTTAGGTGTTTCTTGTTTTCGGGGTAGAGAGGCCCATAAAAAGTATGCCGAGTGGGTACTAATTGGATGCAGAATTTAATTACACATCCAACAAGCTCTCCCAATCTAAATTTGAGTAAAAACACAAGGAGATATGTCAAAAATACGAAAAAAAAAGTAGTTTTTTTATGATACCTATCCCCACATTTATATTAAAAAATTGTTTAAGAGGTGTTCCCTTTTTGAATTTTAAAGCATTTTGATTGGATAATACATGATGACATGGAATTTTTATTATTTTTGGAAGGCCCATTTTAAATTCAAATTTCCTCGAATGAAGGGAAACCTCTGATATGGGAGTTGATAGTTTTGCAAAACAATTGTCTTCAAACATGGAAGTATTTATCCTTGATTTTATAAGCGTTGTTACACTTCTCTTAGAGAGTATTCTTCATAGTACAGATAGTTGTGGGTTGTTCATTGAGAAAAAGGGTATAGAGGACCTACTGCAACTATTTTATTTACATCTCTTACCATTGACAATTGAAAGTGTCTAGAATATTGCTATTTCCTTTAAAAACATTTCACTGTAGCACTCGTCTTCTCGCACAAGGCTTGTTTGCACTAATCTTAGAGAACACATGAGACCTGCAATTCAATTCATGGATTTTTTGGATGGGAAAAAGATGGAAGATATTGAAGGATCACAAAACATGGTAATTTTGAGATGTATTTCAAGTCTAGAGGGTGTTTTATCCTTTTCAAAACATCTACTAAAAAGTACAACTACAATGATTCCTGAAATTGGTTCTGGAGATGCATATGTGCTAAATGATGTGGGGAAGTTGTAAAAATAAATAATTTTGAATATATATCTTGTTAGTGATTCAAAATTAGATGTGAATAAAGAGGTTGATCATGAACCTCCAGACTCAATATTGGCACCAAATTCAAAAGGTACAAAAGTTGACAGTGATCCCAACACAGTTTCAATTGTTTGGTATGTGAACCTTGTGTGTATGAGGAATGGACATGCTAAAGGATGTGGTGACGTTGTACAAAGAAATAAATTGGAAGATATACATTCTAAGTAATTCTAAAGTAGATGCAAATAAATAGGTTGAACAAGGACTTGGAACTCGATATTGGCACCAAATGTAGTAGGTGCAAAATTTGACAGTGATCCCAACACAATTTCAATTTTTCGGTATGTGAACCCAATGCGTGTGAGGAATGGACTTACTACTCACTGTTCCATTGAACCACAATATATTTAAGTGACACAAATAATATTGCATAACCATATAAGAAGGGAAAAAATTGGTTAAGTGGATGGTAATCAAAGTCTCATTCAATCAATAGAGAGTTGATTTTTGGAGGTGTTACCCCCTGTTTCCCATATCATGTTTGCTTAATTTTTCATGATGGTTTATGGGTTGGTTCCTGAGTTTTTTGTGCAAGTATAAGGTATGATTTTGTTTTTTTCTTAGTTTTAAAATTAATTTTTGTAAATCCATGCCAACTTTGATAATGAAAAGAAATGAACAACCCCTATACCTCATATTTGAGCAGTTTTGAGCCCTATAATAGTAAGTTACAACAATAATTAAGCAAATATGGGTATCATTTTGAACATTATTAGGTGTGTTGCACCCTCTATCAGCCTCGACATCTATTTTGGGTCATTCTTTTGGATGTGAGGAAGTTATGGGCATAATTTAGGACTATCCATTATGTCCTCCTACGGTAGAAAATGGCAAAATATGAGGTATGGAAAAGATAAGAGAATAAATCTTGGTTGTTCAGTGGAGTTTGGACCTTGTACTTGCAGTATACCTCCAATGATGGGATGACATGGACAACAAAAACACCTTTTCAACACCTATGGGAGGGAATTTGCACAATAGTAATGAAGCATCATCTATGTAACTTGGGCATTGAGATAACCATATGAGGCTGCATACCAAAATAAGATTATGTTCTATTTATATTTTGGGAACTATTTCTCACTTCTTCCTACATTTGGATAGTCTCCACCTTATTTCATATATTTAAAGAGAGCCATTTTTTTTATGTATAAGAGTTTAGCCCTAGAAAATATAAGATTTGATTATGTTAATAATAAGATGATTTGAAGGAGAAATTCCTTGTGTGTGTAATTGTTTTACACATATGCTATTTACTTTCTATATATTGTGAAGAAATTATATTTATAAAAATATAACATCTTCTTTGATTGAGAACATAAGGACAGTAGTCACCTAGGGATTGAAATTTTTATAGCAACACCCGTAGAGCCACAGACACCAACATATCTTAGTTTGTATTTTTTTAAAGTTAATTATTCATGGTATCTAGAGTTAATGGAACCATTATTTCATGGATTTCATCTATCTTTATGAGGAAAATAATATCATTATCAGTAATAACATATTGAAAAGAACATGGAAAGGACCAAATTCTGGAAGCCATCATTTATCCATCAAAGGGTGTGATAACCCCAAAGTTGATGAAGCACAAATTATTGGCTTAAAGTATTGAATAACCACCTATTTGTTGTCATATTTAGTGGCCACTAATTGTTTTTGATCATTATTAAAATCAAATTGGAGCCTTGTAAGATCCTTGTCTAGATAAATCTTGTTAGGGAGCAACAAAAGACTTTTTTAATCCTAGAGAACTTGGAAGTGATAGACCTATAATTTTATGTCTCCCAATATTTATACAAATTAATATGTTTCAGTTCAACAGTATCATGGAGAAACAATTGACTAGTATGTAAGCGATCGAAGGAGCAAGGAAGACCATTTGAGGCCAAGTTCCTTGGAATGTTTGGATTTCTCTTTGAAAATTTTCTGCACAACCATTCAATAAGAGCTGGCACGTTGTCCCATTTAACAACCTATAATCATGAGCTATGTCTAGCAATTTGATTTTGAATGTAATGTTGATGAGCTATATTTTTCTCATTAAAATTGTCTTACTAAAAAGGATCTCAATTTTCCTAATCTTCAGGTCTGAAATTTCATTTTGTAAAAGTTGGATCCCTTCAACTGGGCGTAAAAGGTAAAATATTTAAACTTCATGTTGACAATGAAAGAGTGTCTATGATAACATTGTGTAATTTTAGTTAAAATTTGATGCCTTCTAACAATGGATCAAGAATAATGTTTATTATTGTTTATTCCAATGAAATTTACATGTTTGTTGTATTTAGGATGTCCAATCAGTCATTTATTTTATTTTTTCAACACCTATACAAAATTGCACATCATATAATATTTCAATTTTCAATGTTTACAATGATTTCTTTCCATTTTTCTTTCTGGAAAAGGATAAATGTAATACTTTGGTGTTTCTGAAATACATTTCCCTTCTAACTGAGGACAAATGTTTCAACATGTGGATAGTGGAATCCATTCTCTCCAATGTCAGAAAATTGGATTTGGTCCAAATTGTCCCAATATAAAAGAATTCAACTTTATTTAACCAAATAAGAAGCTCTGTTGAAAATATGAGTTTAGTCTTAGAGGCAATAATAATTAATTTGTCTGCACAACGTATTCAATTCCCTCATATGGACTAACCACTAGGATTTAGTTGTCTAAGAAGGTTACATCCATTTAGTGAATTAGTTTTTTACCCTGCTTCTGAGATGGGAATTGCTAAAATTTTTCTTTCTGATAACAAGGTCTACCAGAATTGAAGGACTTTGGACATATGTGATTTATCATCTGTTTCTTACTATAACAAATTATGGTTTTCTACATAAGGATTTGAAGGAAACTTATTGATATTCAATAAACAACTATAGTTTCTTGATTTATTCATTTTCACTTCAAGTTGGTTCATTCTTCTCATTACCTCACAGTAATGCAGATTCTCATCAAATAAAATAGAAGAAACCTCAAATGTCAAGGAATGATCTATTGACAATCGCTTGTTACTAGAGTAGGTATTACATCTTGTCCCTTTTGTCAATGTGTATCTTCTCTCAACTTGTTAAATATGATATAAAATCATCATTGTCATGTATTATGTCTAATAATTCTATTGTTGCAGAAAATGATGACAACAACTACAAAGAAAGTGAGGCTCATATTTATTGGTGGTCAAGGGCAGGAGGCATGGGACTGCCTAATTTTGATGGACCTATGCTCGATTCATCTGAGCAGGTCTACATTTATTTGCTTTATGTTCCCAAAATTCTCAAATATGGTACCTATTTCTCAAATTCCCTCTCAGCACATTCATTTGTTTTCTCTTGGAAGATGTTTACAAGATCTACAAATGTACCTTTTGTTGATGTTATTTCACGCTAGAAAACTATTCCTAGACAAAAAAATTTATTACATTTTCATTATTTGAATTTACAATTGTTTTCGAGGGTTAGAACACTAATCCACTCATTAGCACCTAATTACACTACATCGTCAATTTTATTTCTTTTTAAGCTTTAATACACTATGTGGTGGACTAGGGGTGCTTAGTTGGACAAATGCCAAGTCATATTGAGGATTTCACACCCAAATGAGCACTCCATCCCATTTAATCAGCCATATGTGCACCCCCATCATTGTTGGTGTGCTCCCAATCATTGAATGTGGGAAGGAAAGTTGACTTGGAGTGTTAGAGTGGGATTTTGGCTTGATTTGGTGCACTAAATGCTGTATTGAGACTCTAAACCACCCATATCTCTACAACCATACACTCCAAGGTATAATCATTGACCCAAAACACATCATCCATGTCCACTCAACAATTCGTGGCTAGTTGGCGTGATTTTGGACATGATTGGCCCACCTAGGGGGGTTTGATGCCATTTTAGCAATTTTGACTTATATGCTCACAATTAGCTTCCAAAGCCTCATGAAAATACTATTTTGTAATACATACCTAATGATAACATGTTTTATGGTTAGATAGCCTGAAATTATCTTGTTCCAGTCACACATTGTGTGTGTAATCTGTCTTTCAATTGATGGTTTTTTGTCAGTTTTGCACCAAATTTGATTTGTGAGCTTCAATAACACTCATATATTATCCTTTGATTATATTTCCTCACATGGTATCATATCCTACTAGATATTGTTTATTTTCATATCAATTCAGAGTGATTTGAGATGCATTTTTAGTCCAGTTCCAGATAAAATCGAATTATGTTTTTACAGAACATCCATAAATTTATTCATCATCAACGCAAGAATAAATCGAGGCTACCCACATCATGCTAACACCCTTCAATTTATTTTATTGGAAGGTAGATATGGCGATTCAGCTAAGAGCCAAAGGGCTTTACATAGTTACCATGGGCATTGAGGTGGAACCAAATTCTGCAGTTGAGAAAGACAAGTACTTCAAGAGATTGGATGAGGCATGTGTATTGCTGTGTCTGAGTATCTCCTGATAGATATTGTTCCACATTTACAATTTGACAACACCCAATGAGTCCTGTGTAAAACTAGAGACTCTATTTGGGAAAATTGTTGAACTACGTGGTCACTATCTTGAGAATGAGCTTATCAGCTTAAGCCCGACGCACTATGACACAATCCAGGACTTCTTCACCAAGTTCAAGTCATTGGTGTTGTAATTGAAGTAGTGTGGAATTGAAAATAAATATGACCAACTGATCTTTTCCATACTTTCAAAGTTGGGGCGAGAGTTCTCAGTTTTTGTGTGTACATTCCACTCCAGAAAGTTAACACTTAGAAACTGGAAAATGCCCAGTATGGAAAATTTCATGGAATCACTCACTCAGGAGAAAGACAAAATTGTCCAAATGGGAACCATAAATACCAAGGATCAAGCACTAGTAGTGGTAGTTTCAAATTCCTCAAAGGGAAAGCCCAAGTCCAAGAATTCGAAGTTGCCAGAGAAGAAGAAAAACCTAGAAAATTCCAAATCCAGTGATGCAAGTTCGAATCCTTCCAAGGAGAAGGACAAGAATGGAAAAGAGAAAGAAAAATGCACCTATTTCCACAAGGGATGGAATCCATATATCTCATGCATGAAAAATACCATTAACACCATGGCGCAGCTGCTCAAGAGGAACAACATTCTAGTCCTTCACAATGCAAGGAATAAGGATGGAAATTCCAGTTCAAATGAGAGAAAGGAGAAATGTCATGCTTTGGTGGAAGGAACTTATAAATCTTCATATTTTTTAATTGATTAGGGGGCTTCCAGGAACATAGTAGCCAAAAAGAGCTCTTCTCCTCCATGAGTTCGAATGCTGGCCCAATAGTTCGAATGGGGGATGATTTAGAACTCTAAACCAACAGGATTGGGAGGATTGATTTAGAGCATGGCTTCTTCAGTGAAGTATTGTATGTACCAAATATTTCAGCAAATTTGTTGTCAGTGTATCAAATGACCCATATAGGAGAGCCAAAGAGAGTGACCTTCACTCCAGACATGGTAGAGATTCCAGAGATATCAACAGACCAAGTCATTGCAATTGGCTATGCAGACCACTATGAGAGGATGTACAAGTTCTCTAACTTCCTCCCAACTTCCAATGACCAAGAAATTCTCTCACATACCAATGATGTTTCTAAGATATGGCATGAGAGGTTTGGTCACATGAAGTACAAGTACTTGCAGGAACTACACAGAGATGAGATGGTGGAAGGTCTTCCACAAATCAGATCATCAATTGGAGTATGCATTGGGTTTGTAGTTGGGAAGCGTCCTGAGAAAAGATATGAGAAAGGGAAAGCAAGGATAGAAACCCAGTCACTTGGGTTAGTGCATTCAAAATTTATTGGTCCATTTCCCACTCCATCATATAGTGGATCAAGGTATGTGCTTACTGTCATAGATGATTACTCTCGATTTTGTTTAGTGTACTTCCTTAAATTGAAGTATGAGGTGTTTGAACACTTGAAGACATGGAAGGAATAAGTAGAAAATCAAATTGGGCATAAGATTAAATTCCTTAGGATTGATAATGGAAATGAGTATGTGAATAAGAACCTACAACAACTTTGAGAGGAGAGTGGCATCCAAATGCAACACTCAACTCCCTACACACCACAACAAAATGGTGTGGCTGAGAGGAAGAATAGGTCGCTCAAGGAGACGACCACTTGCATGATAGAAGCAAGGGATATAAGTCCCAAGATATGGGATGAAGCCATTATTTTTTATTCTCACATAAAAAACATATCCTTTCACAAATCAGTAAAATGAATGACACCTTATCAAGCATGGTTTGGTCAAAAGCCAAATGTCTCAAATTTCAGAATTTTCTGGGACTAAAGCATGGGCTAGAATTCCCTCTGAAAAGAGGAAATCCTTGCAACCATAAAGCAAGGAGTGCATCATGGTTGGGTATGGTGAATAAATCAAAGGTTACAATATCTTTGACACCTCCACTTGCAACACATTTTTTTAGAGAAGTGTGAAATTTGAAAAAGAGCCAATTAATTTCGAGCTTGCACCAAGAGAATGGTACTCCCTTCAACCATTCGAATATGTAAGTGATGATACATGCTCTATTTTTTTCTGATATTTATGATAAAAATGTTTCTGAGGATGAAATTTTTGAATATGACTCACCATATAGGATCAAGTGGGATGAAAAAATTGTACAAACAACTGGAGAATTGGTAGGCAATCCCCATGAGCCTAGGAAGACTAGATCACAAACTAGAAGATCTTCCTTTACAAGTGATAGTGGTCTTGCTAAGAATTGTTATATGATGGTTGGGAATGATCCTCAGTAATATCATAAATATTTCAATGACCCAAGATGGATATCAGCAATGGAAGAATAATTTCAGTCCCTCCAAGAGAACAATACATGGGAATTAGTTCCCCTTCCTCCCAAGAGGAAAGTTGTTCAAAGAAAATGGGTTTTCTGAACCAAAATTGCTTCTGATGGTTCTAATATGAAACATAAGGCAATATTAGTTTCTAAGGTGTATTCTCAGGTCCATGGTGTTGATTGCACGGAGACCTTTGTACCCGTTGCAAAGATGGACTCAATTAGACTTGTTCTAGCGTTGGCAGCTAGTAAAGGTTGGGAAGTTAACCACATGGATGTTAAGAGTGTTTTCTTATGTGGTGAGATACATGAAGAAATATATATGCATCAGCATGAATATTTCCAAGAGGATCCTTCATTGGTATCTAGGTTAAACAAATCATTGTACAGACTAAAGCAAGCCCTTAAGACTTGGTATGCTAAAATGGATGTTTTTTTGCTCTCTATTGGTTTCACAAGATTCAAATCAGACCGTAATATGTATTTGCAGAAAAATGATGGTATTTTTCAGGTAATTGTTCTTTATTTTGATTATCTCATCATTATAGGTATCTGCACCAATTGAATTGGCCAAATCAAGTCATCTGTACACAGTTAATTTGCCATGCTAGACCTAGGATTGCTAAGGCAATTTTTGGGCTTGGAAATTGAGAAAAATGAAAGGGAAATCAAGCTGATTCACCCACAGTATTATTTAGACATGCTATTTAAGTTGAACATGGATGAATATAAGGAATCTAAGTCTCCCTTTATTTCTAGTATTAAAATGCATGAATTTGGCAATTCTCCATTGGTAGATTTTACACTCTACAGGCAACTAGTGGGAAGCTTGTTCTAACTCACTCACACAAGACCTGATTTTTATTATTATGTAAGTGTTGGAGAAAGACATATGAAATAGCCAAATGAGATCCATTGGGGAGAATAAAAAATAACTCTTCAGTATGTCCAGGGAACCAAGAACTTTGGGGTGCACTACACAGCTAGTTCTTCACTTCAACTTGTTGGATTTTCTGATCCAGATTGGTATGGATATCCCACTCATAGGAAGTCAACTTAAAGTTTTATTTTTATGTTTTCTGAAGGTCCCATTTTTTAGTGAATTAAGAAAAAACACACTATTTAACTTTCACCAGCAAAGGCTGAGTACACAATAGTAGTCAATGCTGCTACATAGTGTGTTTGGTTGAAGGGAATTATCCATGAATTTGGTGTCACAATTGATTCTCCAACCAAGATTTGGGTGGACAATAAAAGTGAAATCAAAATATCTACTGATCCAGTTCATAGAAAAAGAAAAAAATATATTGAGATAGACATTCATTACATTCGAGTATTATTACATGACATGGTGATCTCACTGCAGTATTGTCCATCCACCGAACAAACTGCTGATATTTTTACCAAGGATTTCACTGAGAATACCTTCAACTACATGAGATATTTGCTTGGGGTGAGTGAAGGATGGTAATTTTATGTTATTTATTGCAGGTCTAGCCCCACTTCCATTCTTGAGGGAAGCTTTTTTGCCATGATGTTTTCCTTCTTTTCCTTGGTTCACATGGACAAATAAAATTGTAATTTCTGAATTATGTATTTGAGGTGACTTGAGCCATTGTTGCTAAGGCCTCCATAATTTTGTGAGTTGTACTTAGTTTTTTTTATTAAAGGAGGGTGTTAGAACAGTAATCCACTCATTATCACCTAATTACACTACTTAGTCAATTTTATTGCTTTTTAAGCTTTAATACACTATGTGGTGGACTGGGGGTACTTAGTTGGACAAATGCCAAGTCATATTGAGGATTTGAAACCCACATGAGAATTCCATATTTTTAAACCAGACACATGTGCATTCCCATCATTTTTGGTGTGCTCCCATTCACTGGATGTGGAAAGGCAAGTTGACTTGGAGCGCTAGAGTGTGATTTTGGCAAATGTTTGCTTGATTTGGTGCATTAAATGCTGCATTGAGACTCTAAACCCTGAAAATTGCCACAACCATGCTTTCCAAGGTGTAATAATTGACCCAAAACACATCGGAAATGTCTACTCAACAATTTGTGGCTATTTGGAGTGATTCGGGACATGATTGGCCCACCTAGGAGGGGTTTGATGCCATTTTAGCAATTTTGACTTATATGATAATAATTGGCTTCCAAAGCCTCATGAAAATACTATGTTGTAATATAGAACTGATAATAACATGTTTCATGGTTAGAATACCTGAAATTATCTTGTTTCAGTTCACATTGTGTGTGTAATTTGTCTTTCCATTGATGGTTTTTACTAGTTTTGCACCAAATTTGATTTGCGAGCTTCACTAACGCTCCTAGATTCTTGCATGTTTTGATTTTATCACATCAAGATTCAAGAATTATTAAATACATTGATAATTTTTTTAGCATTTTAGGCTAAAATAAGGCCTCATTTTATACGCGTAATTTTGATTTTTCTTTATTGCAGTAAAAATATGGAGCCGAGTACTTTTTGTGGAATGCATATTATAATAGTTCTGTCACATAATGGTATGCTATTGGTATTCTATGAAAACGTGGTAAAATCCAAAATTTGGTAGTGATAGATGGTACTGATCAAGTGTTCACAAGGAAATTTCTGTAACTCATGTTATCCATACGATCCGCTGACATCAAGAAGAGGAAATAGTCACATATTTACCATATTGTAAGTAACATAAAATTTCTATTCCAATCTAAAAAGGAATGGTTTCCCATTTAAAATATTTTACACCAATTCCCAACTAAGAACACCACTTTTTTTTTTATTATAATAATTTCCACGTAATGTAGTTCAGTACTTCTAAATCTTAGCTTCCCCTCATTCTCTTAGAATGGTACCTAGGTAAATTCAACGATGTTTCCCCTCATTCGGAGAATGGTATGTAGGTAAACTGGATTATTTTGGATCAATCCCAAGAACCTCATAACATCATATTTGAACTTCATAAAGGGGTATTTGAACCTGAGTGGTGGAGGATAACAACTTTCTGCTCATCTACTCTAGATACACCTAATTGACAGAACCAACCATTACCAACTACTTCCATGAAAAAAGAGTGAATCACAAGGTAGTTATAATGGTAATGATCATATATTCAACATTATACAAACTTAATGTAAAATACATATACCAAGAGTCCAAAAATAGCAAATCCTAAGCATAATAGTATGCATCCTCGTTATAGCATTCAAGCATCCCCACATATCATCCAACCTTTAGAGAAGAGTTGTCTTTTGTCCACCCATAGATATGAGTTGTAATCTGGTCATGGTTTAGTCAATTTAATAAGTTGCTACCTTTTTGAAATTTTGATGGATAGTTCCCATATTTTGTTTGTAGTTCCAACATAGAGCCATCTAAATTTTTGCTTGTAGGAGAATATTTTAGAATGACCACAAGGATTTAGCAGTGGTAAAATATCTATGCCAGTTACTGGTGCAAGGACAAAAGGAATAATTCAACCTAGTTCCATTTGCTAGAAAAATGCTAAAAAATATTGATACTGTGAGGGAAACCCTTTTTACTTAGTAATAATTTAAGCTACCATATCTCACAGGCGTATAAGACTTATAACTAGAAGGAAAATACATAAATATATTTCAATTAATGATAGATGAATTCCACCATTCTCTAGTCCTTGCAAAATCACTCATAGAAAATACATGAGCAGAGGTTCATAAAGATAATCACATGGAATATTATATAGATATTATTGATCGAGTGGGAGAGATATAATAGGACGCTTGAAACTTGCACGTCCATCACAAAGTAGGGAAATATTTAGTGCTGAATTCTTTTGTAAGGTGACAAACTCAGAAATCATTTAATCATAGTGCATATACTTTTATGTAAATTCCTTATCTAGTATTGAAATACCCCAAAAACTATCACACTTACCAATATTATAAAGTTCCTATATGTGTCATGATTTTTTAGCATCTTGAGTAGTAGATAAATATTAATACGATTTAGTTTTTTATACCTTCATGATTTCCATCTAGAATAACTTCCTATGGATGTTTCCCTATCATATTCTACAGGAAGTTGGAAGTTATGCTCATTTAATTTTGAATAAAAGCTTGCAGCCACAAATGAAGAACATGATAGCATTGGACTAAAAAATGGTGAGATTGTACAATTGAGTACAAGGCGTACATGGGAAGTACTCCAAAAGTAAGATAACATTACTATTGTTATTCATAATAAGTGATTGTAAAGTAATAAATATCATAAAGTTGAACTTATGTTCTATTATCCATGGACACGTTCTGTAGCTCCATGTGATCCACTTAACCTCCATAAACTAACCCTCTATCTAGAGAACAGATACGAAGGGCTGCAGCATGACATCCATAAAAAAATCCTTGAGACTATAGTTAGAGAGGGAATCCAAGGGATACAATATCACATGTATCCTCATCTGAGCACTCCTATGCATTCACCATTTAGTCATTCTACATATATTTTAAATATTTCAAATTTACTACTTCATGTTTTTGACGCAGCACCTATTTGAGGAATCATATAGGAATGAAATTTAATTGTGGAATGAAATGATAATAGGGTATTGAAATAGTTATTTCACATAACAAGTGCTTGAATTGTATAAAAAAATGGAATTGGAAGGTGTGAAAAGGAACAGGTTTACCATCCCCCTGTACAAGAATGCACAAGTCTGTTGAATTTGCAATTGGGCATTCAAATTCATGGTCATATAGTTGGAACAAGTTTTATATCCAATTTTTTATGGGGAATTCTCTTATAACCATGTATAAAAAATGTTGGTGTGTCAAGGATTCACATCAAGTGTTGTGTGAAATGTTTGAACGAGATTTGGTATCTTGTAATTCTATGATTGTTGAGTATTCTCAAAATGAACATGCAAATGAAGCTTTGATTCTTTTCACAAAAATGAAACTGCAAGCAGTAGAGAAATATTCCATTACAATAGTGGTTTCTCTCCCATATTGCATGCAATTGGAAGCCCTGCAGTAGGGTAAGAAGATTCATGCTTTCGTGATTAGAAGGAAATAGAAGTCAGATGTTTCCGATAATGCCCTCATATACATTTATTCCAAATGCAAAAGGTTGGAGAGTACACAAAAATTGTTTGATAATATCTGTGACAGACACAAGATTTCTTGGAATGTATTGATTATAGGGCATTCCTAGGAGGGGCATGGTGGAAAATCCTTGAATTTTTTTAGTGAAATGCAATGGAAAGGTATGAAACCTAGTGTCATTAATCTTGTAAGTGTTCTCCTTATTTGTGCTTATTTATCATCTCTGCAAGAAGGTAAGAAGATCCACGTTTATGTAGTTAGAAATGGATTAGAGCCTAATGTTTTTGTTGGAAATGCCATCATTGGATATGTAAACTCCACATTTATGTTTCTTTTCTTTTGGAATTTACTTTCATGTTTCTTTACAATTGGATTTTTCTGCAAATTTGTTTACTTGTTAGCCATGTCTATATAGACAACCTATTTTCATGTTTATGTCATTATGGGATGGGTTATGAGTTGTACTCTGGTTTGCACCAGTACCTTTTTGAATGCATCATTAAGGGATTTTGTTTTAAGTTTGTTTTTTCCTGTGATTGTAGTGATTACTTTCTAACTTCTTCATTCATCAAGCAACATCTTAGCACATTAATAGAATATCTATTGCATTCCTCCACTGTTGATGTAATTGTAACTTTAGAATGTATTCACTTGTATTTCTTATGTATTGTAACCTGATGTTTATTTTGGGATGTGTCTGTAATGTAATTGAGTCATGTCATGCCCCAATGTTCCTATCGAGAGGTTCTATAATGTAAAAAAGTAATGTCAAGTCATTGTGGGTAACCCTCCTATTGATCAAGGGTTAAAGTCCTCGTAGTTCCGGGGCACTAGGGTTATTAGAGTCTCCTATAGAACTCGGCCCTAGTAGGGTTTTTTCAAGTAGATAATTAGTATAAATATAGAGCTAGCCTCTCTATTTATTATACACTCACTCACACTCATTTGGAGTGCATAGCTGAGGAATAAGAAGACACTGGGGCTAGGAAGAAAGAGGTTACTGCTGTCAGGAGATCATCTTACTGTTCTAGGGTTTTACTTTTGGTGTTGATTCTATCTATGAGGAAGTTGTGGGGTTTTCTCCATTTATGGTTTACCCGAGGATAAACATTGTGTTCATTGTCTCTTGTGTTTGATTGATGTGCTTGTTATTCTCTCAGTGAAAAGATCCTAATATAATGCTATCTTAATGTTAAAAATCTAACATGGTATCATAGGTAACCTAAGAAGAAGACACTGTGTAGCTGTGGGAAATAGGGATTCCTAATTTGTGGTTCTCTCTCCACATATTTCCAGAAAAAGAAGGTTGTAATAACTCTCCTCCCTAGGGCTCATCTTTTTGTTGAAGGAGAATCCAATTCTGAGGTTTTTCAGTTTTGGACCCGACACTACTGCCGAAAATTAGGGCTTTCCATAGAAGTGGAATTTTTTAGTGACCCCAGGCCTGGATTGATCTCCTCCTCAAAATCAAATTTTAGAGATCAAGATCAAAGAATTTGGTTGGACATAACTCCGAAAAACAAAAACCCTAATCTGCTCCTGAACCAGCACTGCAGAATTTCAGCTCCGAATCCAGATCTGAAATCTTAACCTGGTAAGATATAAATATTTTGTATTTCCATTTGAGTTTCTCAATTAAGATGTCTCATCATACCAAGATTGATGAAAATATTAAGGGAGATGATAACTTCTGTTCCTGGAAGTATAGGATCTCCCTGGTCTTGGGAGAAAATGAGTTGGACTCTTATATCAATGAGGAGGTTTTAGTTCCAGAGGGAGATGAGGCTAAGGCCTTACATAAGAAGAAGTTGGTTATGGATAAAATAATTATTTCTTCTTCAATCAAGGATCACCTCATACCACAAGTGTCCTACTTAAAGACACCTAAAGATACGTTTGATGCCCTAACCAAACTGTTTGAAGGGAAGAACATAAACAGGAAGATGAATCTGAGAAACCAATTGAAGAATGTAAAGATACAGAATGCTGAGACCATCCATTCTTACTTTACTAGGGTATCTCAGATCAAGGAACAACTACAAGAAATATATGAAGAAGTGGAGAATGTAGATATTGTGATGACCACCTTGAATGTTCTACCTAGGGCATGGGACTCTTTATTTCAAGGGATCAGTGCTAGAAATAAGTTATTCAAGTTCAACAGACTATGGGAAGCATACTCTGAAGAAGAAGCTTAGATAGTAGGTCAAGAAGAAAATATGGGAAGTGAAAATCAAGCTCTCACAGCCCAGACCAAGAAAATCAGAAGGACCATCATCACTCCAAAGGTAAGTCTTATCACTCTAGAAGAGATTGATATACTATTACATTTTACACATGTGATGAGAAAGGTCACATATCCAAATACTTCCCTAACAAAGGGAACTCAAATAAGAAGAAGGGAAACAAGAGAAGACATCATGCTCATGCTGTAGAGGATGATGAACCTTCCACAAAGAGAATCAGACAAGAAAGTGATTCTTTAATGTTGAAATATTGTAACTTCGAAGAATATTCTTTATGTATCTTTTGTGGTCCCCGATGGTCCAACCGGGAGAACCACTTGTATTACATTGTACCCCGATGATCCTAATCGGAAGAACTAATAAGAGTCATGAGGTAGTCCCCTATATTTGTAAAGGTGGGTCATCAGCACCCTAGTGTGGTTACTTGAGCCTACATGTGTAACTCGAGCCTACATGAGTTAACTTAATCCGACATGTTGATTGAGTAAACTTTAAGTAAACAGATGAATATAAATAGAGGTGTAGTGCTCCTCATTTGATATATACACACTCACTTGGAATTGCGAACTTGTGGAGGAGAGGAGTTGCTGGAGAAGGAGGAGAATCAGGTTTTTGATCTCCTTGTTGGTTTTATCTTTTTCCCTTTTGGGGCATCTATATTGGGGAAGCTTTTGCTGGGTTTTTCCCTTTAGGGTTTTCCCAGGATAAATCTGTGTTGTTCTTGTGATACTGTTTCTTTCAGTGATCCTACTTTATATGCTTTTATTATGAAAATGAAATGATATACTTATGTCTTAGTTAAGCATATGAAAAATTCAACATGGTATCAGAGCTAACCTAAATAGGGAAAATTTCACAAGTTACATAAGCTAGGGATTCTTATTTTTGGTTCTCTCTCCACAATCAATCAGCAAAAGAAGGCTAGGCTGACTCTCCTTTGAAGGGTGCATCGTTCCGTCAAAGCGGAATTCGATTCTGAGCATTTTCAATTTTCGATGTGGAAATTAGGGCTTTCTACAGAAGAGGAATTTTTGAGTGAGACCAGTATAGGATTGTTCTCCTCATCAAAACAAAAGTTTAGAGACCTGGATCAAGGTTTTTGGTTGGGTGAATCTCTAGGAAAGTCAAACCTTAGTTTGACCCCGAGCTAGAAAAACCCTAAATACTAAAACTGCTATGTTTTGGAAAATTCGCTATATTTATAGATTGGAGAAGTATCAGGAGCTGAAAATTGTAGGTGCTGAATATAAAATCCTTATGAACACTGTGTCCAAAATTAATTCACATATTCGTTTTATTCCAGGAGATATGTTCTCTCCAAGTTAGGGTTCCAGCCTCTTCCAGAATTCATCCCTAAACAGGACACCTGGGGAGAATTGCAATATCTTGGGCTACAGAGGTCCAAATGGAATTCCTGAAGATTTTTTATAAATTTAATGGATTTTACTTTCAGTGGTCCAATTATCAGACTCAGAAGATGAACCAGTGACACGTGGCATGCCGTACAACTTCGCTGCTCTGAACAGTCCTACAACAGGTCACCTTGGGAAAATGATCATAAATCCAAAATGGTGAAACCACTTCTGATGAAACCTATGGTGGTGGATCTGGGACATGATAATTTACCTCATTACAAAATTTCAGACATAGAGGATCAGAAATTTCGGAGATATCATAGAAACAGTAACAGGCATTTCGGCATAAGAAATTGGAAAATTAGGGCTTCCTGTTCCGGGAGCTTCCCTCCACTGTTTTTAGAAATGGAGTACATTGGAAAGCTCAATTTGAAGAGATATATCTATATATCCAATGAGATCTAAAATATTCCGAGTTTTAAAATTAGGGTTTCTGTGACAAACCCTAGATTAGCAAGCTCCGGAACGAGGACGGACACCTCAAATCGGTAAGATCTAATCCTTTTCTATGTTCATTTGAGGTTCTCTTTTCAAAGTGATCTATGACATCAGCTTGATGATAAGCTTGGTGAAGTTGACAACTTCCAAGCCTAGAAGTATATGATCTCTCTAAAGAAAATGGATTGGACACCTACATGAGCATAGAGGTTCCAGTTTCAGAGGGAGATGAGGCTAGAAGCCTTTCTCAAGAAGAACTTGGTCAAATCCCAGAAGATACTTGATGATTCAATTTCGAATCAAATTGTACTACAAGTGTCTTCCCTAAAGACATCGATGAGGTTTGATTCCTTGACCAAGCTATTTGAAGGGAAGATCATAGATCAGATTATAACCTTAAGAAACCAGCTGAAGAATGTGAAGATCCAGAATGCAGAGAACATGCAGTCATAAGGATATCTCAAATCAAAGAACAACTTCAAGCGGGGGAAAGAAGAAGTGAAGAATGCAGAAGTGGTGATGGCCACCTTGGATGGCCTCCTAGGATCATGAAATTCATTCATTTAAGAAATGTGTTCTAGAAGGAAGTGATTACTTTCAGCCGACTTTGGGAAGAAGAAGAAGCTCGTCTCTAAAGATTAAGCTCTCATCTTCCAAAGAAGATCCCTCAATCAATGAGAAATATTAAGATCTCAAATCTTGAAGAACTTCTTATCCACCTCAGCATTCGGATAAGAAACGACGCTATCATAAATGAAGAAGTCGATGAAGCTGAAGACTCAAGAAGGAGAATACCCATGAAACAAATAAAGATAAGTATTCAATTGTCATTTCATGATATTGTTTTGTTACACATTTGATTATATTCAGTTGATGTGTTATGCATGATAGATTGTTTGCATTAATGACTGTATACTACTAATACTCATGTGATGGGTAAGTAGCTCATGGTGCTATACAACTCTCCATTGCTACTTATCAAACCTCTTTGCTGACATATTGGATTAGTGCACAATCTCAATAATGTCATGGTAGAGATGGAAAGCATCTAGAAAGTCTATGTGAGATATGGTTGAATGTTGTATTGACTAAACAGTTGCATGATGTATAAGAATTTTTCGTTATGCATATGTTTTATGAAATAGTTCTAACCATGCAACTGGTGCATTTGAAATGCAGGAAAGGTCATGTACAGCCTCATTCAAGAAAAGAAGGATGAGACTTGTTCCGAAGAACAAGTGATGACAATTCAAGATTCACTCCAATAAACATGAATCTAAAGCTCCCAGAGTCAGAGACACCATGACGAAAGAAAGAGCTTCAGAGAGTTGTAGATCCACCTTGAAGGATGATGACCACCATGGGTACAAGAGATAACTCAAGATGAAGAAAAGAATGCTATGGAAGAAGCTATGATCAAATAATAACAGTTGATCATGGGGAATGATGTATATGATATGATGTACAAAGAAAGGTTCGTGATTCTCCCTAGAAAGAATAGACTATGACATGACATACTCTATTGACCAGTATATGTCAAGCATAGAACCACCTGTGCAGAATGAAGAAGGAAAATGATACTCCACTTCAGGGGGAGTGACTACAGAAGATTATATCTGAGTTTGACAGTGTATGACATGATGGATAGCTTTGTGATGGATCGAGACTTTACCAAGAGTAAAGTAGTTTCCAACCTTCAAGGTTGAATGCAAAAGACTAGGATATGTTGATGACCTGAGAAGACAAACTCATAGAAGATGTTGTGATACTAGAATGATGTTTGGGATATAGTACTCAAACCAGAAAGCAAGAATGTGGTATCTTCCAAATGGATTTGCAAGATAAGGTATGTTGCTGATATAAGTAAGGTAAGAGTTGCTGTTAGAGGTTTCTATCAGAAAGAGGGAATTAAATCTGAAGAGACACTTACTTCTGGAAGCAAGATACATTTCCTTCAAATCTATCATTGTAGTTTCTTCCATGATGAAGTAAAGACAAGCCTTCCTTAATGGTATGATTGAGGAAGAGTTTTACATCGAATAGTCACGAGGATTTGAAGTTGAAGACAGAAGGAATCAAGTATGCAAGTTGAAGAAGGCCCTCTATGGCCTGAAGCAAGCTCCCAGAGCTTGGTATGGAAGAATAGATAGTTTCCTGATGAGCATGGGCTTTGCCAAGAGTAAAGTCGATCCTAACCTTTCCTACAAGGTTGTAGAAGATGTACTTGTCATTCTATTACTATATGTGGATGACTTATTCTTGACAGTGAATGAGAAACAGATCATGGAAAGTAAGAAGAAACTAGCAGAAGAATTTGAGATGAAAGACCTTGGGTTAATGCATTATTTCCTAGGTCTAGAAGTATGGGAAAGTTCAGAAGGAATCTTTCTCGATCGGGGAAAGTATGTGGTAGAGATATTGAAGAGACTCAATATGCTGAAGTGCAAATTCATGGCCACACCCATGTACTCCAACCTGAAGCTGTTAGCTGATGACTCATTAGAGTTAGTGGATGTGACTCACTACAGACAGATCATTGGGTCATTAATGTACTTAAAAAATACAAGACCAGACATTTGTTTTGCTGTGAACACCTTAAGTCAATATCTTGTTCAACCAAGACGGGTTCACCTAGTAACTGCAAAACATGTGATGAGGACTATAGACTTTGGTCAATACTATGATGCTAGCCATGAGTATAGATTGTATGGCTACACAGATGCAGATTGGGCTGGAAGTATCTCAGACAGGAAAATCAAATCAGGTATATGCTTTGAGGTCTACCATGAGTTCATGGTTTAGCAGGAAACAGTCCAGTGTTCCTCTTAGCTCGGTTGAAGCAGAATATATAGCAGATTGCTCTACTATGTTATGAAGCCATATGGCTTCAGAAGCCAATATCAGGTCTCTTTGACCTGAATATGGATACAACAATGATTCTATGTGATTACCACAGTTGTGATGACAAAGAACCCTGTGTTCCATGTAACACGTAGAAATCCGGTATTTCTACATACAAGATAAGATGAAGATAATGATACTGTAGATGCAGATGATGGTGATTTAGTATTTCTATACTAAATATAGAGATGATGATGTTTCAGTATTCCCATATTGAAGATATAGATGATGATGATTTCAGTATTCCCGTATTGAAGATATAGATATTTCAGTATTCACATACTGTAGATATAGATGATGATGATTTCGTGTTTCTATACTAAATATAGAGATGATGATGATTTCAGTATTTCTATACTGAAGATATAGATGATGATGCTTTTAGTATTCACATACTAGAGAAACACATGGCGATAGATTTGTATTCATATATTGAAGACGTAGATGATGATGGATTGGATGATGATGTACCGATGAAGCCTCTGCCTCGAGTAGAGTTTGAACACTTTG
>LPNX010419340.1:852371-867328 GCA_001517045.1 Pseudotsuga menziesii | reverse complement strand
ATCATCCTTGGACATAGTCCTAAAGTGATAGGGAGTGATTATCTCGTAATTGTATCCGGTGACTTCGGTCATCGAGAATGTGGTAGGATTGCATCATCCTTGGCCTCAAGTCCTAAAGTGATAGGGAGTGATTATCCCGTAATTGTATCCAGTGACTTCGGTCGTCGAGAATGTGGTAGGATTGCATCATCCTTGGACTCAAGTCCTAAAGTGATAGGGAGTGATTATCCCGTAATTGTATCCAGTGACTTCGGTCGTCGAGAATGTGGTAGGATTGCATCATCCTTGGACTCAAGTCCTAAAGTGATAGGGAGTGATTATCCCGTAATTGTATCGAGTGGCTTTGGTCGTCGAGAATGTGGTAGGATTGCATCATTGTTGGACTCAAGTCCTAAAGTGATAGGGATTTATTATCCCGTAATTGTATCTGGTGACTTCGGTCGTCGAGAATGTGGTAGGATTGCATCATCCTTGGACTTAGTCCTAAAGTGATAGGGACTGATTCTCCCGTAATCAATCCGGTAACTTCGGTTGTCGAGAATGTGGTGGGATTGTATCATCCCTAGAGTTTAAGTCCAAAAGTGATCCAAAGAATTTTTGTCTTTGATTTGTGGATTGCAGGTTGTTGCTAATGATGATGATGCCATACTGATCAAAAGATCAAAATATGATGATGATGACATACTGATCTAAAAAAGATCAGAGTATGACGATGACGCACAATGATTATGATGTTTCTGATTGAAAGATCAGAGTATGATGATGATGTTTCTGATCAAAAGATCAGAGTATGATGATGATGCTTCTGATTGAAAGATCAGAGTATGATGATGATGCTTCTGATTGAAAGATCATAGTATGTTGATGATGTTTCTGATCGAAAGATTAGAGTATGATGATGATTTTTCTGATCGAAAGATCAGAGTGTGATGATGATTATGTTTGACAGATCAGAATATGATGATGATGTTGCTACTGATCGAAAGGTCAAGGTTCTGAAGATGTTGTTATTGATCGAAAAGTGAAAATGCCGAAGATGGTGTTGCTGATCGAAAAATAAAAGTGCTGAAGATGTTGCTGATCGAAAGTTCAAAATGCTGAAGATGTCGTTACTAATCGAACAGTCAAATTGTTGAAGATGTTGCTGATCGAAAGGTCCAAGTGCTGAAGATGTCATTGCTAATTGAAAGATAAAAATGCTGAAGATGTTGTTGCTGATCGAACGAGTCAAAGTGATGAAGATGTTGCTGATCAAAAGGTCCAAGTGCTGAATATGTCACCGCAAATTGAAAGATCAAAATGCTGAAGATGTTGTTGATGATGAAGACTGAAGATTGAAGATGAAGACTACATGATGTTGAAAAGCTTCCAATGATTTATAGATGTGTTACCCTGCTGATGTTGATGATGTCCGCTATCTCTACTCTTGTTGTTGTTGATGTAGAATACCCTTCTCATTAAGGGGGAGTGTTGAAATATTGTAACTTCAAAGAATATTCTTTATGTATATTTTGTGGTCCCCGATGGTCCAACTGGGAGAACCACTTGTATTACATTGTACCCCAATGCTCCTAATCGGAAGAACTAATAAGAGTCTTGAGGTAGTCCCCTCTATTTGTAAAGGTGGGTCATCAGCACCCTAGTGTGGTTACTTGAGCCTACATGTGTAACTCGAGCCTACATGAGTTAACTTAAGCCGACATGTTGATTGAGTAAACTTTAAGTAAAAGGATGGATATAAATAGAGGTGTAGTGCTCCTCATTTGATATATACACACTCACTTGGAATATCGCACTTGTGGAGGAGAGGAGTTGCTGGAGAAGGAGGAGAATCAGATTTTTGATCTCCTTGTTGGTTTTACCTTTTTCCCTTTTGGGGCATCTATATTGAGGAAGCTTTTGCTGGGTTTTTCCCTTTAGGGTTTTCCCATGATAAATTTGTGTTGTTCTTGTGATACCGTTTCTTTCAGTGATCCTGCTTTATATGCTTTTATTATGAAAATGAAATGATATACTTATGTCTTAGTTAAGCATATGAAAAATTCAACATTTAAGTGATGAAGAATATGTGCTAATCTCCACTCTCATGGGAACTATCTCACATGAAAGCAATGATTGGATCATAGAAAGTTTTGCTTCCAAGTAGATGATGGGATTCAAAGAATCATTTGTGAAACTATCTGAACATGAGTCACCTCACAAGGTGAAACTTGTGGACGACTAGTAGTATCCAATAAAAGGTAGTGGTGAATCCTCCTATAAACTAGACTTTGGAAAGTCCATGAAGATGAAAAATGTATTGTTTGTACCAATACTAAATAAGAACCTTCGCTCCATATCTGCATTGGATGCAGAAGGAATGAGGGTTGCTTTTGTATATGGCCAAGTTCTTATGTGGCCAAAGGGAAATATTTTTGATGATGCAATTGTGATTGGGGAACAAGAAGGAGGTCTAAACAAATTGAAGGGCCAACCAGAACAAGCTTTGGTTCATGAATCAATAGAACCAAATGAACTTTGGCATAGAAGGCTTGGACATGTACATTACAGGGAACTACCACTTGTAAGCAAAGTTGTTGAAGGTCTTCCATAAATGTATACAAAACTTGATGGTGTTTGCAAAGGATGCACAAAATAAAAGAACACAAAGAAGACATTTCCAAGTAGCGAGAGAAAGGAAAAATGAATCTTGGAAATCATTCACTCCGATGTATGCGGTCCGATGTCATCTAGTTCATTAAGCAGGTATGTATACTATTTTTATTTCATTGATGATTTTTCTAGGAATACATGGATATACTTCATGAAGAACAAATATGAAGTATTCAGCAAGTTCAAGGAATTCAAAGCCTTGATCGAGAACCACACTGAAAGGAAGATCAAGACTTTTTGATTAGACAATGGCAGAGAATTCACATAAAATGAATTCAAAGAGTTATGCAAAGACTTAGGGATTAAGAGGGAGTTCTCCACTCCATATAATCCACAACAGAATGGGATTACAAAAAGGAAGAATAGAACTATCATGAAAGTTGCAGGAGCAATGCTTCATGATCAAGATCTTCCTATGCATCTATGGGAAGAAGCTGCCAAAATAGAGGTGTATGTACAGAACCATACTCCACACAGAGTACTAGAGAACAAGACACTTGAAGAAGTATTTTTCGGCAAGAAACTAGAAGTTAGCCATCTCAGAATATTCGGTTGTCCAGTGTACATACACATTTCAAAAGAGAAGAGAACAAAATTAGATCCTTTAGGAAAGAAGGGTATACTTGTGGGATACTCTGAAAGCTCGAAGGCTTATAGAATATAATTCACAAGATTCAAGAAGATTGACATCAGCAGGGGTGTTATATTTGATGAAGACTCAGCTTACAACAAATCTAGAAAGAGACTTGCTAAAGAACCTGAAGAAGAAGAAGCACCCAAAATTCATGATACAACCATGAATGAAGAAAATTAAGAAGAAGATAGAGAATTTGAAGAACCACAAGAACTTGTAGATCCACCTTAGGAGAATAATCCTCATAAAAGGAAACCTGCTTGGGTATGATAATCTATCCAAGGTGCAGAAAGATATGGGGCTCCAGAAGAGAATCACAGAGAAAGAAAGAGGACCAAATCCTGCTTCGAGTATGTAGCATTATTATGTGATTCCATCGATAAAGAACCTTCCAATTATGAAGAAGCGGCAGAACAGAAATAATGGAAGGATGCTATGATCGAAGAGTCTTAATCAATCATGAAGAATGGTGTTTGGGATGTTTTCCCAAAACCAGAAGGGAAGTCAGTTGTAACTTCTGAATGTATCTACAAGATCAAGCATACTGCAGATGGTAGCATAGACAAATATAAAGCAATATTTGTTGCTCGCGGTTTCTCCCACAAAGAAGGAATAGACTATGAAGAAACCTTTGCACCCATAGCCAGATACACTTCCATCATATCAGTACTTTCTCTGGCTGCAGTAATGAAATGGAAGATACACTAGATGGATGTGAAGATTACTTTCTTGAATGGTGTAGTGGAAGAGGAAGTGTATGTGGAGCAACCACTCGGTTTTGAGACACATGACAGGGAGTCTCATGTATGTAGATTGAAGAAATCCCTGTATGGTTTTAAATAGGCACCCAGGACATGGTACGACATAATTGATGGTTTCCTATCCATTTTGGGCTTTACCAAGAGTAAAGCAGATTCCAACCTTTACTACAAGGTTGAATATGGCAATCCAGTGATACTCCTATTGTATGTGGAAGATCTATTTGTAATAGGTATGGATGGGTTGATCGATTATACAAAGAGGAAACTTGCTACCGAGTTTGAAATGAAAAACTCAAGTATGATGCATTATTTTCTAGGAATGGAGGTGTGGAAGAATGTAGATGGAATCTTCCTCGAACAAGGGAAGTATCAGTAGAGATCCTGAAGAGATTTGGGATGATGGACTGCAAGGCCTTAACCACACCTATGGAATCAAACCTGAAGCTATTGAGTGATACTTCATGTAAGTTAATTGATGCCACGATGTATCGTCAGATGAATAGGTCCTTGATGTACTTGATGAATACGAGACCAGATATTTTCTTTGCTGTCAACACCTTGAGCCAATTCCTGACAGATCCGAGACATGTTCACTTGATTGCTGCAAAGCATATTCTAAGGTACCTGAAGGGTACACTTGATTATGGGATCAAGTATAATACTGATCAGAGGATTAACCTGGAGGGTTATGCTGATTCAGATTGGGCAGGATGTGCCATAGTATGGGATCAGGTGTGATCTCTTGGTTTAGCAGGAAGCAATCCTATGTAGCATTGAGTACAGCTGAAGCAGAGTATGTCATAGCTTATTTAGCTAGTTGTGAGGCAGTATGGCTGAGGAAGATACTATCTGATTTATTTGATCTCCAGTTAGATGCTACTTGTATATCTTGTGAAAACCAGAGTTGTGTGAAGTTGTCGGAGAACCCGGTGTTCCATGACAAGTCGAAGCATATCGGGATCAAGTATCACTATATCAGGGATATGGTGTAGAGATGAGTAGTGAAGCTCCAATATGTTGCGATGGACGGAGAGATATCTGATGTGTTGACTAAGCCATTGGCTAGGGTGAAGTTTGAGTACTTCAGGGAAAATCTTGGTGTCCTCCAAATCAAGATTCCTCCCAAGAGGAAGTGATGTGTCTGTGTTGAGCCCTTCTGACATAGTGAGAGGATTGGTTCCTTCCATGGTCAGATGTAAGTGTTGTGCCCTTATGACCTGGTGAGAGGATTGGTTACTTCCATGGTCACATGTAAGTGCTGTGCCCTTGCGACATTGTGAGAGGATTGGTTCCTTCCATGGTCAGATGTAAGAGCTGTGACATGGTGAAAGGATTGGTTACTTCCATTTTTAGATGTATGTGATGATTCCACATCCAACATGAAAAAGGTTTGGCTCTCTAAAGACACATATAATATGAAAATGAACTAGTTCTGTGTGGGTTCCACATCCAGCATGAAAAATGCGTGGCTCTGTGAAGACACATGTAGTATGAAAAAGGACTATCTCTGTGTGGATTCCACATCTAGTATGAA
This sequence comes from Pseudotsuga menziesii, assembly GCA_001517045.1. Classification (NCBI taxonomy): domain Eukaryota; kingdom Viridiplantae; phylum Streptophyta; class Pinopsida; order Pinales; family Pinaceae; genus Pseudotsuga; species Pseudotsuga menziesii. The sequence goes on along the minus strand of LPNX010419340.1, from coordinate 861,747 downwards.
AAAGGACTACCTCTTAGAAGACTCATCCAGTATGAAAAAGGACAAGATCTATGTGGATTCCACATATAATATGAAAAAGGACTAGCTCTGTGTGGATGCCACATCTACTATGAAAAAGTACTAGCTCTGTGAAGACTCATCCGGTATGAAAAAGGACTGGCTCTATGTGGATGCCACATCTAGTATGAAAAAGGACTAGCTCTGTGAATACTCATCTATTATGAAAAAGTACTAGCTCTGTGTGGATGCCACATCTAATATGAAAAAAGACTAGCTCTGTGAAGACTCATACAATATGAAAAAGGACTGGCTCTATGTGGATGCCACATGTAGTATGAAAAAAGACTAGCTATATGAAGATACATCCAATATGAAAAAGGAATGGCTCTGTAGATGTACATCCAGCATGAAAAAGGGATGGCTATGTATAACTTCCTGTGATGAGAAGAATCATGAGATAACACCCGTGATGATCTAGATCAAGTGATGATCTAGATCCAGTGATGATGATCCAGATCTAGTGATGATGTCCAGTGATGATCCAGATCGAATGATGATCTAGATCCAATGATGAAGATGACTTGAAGATGAAGATGAACTGAAGAAGACGAGGACTCGATGATGATCCAAATGATACAGAGAAGAAGAATTGTGTTGATAAATTGTGTTGAGAGAATACCTTCCTAGTTAAGAGGGAGTGTTGATGTAACTGTAACTTTAAAATGTATTCACTTATATTTCTTATTTATTGTAACCCGATGTTTATTCTGTGAAGTCTCTGTAATGTACTTGAGTCATGTCATTCCTCGATGTTCCTATCAAGAGTTTATATAATGTAAACAAGTCATGTCAAGTCATTGTGGGTAACCCTCCTATTGATCAAGGGTTAAAGTGCCCACAGTTCCGGGGCACTAGGGTTATTAGACTCTCCTAGAGAAGTCGGCCCTGGTAGGGATTTGTTAAGTCGGGAATTAGTATAAATAGAGAGATATCCTCTCTATTTATTACACACTCACTCACACTCAGTTGTAGTGCATAGATGAGGAAGAAGAAGACAATGGGTCTAGGAAGAAAGAGGTGACTGTTGTCATGAGATCATCTTACTGTTTTGGGGTTTTACTTTTGGTGTTGATTCTATCTATGAGGAAGTTGCGGGGTTTTCTGTATTTATGGTTTCCCCAAGGATAAACATTGTGTTCATTTTCTCTTGTGTTTGATTTTTGTGCTTGTTATTCTCTCAGTGAAAATATCCTAATATAATGCTAGCTTAATGTTAAAAATCTAGCATCGACTTGGAAAGGAATATGCACATGTCAAATATTTGTTTGTCATTTTATGAGATGGTAGTTGAATTGTTGGTGGCAAGTCACAGGATACAAAAATGATCGTCTTCAACATAGATTCCACATATTTTTTTAGTGGAAAATTTCTCCTCATTATGTTTCTATAGGAGGGTATCTCATAGAGAAATTCTTCATGGAAGAAACCAAGAATTTAGGGTCAAATTATCAATTTTATAGTTGCTATGGAATATGAACATGCTGCATGGACATATATTATATTATTGTATGTTTGGAAGAAGGACACTTTATTCAGTTATTACACATGAAAATTAATCAGACAAGGTACAAATGTCCCATGTAATATTTTTAGCTATATATTTCCATTTTGTCCTCAACATGATGGATTTGCTTGCGATTTAATTCCATATTTAACAGGTAAAAGAGATGGAGAAGATGTGAGGGATGAGAAATCTGTAAAAATATCAAAGTAACATCAACTAAACAAGAAATATGACCAAGTATGTTTGTACTTATTGCAAAATAATCTGATATTTGATGAAGAAAGGATAATCAAAAGAACTTTAGTGGCATTTCATTTAATAACATAATCCGTTAATCTCTATGTTTTCTGTCGTGAATTCAATTTCTAGAACTTGTCATTTTCTAAAGAAGAAAAATATCCTTCAAGAATTCTCTTTACACTTCATTATAGTAAAATAGTCTTCCAAACTCATATTCTTTGGTAAAATATCCTTTAAGAATATCTTCAAACTCTCTACCTAGAAAATTTTTCCAAAATTCAAAGTCATATTCCCGATTAAAAATCTTAAAGAAAAACATGTTTCCTTTGAGATATGTTGAGGCATAAACTATTAATTTTTTTTATCAAAATTGCACTTGCAACGAATCTCATATTAAACTACAACATAAATGGTTTGAGTGTTAGATTGAAGATGAAATTTGTAGCCAAATTTTAAAATCCAGGAAACAAAAATCAAAGAAAAAGTAAACATTTTCTTCATTTTTAAATGAAATCATGTTAGGGATATTTTTGGCATGTAAATCAACCATTTGATTAATAAGTACATGAATGTATATGTACTGATAAAAACAATATCTTACATATTTTAATATCCATTTATCTTCCTAAATCTTGCATTGTGGTAACAATGTTGCATGATGAAGCAACAAATCAAAGACCTTCCACCATAGTGACATTATTTTTGACTTAAATGGATCTAATGTCCACTGGAATATTAACTACTGGACATTATCAAATTCCATTGATTATTATTGTGTCTCCTTCAATATTCATTATAATCTCAATTGTTCATAATCAGCTAAATGAATTTGTGATAGTTGAATCACTGAATCATTTAACTTATCCTTTTCTCTTGCCATTATTAGGCTATTGAGCTTGAAGCTCAGGTTGTGAAAGGATAGGGGAAAAATCATGTGAAATGGTTCCCTATTGCAACTGCACAATATAGAATTCTTTGTGAAGTAATAAATCCTATATTCTAATATATTTTTATATAATAAAATTTATATAACAATGTTAAGAAATTTGTGAATAAATATACTCTAATTCCAGAAAGTAGTGTTGCACACTGGCTATAAATATATTTTTCGGGTTGCTTTGCTAGAATGGGTTGAAAAGAGCTTTTTCAAAAGTGTATTGTGAAAGACTTTGACATTGAATATTTTGGTGGAGGTGGGGCTTTTATTAAATGAAATAAATTTATCTCATTTTTTGGAGTTCAAAAAATACCTATTATTTTTTTCCTTGGTGGTATGAATTGTTTTGTGGCTCCTAATTTTCATTAACAATGTAAAATTTGCTTATGTGCTCAACATGGAAAAAAAGGCAAAGGTTGTTCATCTAAGAGACTATACATTATGATGTGAATGCAATCGTGGGGATGACTGGGATAGGTGAGAAACGTTACATCGTGTGAAGGAAAACTTTATATGTAAGTATCGTTACCTAGGATTTTGTAAATATTATTATTATATATTATAATAATTTGATAAAAAAATTAAATTAATAATTAATAATTTTAATATTTGATTATTACACTCTTAAAAAATTAAAAAATTATAAATTAAAATTTTATAAAAAAAAAACTTTACCTAAACCTCGGATCAGTCGGCTAACTATAATTAAATTTAAAAAACTTCACTAACTAACCCTTATTTATTACTCCGGTGCTGCAGCTAATCCAACTGACTACGTGTCCTCATGATGGTTCCTGATTTGGAATCGAAATGTTGAATTAAAAATGACTACTGCGGATTTTCCGGAAAAAACCCCACATCAACCTAACTCACCACAGAAACTTAAAAACTGAAATATTATTATTATTTTGCTTATTGACTACATTTCTACTTTTAAAGATTTATACTTCTAAAACATTTCAATTTTTGTGTTTTGCATTTTGTTTTCTAGTTACCATTGAATCAACGAGGGATTTCCACTTGAGGTGATTTTTACTGAAGCCGTGAACATTCTCGAAGAAAAATGTGAATGAATATTGGTTGAATTCTTATGACTTGAAAATGTATGTCAGAATATTCATTTCATGCAACAACATCTTAGTGTTGGAAAATCAATATCATCAATTTCAAAATAATCAAAATGTTAAAGGTTGTGCCTATAACAAATATTTTTTACAAGGTGATATATAGTGTCATGACTAAGTTTGAATTGAATATCCACTGTAAATGCATTTGAATTAGAAACAATTATTAATGACCTTTGTGTATCTTAAAATGGTGAAGGCCTCGAGTTAAGATAATTCTCAGCAGCAGGCCTATGTTTTCCTTTACTATGAACTAATTCTTGTTTCTCTTCTATGTACGAATGATTTGCAAAAAGCTAAGAATTGGGACTTGAGTCTTTGATTTTTCAAACATTTCATGTTGAATTGGTTCAAGAACCTTATTTCCTTCATGTTCTAACACTATTTTTTATTATAGAAAGTTTCATTCTTTTCATGGTCATTGGTTAGCATGAAGAAGTGGTTGTTTCACTTTCATGTAAAACCAATTTGCGCCGGGATATTATTTGAGAATTATCCCTCAAATATTGGGCTGGGAATGCTCTCTTCTTTATATTTCAATCTTATTTAATTATAAATATTATAAGTTACACACTAGGGAGAATTTCTTTGTACCTACCATGAACATTGCATAAAAAAAAAGTAGTATAATTGACCATCTATTGTGCTAAGATTCAGTTATTTATACTCTACTTTTATGATTATGAATGAGGGGTTCCATTTTTGTGAAGAGAGAAATATTAAATATTGGGAAATCATTTTTAATTGAGCTTGTTCTTATTCTTTATAAATGAGTAGTGGTTTGACCATAGACATGGAGTTTACTCTTTTTCTATTGCTATGATAAATTTCATACAAAATCAGATATGATAGAGATGAAACTAATTTTCTCCATAATTGGAGATTGGAAAAAGGGAAAGGCGATCTCTATCTTATGGGAGCTATATTAGGTTCATTGAATGTTTTTTAAACCAGTTACTTAAGTTTTCAAATTTCTTGTACATCCTTGTGTGTAGGTGTAGCATGATCATCCAAAGTATGATCATAATATATATCTCGGTATATAAAGGAAGTTCTAAACCACATGTTTTTCTTATTTTTTTCCATTTATAATTTTATTGCATGTGCTTAACTAGTTATGTTGTACAACTATTGGACTATGCATCCAATAGACGGGTAGAGTAAATTACTGCTTTCATGTTTTCAATTTATTTTTGTTTTGTTTAAAGAGTGCAATTCCATGTGGGAATTTTGGACAAAGTTGAAGAGTTGTGGGAGATTTTCTAGTTCTCTTTCAAGGTATATATGATAGTGGGATTAGCATAGTCTATCTTTAAAATTTATTTTGTTGTATTTATATATTAATTTGAACATGGTTTCTTTCCTCGATTGCAGGTTAGTGATTGTTTAAGTCACCTATGAATACAATGATCATGTAAATATTCATACTTCTTGTCAGCAAGTAAACTCAAAGTTATTGTTGCTAATATTTCATCTCATTTCATTTCCATTTATCTAGGGGCTAAGAGTACTTAGAGCTAATTCACATTATTCTTGATGTGAAATGGAATTAGTAGTATATTTCTTTTTACTATTCTATATATATATTGGGTGTTGAGTTTCTCAATTGGAGACTAAAGAAAATAACAAGGGATGCTATCTTGTTGATTCCAAAAGTTCTATATATATATTTTTAAATATGTTAGAAGTTACTTTTTCCTAGGATGGGCATATATATCGTAGGAATGAACATCCAATATTATAAAACTCTCCAATTAATGTCTAATAATATGTCCATCCATTATAATATCATGCGATAAGTAAATTATTTATTGGTTTAATATATGTGGAGGTTTTTTGTACAAATGTTTTAAGCAAAGAAATACTCCGTGACCTAGACTCTCCCTACGTTACCTCCACTAGTTTGTACTCCTTCCGTAAAGGAATGCTGGCCGGAAAGGAGCAGCCTACTAGTTCAAGTTTTGGTCCTTTGAAGTTAATATGGACATCCAAATATGATTGAAACTATTTGAAGGTTGTGTAATATGTTGGAACCTGAGAGAAACACACACTTTTGTTCATTTTATAGGGAATGGTGGCTTGGCCCACATTGGAAGAAGATTATTTTGGGACACAATTTGCTCATCATTTGCTTCTATAGAAACTGAAATTCTTCTTTCCTAGGCATCATACACTATTATCTTCAAGTTACCAATGAATTTTCAGTCAAATTCATACATCTTGGCATGACTCTAGATGACTTGGTAGATAGTTTAACAATGGGTGCATGCTTTTCATTTCTATACTTTTATTGTATTTTTTCATTTTTCATCATTCAAGGGTACAAAATAATGATTTCCAAGTTACTATAGATCCATAATGGCTTACCTTGTACTAGTCCTTTAAGTTCTTGAACTATTTTATTAAGTGCAAAAATATATTTGCACTTAAAAAATGTAGTTCAAAGACTTGAATGAGTAGTACAAGGTAAGACATTATGGATCTCTAGCAACTTGGTAATCATTATTTTGTATGCTTGAATGTTGAAAATATTGTTTGAATATCATCACTGCCAAGAAATAACAACTTCTTAAAGGGTGATATCTTAATGGTAGAGCACCTGCCTAATTATATGTAGGAGATCGGTAGTCAATTCCTCAGTTCTCTATCATAAGTTCGTGACTAAGAAGAAAAATGAATCTGCATATATATGACTATTAGTAGCTAATTTATAGTATCTTATAGCACAACTAATGTTTAGTCGTATTTATTCGTATATTTGGTCATTAATTATGATAGTCAATGACTAAATTAGTGACTAAATCAATGATTATCAATGACTAAATAAATTACTAATAATTCAACCAATTGATGACTAAGTGAAATACAACTAAGTTATTCAAGCTATAAGATAGTGGAAATTAGCTACTATTAGTCACCAACTCAAAAATATTCATTTATAGCCAAATTTTAATCATTTTTTTAGTCATTAATTTCTCATGTTGTACTAGTGAAATGGCCCTGCATTTTAACCACTAGAGTTGTTCTTCTATTGTTAGTAAATATCATCGTTTTAATTCACATTCTCTTACATTCCTCATCTCCTCCTCTATTAATGTTTCAGAATTATTGAAACCATAAATTTCCTTCAATTTATCCTCTACTTCCTTAAGCTGACCCTGTTTTCTAGCATTGTAAAACTTTTCCCATTTATTTTTCTCGTTTCTTGTTCTTTTGATATTATCCTAAAGTTGTTTCATAAAGGAGTAATTGGAAGTGTCATTTAGGGGAAACCAGGTTTCCATCACTATGTTCCAATAATCTTATTCAAGGAGTGAGGAAGGGTTGAACTTAAAAGGAGGAGAAATTTTTTTCTCGTCTCTCCAAAATATAAAGAGCTGGTAGATTATTTCATAAACCTACAAACTCTATCCATGTTTTTTGTATGAGTGGTTGCAACATAAAATCTTCTAATATCAATAATATTTCCAGTATTTTGGATATTACTTGCTCCCCACTTTTGTTGTTCCTCCAGGATGGTTATACTCTTAGAGGATGAAGTTCAATCAATCCTTTGGAGTCAAATAGGATGCTGAAGAAGTTGCTTAAACAATCCAATGTTGTTGACGAGCCCCAAATTTATCTTTCTGATAAATAAAGGTTCATATCTCCTCCCATAACCATATTTTTGGGTTCATGATCACCCTAAGGAAAATAACGAATCTCTGAAAATCATTCTATTCTGATAAGGTCTGTAAACATTTAAAAGATAAAAGGTTTCCCCATAGTTTTTTTCTTCCAACATTGTTTTTAAAACCATTTTGTACCTTTCAACCTTGATTTATATAAAATCAGGACTCCATGATGTTACAAGTCCTTGTGAGTGTCTATCCAAGCTTATATAAGCAAAGGACCATTTTTTAAGCCATGGTTTTAAGACTTCAATCACTTTGGTTCCTTCCATCATTGTTTCCTGTAATAGGATGATCATAGGTTTTGAACTAGTAATAATCCTTTTAAGAGATTTTAATTTTCGAGAGTTCCCTAACCCTCTAGTATTGGAGGATATGCATAGAATCAAGAAACATTGGGATGGGTTATCCCTGCTCTAACGGCCCTTTTAATTGTTTCATGTTTCCCCGTTTTTACTTATTTTTCCGCTAGAGTTTTAGCTTTCAATATTTGAGATCTCCACCTCAAGGTTACCTTAGGAATCATATATAGGGCCATATCACCCTTTGAATCTAGCTCTTTTCCCCCCAAAAATGTTTTTTCAGATCATGTATTATATATTTTTTGCTTTACCCGAGAAGTTGGTTCCTTGTTCTCTTTCAAAGATAATGACACCTCACTGGGGGCCTTTTATGGGCTTGCACATTTTTCCTCCTCCCCATATTCTAGAATATGTGTCACAGTACCAAATTTCACAAGACTTCCATCTACTCCCTCATTATTTATATGCATAGTTGAAGGATCTATGTCTACTACTAGAGAATTTAATTCAGTGACAGAAGGGAATGTTTCAGGGGAGGGTTCACTCTTACCCATGTTTGGTCATGTAACCATCTCCATTGAATTCACTTCGAGCTGTGACCTGTCACCTTTCTGTTTTGTCTTTTTAACGCAAATTTTCTACTACTAAACTTGGCTCGCACTTTTTTTAGGACAATCCTTTATTATATGACCCACTTGTCTACATGAAAAAAAATGGAAGGGGATCTTGTAGCAATCCAAGCATTGTTTCCATGTGCTATCATGCAGCTATAGTAGGATTTCTCTATACAATCCATCCCTCAAATACAACTTCACCACTATTTTATCACATCTTTTATCCAACTTATGTTCCGAGTTATCTTCTAGCAAGACAAATATCCAAATTCTTTCACTAATTGCTTCCAATATTTCTTTCTTCCAGAACATCATCAAGAGATCAGGTAATATTTCCCAGATTTGTTGAACACACTATGGTTCTCTATATGATTCAAAATCAATCTTCCACCTCTTCAATATCATCCTTGAGGTCCACCACTTCCAAGAATTATCCAACAACATCTATCTTTCTTCTTATTTTTCTACCCTAAAAAGGATCCAACCAAATTAAACAATGTGAAACAATGGCATTTTCTTCAGGTATGGTTTCCAATTCTCATCCATCCACCTTTTCAATGCTTCTTCACCAACTGATTTACCATATAAATGTCCTACCAAGGCCAGTGACAGGTACTCTCGATTATCGTTTAAGTCGATATCATTACCCACTGATAATGATACAATGTCCTTCTTAACGTGTGCCCCTTTCTTATGCATTGGTTCATGTTTCTTTTTGTTCTGGGAGTACGAAAACAACTATTTCTTTTCTTGCACTAAAACCTAAACTTCGTCATTTTGTTCGTGGGAGCGGTCTTTTCCTCCTATGACTACTTTGAATTAACTATGTGAATAAAAATTGGTACTCATGGTGAGGGATTGTCATAATCGAAATTGTTGATTATCTTATTTGCCAAAATATTACCTCAACAGGGTTCACATGTT
>LPNX010419340.1:768494-852231 GCA_001517045.1 Pseudotsuga menziesii | reverse complement strand
TATATATATATATATATAAATTCATATGTGAAAATACACCACTCTATTTTGTGCTTATTATGTATGTTTAAATATAATTCCATTCTCCATCCACTTTATATGTTAGGATTATCTAACAAACAAACAAAAAATTAACGATTGAATGCATTTCTAAATGTTGTAACAATAAATTTACCACAGACATACATACATACATACATATAATCTATTTTCTTTATACCTAACAAATTTATGATGATGATGATTAACATCTATTGAGACCAACTTTGGTCTGTCAGACCTTAATAAGGATAATACTTGGTTTAATTTAAAATCTTGCTCATGTGTTAAAAAATATTCCAACATTCTTTGCAAGCTTACTATAGTTTTTGAAAGTTAGGAGGTTATAAAACATTGTATTGTAGAAAATACTATGAAACTAAGATCTAATGCATGCGTAAGCAAGGCATTCTAAGAGAAATTGATTTTCATCGTCAACTCTCATAGAATCACACAGATGGAAAACCCTTTCTACTGAACGAGTATTAGGAATAGACCAACGCCCTGTTTTGTTATGGATTTCATGAGAGTTCCTTCTAATCTTGGCTTTATTAATTTTATTCCGTGAGCTAGTTACTATCGAAAGATACTTCTGATCTTCCAAGTTAGGATTAATGACCTCCTTATAGTATCTTAATTTTCTCTTAACCTCTAAATTTTCCTCACACCAGAATTTCTCTTTAAACTTAGAAGTAATAATATTTTTGACATTATCAAACATGAATCATTAAACAAAATTAATAAAAAATTGTTAATAATTGATATATTTATTATACATATCATTAAATATATACACACATAATTAAAAAAAATTTGAAAAAAAAAATCCTTACTTCCATTGCAAGTTACCCATGTAGATCACAATCGAACCTAAACGATTTATATAAATGTCAAAATCTAAAGTCCCAATGGAGTTAGAAAATCTTCCTCAAGAAAATAGTATTTGGATATTTAAATAGTATTTGGATATTTAAAGGAAGTTGACTGTATTAGTGGTCTTCATGGTAATTAACACACAATTTTACACATTCCGCAATATGATTTAAAACAAAACATAAAATATTTTTACCCACATTCTTAATCATTAGTTGAAATGGCACCTTCTACGTTTTTCACCCAATTTAGAACTTGAACTCGTGCATCAACACTTTCATTAAAAATATATGTTTATGTAACATGGGATCCTTCATTGTGGGATATTTTTACTCGTAGTGAGATTGCAATAATCCAAAGATTCAATAAGCACAAGGTTATGTTATATGTTTATTCATCTTTATATCCATCTAGTTTTGTTATATCTCTTAGTGGTGATAGTCTTGAGCATAACAAGAGACTCTCTACACTTTTGGAAGATTAGAACGATAACAGAGCAAAGAGGGTGATCTTTTTTGGATATTAAAATGATAAGAGAGAAAATAATATTGTCTTTATTTTCATGGATTAGAAAGCGAGTGAAAAACAAAACTCAAAGATAAAATTTATTAATTTCTCTCACTCCCACTTCAATTATTAATCTTTATCTCAATTCATGGAGTGACTTGTATCATATGTAAAGGTATTATTATCATGAGAGGATAAGTTTATATTTTTCAAATTTTCGATATATTGTTTTGACATGACAGCCATGTATAATAAAATATTGACGGTACCATAAATTTTCGATAATTTTAATTTGTCTTTATAAATTTTAATTTTGTTTAGATATTTTTATCGAGTAAAAGTGACACACTGCAACAAATTAAATATACGTATTCAAAAATGTTGATGGTTACTTCAATTCTATGCACTAGAAAAAAACTGATTCTAAGAATCGGAGCTAGAGCACTCGAAGTTGCAAACTTTGAGCTTATGAAAGAAATGGAGGAATTATCATCCCATTTATGTCATCCTAATTATATATATGGTTGGCACACAAACTACAATCCAATCAAAAGGAAACTAGTGTCAAATCACACCATACATGTGCTTCATAGAGGGGTGTTTACAACCTTCTCAATTTTATGAAAGTTTATTTTTCATTATTTTTTTAAATTACCACAACATTTCAGTTAAGATACTAAAATTATTCCAACATTTAATAAAGGTATTTAGTTTATAGATAAAGATACTAAAATTACCACAATAGAGATAAGATATGGTTTAATTTTTTTTCATTTAAAAAAACGAAGATTCATTTTTTTCAAGTATTTCTTAGCATGCAATTCCAACATTATAAAGTAAAAACATGGCTACTTTATTGAGAAACGATTTTCATTCCTTTTTGTTGGTTTTTCCACCCTTGGTATTGGATGTGAGCTACATAGTAGAAAGTAGAACTGCAATAGTGGGAACAAGTCTTAGTGGAGGAAACACCTACCTGCTTCTAAAGAAACATTCAAGTATATAATAAGGAAGTTTTGAATAATATATGCCTCACAAATTAAGGAAAAATAGGTCATCCCCATGGATATGACACAGAGACATAATTGTATACAAATTGGAATTGTAGAAGTGGTGAGCACAAATCCATGGGGAGTCAGCAGAGAAGAATGTCCCTTTTCCATTCATGCATTGCTTCTATGGTTTCCCCTCTTTCATTTTGGTGCCAAATTATTTTACCCATTAATGAAATATAACAATCGTTATTCCGATCATCAAAGAAGGAAGAAAATAAAGCACATGAATGGGTGTTGATAATCAAGCTTTATCTTCAACACTTTTTTGAATAGTAGCGAGTGAAATTCCTCAACACTAACTTCCCATAGACCTACTATTAAAATTAGTAATAGATTCCCCCATATATTACTAGTTGCGTTTAACAGAGCAAGCGTGAAACTTGAAATAAGAAAATGAAATGAAATCATGATTTTAACTCTTTGAGCCCCAAAATGCCTCAAGTTTTTGTTTAGTTTACTTTTCTACTAAAGAGCATTCCCCAACATTCCTAAGAAACTTTCAGAAAATTAACTAGTGCATAGTACATGTATTAAAAAACCTTCACAGCTAAATCATAAAACTAATCAATATTTGTTTTGCATTATGAAAATATCTACATGTTTTTCCTACCCTTTATATAATGGGGCGTTTTGAATTTATTAAACGTTATAAGTAACAAAATTTGATAATCTGCTACAACTTATGGATGATGGAGGTGTTTCCGCCTTTCACACACCTGGGTCACATGGCAGAAATTTTCAAGCCACTCAGTGTGTCCTTGGGGGCAAGTCTTGAGTCAAGGCTATCACCTTGTTCTTGACTCCTTCGTTTAGGCTCAACTCCTAACGAAGCCAAGGGGGGTAGACCCTATTAAGTTACTAAGGAAAAATTATTTAGTATGGTGATGTTATATTGAATGAGTTACTTAGGAGTTTGAAACTTAACCATAAACAACCATAGATGACAAAATACAAAATGAACGCATGAAAGCACAATGCTGAGATAGAATATATATATATATATATATAGAAAGAAAATAGCCAGTTCCTTAAAATGGAGTCAAAAGATAATCAATGTACTTGCATGTGCTTGGAGTGAATGTTTTGTGATTGCCTCTTGGTACATTTTAAGTTAATGTGAAATATGAGTTGATTAAAATTAGGCAAAGGGGTGGACTCCAGATATACCCGAGAGTACTCGGAGTATGTCCAAAACTAAACCTTCACGGCTACCGGCAAGGAATATGTGGGATGAATGGAGTCTTTCAGGCTATTGTTCATAATGCACCCATAGATGTAACAAAGATCGGAGCCTCGAGGTCACTTTTCAGGAGTTTTCTCTTCCTTTGGGTATTTTTCCACCGTAATGGTTTGATCGAGGTGTTGGATTTTCACCTGTTGGTTTGTCAATTTGGGAGAGTGAATCCTAATTATTCTAGTCACTCAAGTGATTTTGATGCATCTTGATGGATCAGATGAACCACATTCAAGTGCAGAGCATACACATCGGAGTCTTGTCAATTTTAGTAAATTTTAGACAAGGTGTTCTTATTAAAAAGAAAATCCCCCAGGAACCTCTTTCGATCCAAGTGTATCTTAATCGAGGAATCAAGGAGGGGTTAATTTTAATATAGATGATGAAATAGTTGATGAAAAAAGAAAAAAAAGATACATAATGACATTTTTCTAATTAGTCCTACCACGTATCTCTTTCCCCTTTCGGGTCAATCAAGAAGTTGTGGGGTAAGTATTAAAATTACTTTGAACCCTCATATATGTAATACGGAAATGATTTCAAATCAAATTATACTACCCTGCAGATTAGAACTACTCTATATTAAAACAGGATAAACGAGAAGGAAAAGAAAGACACGGACGCAAATCCCCCCAGGGGGGATGGGGAGCGAGCTCGAAAGAGCCTACTCAAAAAATGATTTTCATTTATTATTATTGGTTACAATGTCAGAAAGCTGAAATATCATAAACCTCTTGGTCCTTATATGGGATGAAACCAAGATCTTACAACTTTGCCAAATTTTTAAATTTTAGTGAAAGGGGAGACCCCTGGGGGGATTTGAATGCTCTTGAGGCCACTTTTGAACAACAGATTCTTTTATTTTCTGTTACATATGCTAAAAAACAACAAGCATGTTAGAATAACATATTCCCAAAATCACTTTAAGAGTACCTTTGGATCATCCTACCTTAACTCAAAAAAGTTAAAAGTAGCTAAACAGGTGAAAAACGAACCAAGGAAAGCAAGCTTTCCTTCAGATCTTGGATTGTTGTTTGTGTAGACAATGAAAAATGCACTGATTGTTGGATTTAATATTTTTTAAATATAAAAGGAAATCTACAGCATGCAACCTATTGATTTTCTTTAACTTGCCATGCAAAATGGATGATTTCCTTATGCTAGATCTAGAATGCTCAATGATACTTTTCAGAAGTGAGATCTAGACTATGAGATTTGAAATAGCAGATCTATGTAAATTTTACTTTGATATAACAGATCCAAATGATAACAAATCTTTCGAACACAGTAACCAGGTAAGAAAATTGATTTTTTGAAGGAGAAACAGAGCTAAAGAGTGTTGGAAGCCTCGGAATGTTGAGCTTTGGAGTCTGCTTTGGTGGAACATCGAGGGACTATGTCATTCAAAATATCTTGAATATGAGGAGGATGCAAACCCAATCAACCTCTTCTGCAAGCGAGATCACCTGCAACTTAGAAATCCTTGCACAAACAGATGGTTAAAACATAGGTGCTGCTGGAAGAGATAATCAGAAAGCATGCAATTAAACTTAAAATACATACAACTCCAATATATATGAAACAAGAAAACCATAATAGCATAAATCAAACTATAATAAACTCTTACCTTCATAGGAGGGATCTCTCTCCTTCAAGGCCAACAATTAACCAGCAAAAGCAATGATAAATAACACAAATTATACCTCATAAGCATTTGACAATCACCATCCACACATGAAGAGCATTACACCATAGATCTAGCCTCCAAAGCTTATTTATTCTAGAATAATAAACAACAACACAGTACAAGAGAAATAACACCTCAATCCCAATTTTAACTATCTTGGAAGAGGCATCTTGTGCTTTTACTTATACAAAACCTAGGAGATCTAGCCTAGGAGGGCACAAATCCCAAGGAGGTAGACCAAATGAGGTGATGGAGAGTCAATCAATGATGATCTGAAGCTGAACTGAGCCTACTTGTCAATCAAGGGGCTGATTGAGCTGACACATCAACCCATAAACCAACACATCAGTCCACAGAGCTTCTAGGAGAGCCCATACGTGTGGAGGAGAGAGAGAGGGTGCAATTCCCCATAAAGGCTGCTAAAGATCAACTCTGGATCTGATTTGATCACCTCCTTCAGTCAAGGATTTGTTAGATCCAACCAATTTGGTTTAGATCTAACTGATTTCAATCAAATAATCTAGGAATCCCCTGATCTAGGATTCTAGATTTGCTCCATTATTCATCAATTTATTAATTAAAATAATCAATAATTGATTTTTTGGTGATTTCTAACCTAAGTGATGAAAAATCACTCAAAACGAATAAAAAGTGAGTCCATGGGTTTACATGGTTCTCTTAGCTTGAAAATGAGCACCTACATGACTGAAACTGATTATTTGGCCCACTTTTATTATGAAATCAATTTTTCCAATTAAACAATTAAAAAATAGCCTAAGTTTTGGAAAAATTAAATTTTAACAAAAAACACTGAACAAATAAAAAAAATAAAAAATTGAAAAAACCTAAGGGGACTTAGACATGTTCATATGACTCGACCATGATGCCTAGCATGTTTATACATTGACACATAGACTCTAATAACCTCAATACACCTAAATCCCAAGCCGACCACCCCAACTTTGGAGGCATGGAGTGAAAAACTCAGAAATTATTAGTCGTTTATTCAACAACCAATAATAACAAAGGGAAAAAACACCCTGGGCTGATTGGATTGACAAATAAAGTCTAAGAGACTCAGTATTTTACAGACACTATCATGCTAGAACATTTATTACAATTCCCCCATGGGGTATGAACATGTGATATAGTACAACAAAGCTTCCCAGAAGCAAGACTGAAGGTCTTCTGAAGTCTAAACAAGTTATCCTTGTCCGGTTCACTAGGCTCACTTAATAAAAAACACTGAGTATAAATTAGGTGGTAACATTCTCGCTCCAACTGTGGGACGTGTGCTCGATCTGGTCTTTAAGGCAAGGAGAGGATATAAGAACACCTGAATCTTTGGTTTATATACCATGTAAAAACATCTCAACTTGACAAGAAAAACCTCAGTAGCATAAGTTTTATAAAAAACCAAATGAACCATTAAGCTGATTTATTTAAACAAAATAAATGTAACTAACTAAAAAAAGCAAAGTTTTATTATAGCTAAGTATAAAATAGAAATGCAGAAAGTAAATGCTCTCTTTCAAGGAGCTTATTTTCCTACTCTATGCATGATATAAGAGGGTTTAAGTGTAATCAGAAATCCAATGTAACCACCTAAGAATTTTATTAACATAAAAAAAATTCCTTGTCTTTGGTTACTAGCCAAAGTAAGGATACCTTATTCAGAAAATGTAAACCTGCGTGATGATTTAGAATGGGAGGGATGGATGGGAGATTATAGGCATGAATAATGTCCTAAAAATTCTTCCCCAACTTGTATGTGCTTGTGCAGGTTTCTTCTATCCATGACTGGATAGGACTGATATACCAATCAAAATGATGAGGTAGACTGACTACATCATCATACTGATCACCGAGGCTTATCAAATGATAACTCATTGCACAAGCCCCAAGTAGCTCGAAATCATAAGGAACCTCTATATGTGAAAAATATGGCTGAGACTAATATTCCACTGACTACATCACATCTTACTTTTCACAACACTGCTTCTCAATGTCTTCACTACTAATACCTTTATGCGGCTCTGCATGATATGAATCTAAATGACCATGTGAAGGTTCTAAATGCTCCTCTTCCATACTAAAGTTTTCCCAGGCATCTAGATCCATGCTCCCCTCTATGGACATATTGTAGATTTGACTTCCACAAATTTTTGAATAGACACTCTCCTTGTTGGACATATCATGGATGGGATTCTCCATAATAATTTCACAACTTGGATTATCTATTAAATTCCAATAGTCATCACTCCCATCCATGTCATATGTAGGGGACTCTTCATCCATGGAATCATGCTCCTGCATATCCATGTCCTCCTTGTATTCACAACAATCTTCTTCAGAAAAAAAAAAATTTCAAGGCAATAAACTTTCCAAACCTTCATCTACATGAGGAGAACAAGGTCTAGTGTCACCACACACCATACTGATCTTATCATAAGTTTCTTTATAGGCTTATGTTATGATATCATGAAGACGAACTTCAATATTATCTTCAATCAAGGAAAATTTTTGGACATGTTCAATGGGATCACTTGGGAAGTGTTGCTCAGTGGGTTTCTCTAGAGGGATTTCTGGAAAAATATCAGCATTGCAACATACTTGAGAATATCTCAAATTTTCAATGTTTTCAGCTATGGTGACATGAGGAGAGTCTTCAACAATGTGTCCCATCATGGGCTGCTCTTGAAGCTCTTCAATAGGATCATCTTGGATTTTCCCTTCCTTAGAATCTTGGTGTGTATTGGGAGATACCTCATATTCTTTAATAAGCTACTTAATTACTCCCTTTCTTGAATAACTATGAGGAAACTCTTTGATGGGAGTATCATGGACCTCCTCTTCACTTAAATGTTCAAGAAGTGATTCCAAGTCTTCAATACTTTGTATCATGGAAAAAGGTCCATCATATGTTTCCATGTGATACTCTGTCCCAGATAGGTAGAAGGTACATATATTTTCAAGGAACTTTTTCAAACCATTCATACTACCCCTACCATCATGCCACTGCTCTAAAAACATCCAAAGTAAGCTTGGAAAAGAAGTTATACATTTATTAGGAAGGCCCTGATAGAACCAACAACGGGCCTCACCCCAAAAATTACCAGCAAACATTTACATCATATTGTCTTCATGAAGAATATTGAAGTCAACCATCAACTGAAGGAAAGATTTGACATGCCAAGTGGCCGAATCAACATAATTTCCATGAAAAAATGGAAGCCAATTATATGTATCCCCCACACCATTATAAGAGTTAGGAAAACCTGAGATGTTTAAGAAATCGATAGGCTGAAAAATTCCAGCTATCTGAGCACCATACTGCTCCCTTAATTCATCCATATCAAAAATTAATAGTATGCATTTGATATAACCATTAAACCTTATAATGAATAGTTGGAGCTATCAAGTGATGAGCTTTAAAGGTTTTAATATGTCGCATGGTCGCATCTACACACAACAAGTCTCAAAAAAATTATGAGAAAGCAGGGTTTTATCCCTTCAATGGAGTCACCATGTGAAAAAGAAAAATAAGCATTTATAAATCTTTTCACAAAAAATATTTTTTGCTTTTCTTTGTAAAACTATAAACTGGAAAAATGTTAGTGGATTCGCTAGATGAAAATTAAAGATATACTCTAAGCATTCATCAAACAAAGGAAAAACAAGAAGGAAGAAAACAAAAGTTGTACTCCTGGAATAAAAAGATTTATCCACGGCAATGGCGCAAAAAAGTGTTTCCGCCTTTCACACACCTGGGTCACGTGGCAAAAATCTTCAGGCCACTCGGTGTGTCCTTGGGGGCAAGTCTCGATTCAAGGCTGTCACCTTGTTCTTGACTCATCCGTTTAAGCTCAACTCCTAATGAAGCCAAGGGGGGTAGACCCTATTAAGTTACTAAGGAAAAATTATTTAGTATGGTGATGTTAAATTGAATGAGTCACTTAGGAGTTTGAAACTTAACCATAAACAACCATAGATGACAAAATACAAAAGGACAATGCTGAGACACAATATATATATAAAGAAAGAAAATATCCAGTGCCTTAAAATGGAGTCAAAATATAATAATTGTACTTGCATGTGCTTGGAGTGAATATTTTGCAATTGCCTCTTGGTACGTTTTAAGTTAATGTGAAATATGAGCTGATTAAAATTAGGCGAAGGGGTGGACTCCAGGTATACCCGAGAGTACTTGGAGTATGTCCAAAACTAAACCTTCATGGCTACCCGCAAGGAATATGTGGGCTGAATGGAGTCTCTGAGGCTATTGTTCATAATGCACCCATAGGTGTAACAGAGATCGGTGCCCCGAGGTCTCTTTTCAGGAGTTCCCGCTTCCTTTGGGTATTTTACCACCGTAATGGTTTGATTGAGGTGTTGGATTTTCACCTGATGGTTTGTCAATTTGGGAGAGTAAATCCTAATTGTTCTAGCCACTCAAGTGATTTTTAAGCAGCTTGACTGATCGGACGGACCGTAGCCAAGTGCAGAGCATACACACCAGAGTCTTGTCAATTTTAGTAAATTTTAGGCAAGGTGTTCTTATTAAAAAGAAAACCCCCGAGGAACCTCTTTTGATCCAAGTGGATCTTAATCGGGGAATCAAGGAGGGTTTAATTTTAATATATCTGATAAAATGGTTGATGAAAAAAGAAAACAAAGATATACAATGATGGTTTTCTAATTATTCGTACCACGCATCTCTTTCCCCTTTCGGGTCAATCGGGAAGTTGTGGGGTAAGTATTAAAATTACTTTGAAACATAATATATGGAATATGAAAATGATTTCAAATCAAATCATACTACCCTATAGATTAGAACTATGCTATATTAAAAAAAGATAAATGAAAAGAAAAAGAAAGACACTGACGCAAATTCCCCCAGGGGGGATGGGGAACGAGCTCGAAAGAGACTACTCAAAAAAAGATTTTATTTTATTAATATTGGCTAGAATATTAGAAATATGAAATATCATAAACTTCTTGGTCCTTATATGGGATGAAACCAAGATCTTACAACTCTGCAAAATTTTTAAATTTTAGTGAAAGGGGAGACCCCTGGGGGGATTTGAATGCTTCTGAGGCCACTTTCGAATAGCATCTTATTTTATTTTCTGTTACACCTTATAAAAACCAGCAAGCATGTTATAATAACATATGCCCAAAAGCACTTTAAGAGTACCTTTGGATCAGCCTACCTTAACTCAAAAAAGACTAAGTTAAAACTAGCTAAACAGGTGAAAAATTAACCAAGGAAAGAAAGCTTTCCTTGGGATCTTGGCTTGCTGTTTGTGAAGCCAATGAAATATGCACTGATTGCTGAATTTAATCTTTTTAATACATAAAAGGAAGTATAGAGCATGCAACCTATTGATTTTCTTTAACTTGCCATGCAAAATGGACGATTTCCTTATGCTAGATCTAGAATGCTTAATGATACTTTTCAGAATTGAGATCTAGACTATGATCTTTGAAAGAGAAGATCTATGTAAATTTTACTTTTGATATAGTAGATCCAAATGATAACAAATCTTTTGAACACAGTAACCAGGTAAGAAAATTGATTTTTTGAAAGAGAAAGAGAGAGAAAGAGTGTTGGAAGCCTAGGAATGTTGGGCTTTGGAGTCTTCTTTGGTGGAACACTGAGGGACTATGTCATTCAGAATATATTGAAGATGAGGCGGATGCAAACCATCTCAACCTCTTCTACAATCGAGATCACTTGCAACCTACAAATCCTTTCACAAATAGATGGTTAAAACATAGGTGCTGCTGGAAGACATAATTGGAAAGCATGCAATTAAACTTAAAATACATAAAACTCCAATAGATATAAAACAAGCAAATAGTGAGAGCATAAATCAAACTAGAATAAACTATTACCCTAACAGGATGGATCTCTCTCCTTCAAGTCCAACAATTAACCAGCAAAAGCAATGATAAATAACACAAATTATACCTCATAAGTGTTTGACAATCACCATCCACGCATGAAGAGCATTACACCATAGATCTTGCCTCCAAAGCTTCTTTATTCCAGAATAATAAACAACAACACAGTACAAGAGCAACAACACTTCAATCCCAATTCTAACTAGCTTGGAAGAGGCATCTTGTTCTTTTATTTATATAAAAATCAGGAGATCCAGCCCAGGGGGCGCAAATCCCAAGGAGACAGACCAAATTAGCTGATGGAGACTCAATCAACGCTAATCTGAAGCTGAACTAAGCCTACTTGTCAATCAAGGGGATGATTGAGCTGGTACATCAACCCATAAACCGACACATCAGTCCACAGAGCTTCCAAGAGAGCCCACACGTGTGGAGGAGTGATAGAGGGTGCAATTCCCCATAAAGGATGTCGAAGATCAACTCTGGATTTGATTTGATCATGTCCTTTAGTCAAGGATTTGTCAGATCCAGTCAATCTGGTTCAAATCTGACTGATTTCAATCAAATCGGCTGAGAATCCCCTGATCTAGGATTCTGGATTTGCTCCATTATTCATCAACTTATTAATTAAAATAATCAATAATTGATTTCTTGGGGATTTCTGACCTGAGGGATGGAAAATCACTCAAAACTAGAAAAAAGTGGGTCCATGGGTTTACATGGTGCTCTTAGCTTGAAAATGAGCACCTACATGACTGAAAATGATTATTTGGCCCACTTTTATTACAAAATCAATTTTTCCAACTAAACTATTAAAAAATAGCCTATGTTTTTGAAAAATTAAATTTTAATAAAAAACACTGAAAAAATTAAAAAAATTAAAACTTGAAAAAACCTAGGGGGACTTAGACATGTTCATATGACTCGACCATGATGCCTAGCATGTTTATGAATTGACACATAGACTCTAATAACCTCAATAGGCCTAAATTCCAAGCTGACCACCCCAACTTTGGAGGTATGGAGTGAAAAACTTAGAAATTATCAGTCGTTTATTCAATAGCCAATAATAACCAAGGGAAAATACACCCTAGGCTGATCAGATTGAGAAATAAAGTCTAAGAGACTGAGTCTTTTATAGACACTATCATGCTAGAACATTTATTACAATTCCCCCATGGGGTATGAACATGTGATAGAGTACAACAAAGCTTCCCAGAAGCAAGACTGAAGTTCTTCTGAAGTCCAAACAAGTTATCCTTGTCTAGTTCACTAGGATCACTTGATAAAAAACCACTAAGTACAACTTAGGTGGTAATAGGAGGAAATATGATATGAAAAAATGAATATACCACATTAAAATTTAACATAACTTATTGCAAATTGGTAATATTTTAGGACTTCATACTTGTCACTCCAATTAGAAATTATTCTATTCAACTAGACATGTACATGAGCTAAATTAGTTATTTGAAATTCAATGCGTGAAAGCAACAGGTGATATGCTCTATACTTCTTTCTAAAACATTCAACGACATTAAATTTTCCATATAGCATTGTACAATTAGTATGTTGTAAAATATGGCCACCCAAATTCATACATATTCATACAAAAATAACCCAGAAACAAAACAGATCTCAAAACAATAAGATATGAAACTATTTCTCGGAGAGAATGAAAATAATTTTTGAATAATCATTCTAATAATTGATTCATTTCATGAGAAACGGTTATTGATTCTAGAAATAGAAATGACCTTGGAAAATGTTAGTCTTCATATCGTCACCATATATACACTATTTGTCCCCAAAAAATGAACCATAATTATGATTCTTGTAATAGAATTTGGGACAGTGAGGATGATTTCATAGTTTTCTACACATAATAACCCCCAAAATTGGTAACATGCATTGGTTGAAGATTTATTTATCAAAATATGCAATGCTAATGGTATCTTGATCACCGAATTGCAGGGAGATTCTAATATTGGGAAAATATATAGTTGGTTCAATTAACTACTCTGTGATTAATGGAAGTGACCATGGGAGTACAACTGAGTTTCAATGAATTTAATTTTCAAGTATATTTTGGTTATGGAAATCTTATTTTTTCATTTATAATATCCATAATGTGTTTATGTGGTTTCATAATTTTTTTAGTAGCCATTGTTTTAAGTTACAAATTTTTATAATAAGTTTAATCCATTACTAAATTAATGTTTAGATATAATTCCATATACAATTATATGAATTGAAATTCCATCAATAATGTTTTCTTCCTTTTTCAATCATATAAATTCTATATAGAATTATATCAATTAAGTTACTTTCATTGAAATAATTAATTTTCCAATTACTCTAATCAACTGACCATATCCACAAATATAATTTTGTTTATGCTTTTCCTTTACATATTCATTCTCACACTAGTCCAAAATTAATTTTAATTGTGGTAAAATATTCAATGACACACAAAGAGACATAATACATAGATAACCCAAATTATATTTTAAGACATAAAATTTAGATGAGAATGAAACTTTTATTGTATTGTTGGGCTACTGTCACATTTAAAATGTTATATCAAATAGTTTCTTAAAGGTTTAGTATAATAGTTCTATATGGCCGACTTTTCCTTCATATATGCTATTGCATACTCAGTTTTTTTATTAATATGAAACTTGTACTGAAAAAATGGATATAAAAATTAAAAATAATTCTTCAAGACATTTAGTAAAGAACATTTTCGGGACATGAAAAAAACTTAAAGGACTCAATGACTATATATACCATAGTTGGAAACCTGCATTAAAAGAGCATAGCCAGCCATAGTCGTTAAGGCTATAAAAGGGGGTTAGGTTTATTGTATGACTGAATGTGATGACATACAGAGGGAAAGTAAATCAAAATGAACTCTCATTGCTGAAAATAAGGAAAACATGTTGAACACTGAATATAAGGAAGTGGAATTCTAAACTGAGACAAGTGAAATTGTCATTGGTTAGAAAATAAGACTTAAACAACTCATGAGAGAGATCAAACAAATCATAAAAGAGAACTAAAGAAAAGATGCAACATATTTTCCAAATAAAAATGGAATGGTTCTATTTGAAACTAAGAATCTTACAGAATAAGAAGATGATTTTCTAGAAATGGATTTTGATGAGAGGGGGATAAAGATCATATAGAAAGTTTACAAACTAGATCATGCATTTGTGAAGAAGCAAAGCATGAAGAATCTGTAGGAACATATTTTGTGTATATGAGTAAAATGTTGGAAATAATGGCCACACTAAGAGAGGGGTGAATCAGTCTGTGATCAATTTAAACCTTTTTACATTCTTTTAATGAATTAGAGTATATCAATCACTATGTCATCAATACATAATCAAATTCATCATGCATCATAAGAAAAAACATCACATCAAGAGAGACAAAAGAATATATGTAATTTGATCTTTATTTATTTTACATGGAAGACTACAATCTTCTCTATTACAATTAGCACCAACTAATGAAAATATCTCAAACTCGCATCACAAGACCCAACCTAGTTTTCTTAGATCCAACTAAGAAGGGTTTGGGGAGTCCAATCCTCAAGTGCAAGATTCTTATTACAATAAATAATATGGCTCTACTACACAACTAAAATATTATTTCCACGTCAATCTCTTCTCATCATTATGTTGGTCAACATTGCTCATCAATATCTAGTTAATATGCTCATCACTCTTTACTGTTGGTCAATATCTACTCATTACTCTTTTCAAACTACTCATCCACTTTTTTTGCATAGTCCTAAATACCAAGTCAATTTATTCATGTCTTTATCACCATCAAGAGTATTGGTCATAGTATCATCATCATCTGTAGTAGACTCCGAAATCAAAATGTTCAATATTTCTTAACCTGTTGTAAATGACATACACCTTGTGATAGTTGTAGGTGAATTCAAAACTGTGTTGATGCCTGGAAAAATCCCAAGTATCGACAGTAGGGATTTGTTGTAATCTCATAGATCACATGAGGTTACCAATAATACACATATAGAATCATATGAACATATAAATACAAGAGATAAGAATAGATACTAGAGTAACATATTATATTATAGAATCACATTAGGGTCCATACATATACAAAACTCAACCAAGTTCCTAATTGGCTCAATATCATATTATATATGATTACAAAGCGGTTATGAGTAACTACTTGATGGTTCGGTCAACTGACATGACCTTTGGAGGCCAACCTAATCTCCGATTAGTCGGTTAAATAGCCTAGTCAGCTCACCGACTAGCTCCTCCAACATCTCTCCCAAAAACAAAATATTTCTTCGTCTCAAGGAAATAGGGGAGGTACAAAACTCTGCTTCAAGTAGCTTCCATTCCGTTGTTTTGTCTTCATGGGATTTGCAGTCTAATAGATGGTTTTCTCTGTACACATACTTCGACTATGGCTTCTGCCAAAATGGTCAGTTGGTGTTGAAAATCGGCCCAACTGCGGAGATATTTCTGAATGTCTATGTTCAAGGTTGTAATTTCAAATAGGGTCTCCATTTTCTCCTGAATTGAGAGTTCTATAATATTATTCATGTCGGGCCCCGAAAATTGCGCTTTTTCATCTGTTGTGTTTCTCAGTATTTTCATTTGTGGAAAAATTGTGTCCACTTTGTCAATGCTGGAAAGAACATGGTTTATCCATTGATGAGATTGTCTCTCTAGCTTCTCTAGCTTCATTGTTTCCAATACAATTTGGTCTTGTATTTTTCTCTTCATTGCTTCGTCAAGACCCTGTTGATTTTCCAGTGTCTTGATCTATTCGCGGGTTTCTCAAGCCTATTGAAAGAATTAGCCATAATGGGTGTACCAGTTGTGCAAAACTTCTTTTGTAATAGCTAATTCCTCCAGATGTTCTTGCAGTACCTTGTGTGCTTCTAAAAAGTATGTGTACTATTGTCTTAATAACACAGATGTTTATTATTTTTTATCTTCTCTCTTGTTTAGTAGTTGTGCTTGAAGGATCGACCCAACACCTTTGAATAAATGGTGTGCTTTATCTAGTGATTTTTTTTTGTCGGTCTCTGCTAGTCTTATTATGACTGTCTGTATTAAAGTCCTTCATTTAGTCAGGAATTCAACTAGTTCTGTCTTTAGTTTTTCAATTTGTTTTTGTATTGTTTGGTTTCTTGTCGATGTTTCTTTGGTGAGTGCTACCAAGAGTTTGTCCAACTCTCCATCTCTTAGTTTTGGAGTTTTGACTATAGAAGTCGATCCTAACTGTTGAAGGTGGATCACGGTGGGTACCTATTGTGGCTGGTGGTGCTCTTTTTTTCTTTTCTCATTTCTTTTGGTCTTATGTTTAGAATTATGGACCACTTCTAATCTTGTTGGTGTTGATGTTGGATGCTATTGTGGTGTTTGTTATTCTTCATTCAGTGGATTCTTAGTCGACTGAACTTCTGTGGTGTTAGCATTAGCTTCTTGGGTTTTCTTAATGGGGTTTGTGGTTGTTTATGCTTCTAATAGTGGTGAATATGGTGGTTCTGGAATATGATGAGACTCTGGTGCTGTTGGTGGTGACATTCATGGTGAATGGTCTGGGGTTAGAGGGGTGGTTGGAAGATGACTTGTCAGAATGGGGTTTTCAACTTCCAGTTGTAGGTCCACAGGGTTGTCGATTTCCTCATCTTCCATGAGGTTGTCCATTTTTGCATCTAGTGTTGCTTGATTATTACCTTTGAGGGAAAGTAATCCCCTATATTCTTCATTAACTAGAAGGTTTTGGAAGGTTGGTGTAAATGATGAAATGTGGGTTGCGAATACGATAGATGTCGGGTCGAGGTTGTGAATGTGTGATGATTTGATAAGTCCCACAACTGATGGTGGTGATGAAGCTTGGTCGATTCGTGGAGTGAGACTTTGTCAGGAAGATATTGAATTGACAATTTTATGGGTGGTGGTGATCTGCTGGGATTTAAAGAATAGATTTGGTAGATTGTTCATAAATCGTTGAAGTTCAAGATATTTATAATTTTTTCCTTAAGGGTTCTAGGGATAATTTCCTTGTAAATTGGTGATATGGCCATGGTTGAATCTAGTTTTATTCTAGTCAGATAAGGTATTGGTGACTCTGGAGTTAAATCGATAGGATTTATTTTGGGTGGGCTGGCATTTCTTACCTATTTAAGCCTACCTTTCTTTGCTCCTGATTCGACAAAATACTTGAATTGGGTCTCGACAGATACTTTGTTTATTGCAGAATCCTATAGGATGTTAGAATCAATGGAAAGTATTTCTTCCTCATCTTTTGACTCCCATATTAAGATGATTTTATGCTTCCCCTTCCCTTTTTCTTGAGTTCCTTTATTTTTTCCGTGAAGTTGATATTTCCTTAGCTATTTTTTTCAAATTTTCCCTGAAGTTGATAAACACAGAGGCTCACTCTCTATTTATATTCTTTCATTCACTTAATATCCACTCCAACATGTAGGCCTCATTTAACAATTACTTACTAGAGCTGACATCTCTACGAGATTCTAATAACCCTAGTGCCCCACAACGTGTGGGGAATTTTCCCCTCCGACCAACAAGGAGGGTTATCCTTAACACAACGGTGGGGACTATTGCCCCGAATTACAATAACTCACATAGGGTTGACTTCTCTAGGATATTCTAATAACCCTAGGGCCCCACAACTGCGAGGAATTTAACCCTTGATCAATAGGAGGGTTACTCACAATGGCTTGACATGACTTGTTCACATTATAGAAACTCCCGATCAGAACATCAGGGCATGCCATGACTCAATTAAATTACAAACACTTCCTGGAATGAACATCGGGGTACAATAGANTACAATTACATCAACACTCCCTCTTAACTAGGAAGGTATTCTCTCGACACAATTTATCAACACAAGTCTTCTTCTCTGTATCATCTGGATCATCATCAAGTATTCATCATATTCAAGTCATATTCATATTCAAGTCATATTCATCTTGATCTGGATCATCACTCGATGTGGATCATCATCACTATTTTTGGATCATCTATGCTGTATCAACATCACTGGATTTGGATCATCACTCGATCTGGGTCATCTCTGCTTGATCATCATAACTGGATATGGATCATCACTCGATCCATATCATCTCTGTTGGATAATCATCATTGGATCCAAATCATCACTCGATCTAGATCATCTCTACTAGATCATCATCACTCAATCTGGATCATCAATAGGTTATCATCACTGGTGCTATCTCTTGATTCTTCTCGTCACAGGAAGTTCTATAGAGCTAGCCCTTTTTCATCCTAGTTGTAGGACAAGCCTCCATGTAGGTCTTCTTCAGCACTTATATCTTAACCTAAGTCATAATGGCTCACCCAGCACTTACATCTAACCTTAACTCGTCAGAAAGGCACGCCAGTAACATCTGACCATGAGAGGAACACATCCACCATCATGTCAGAATGGCCCATCCCTCACATCTGACCATGGAAGCAACCTAATCCTATCACCATGTTAGAATGGCCCAGCCCTTACATCTAACCATGAAAGGAACCTAATCCTCTCACCATGTCAGAATGGCCCAACCCTTACATCTCACCATGGAAAGAACTTAGTCTTGTCACCATGTCAGAATGGCCTAGCCCTTACATCTGACCATGGAAGGAACTTAATCCTCTAACCATGTTAGAATGGAAGAGCCCTTATATCTGGTCATGTGAGAATACATCCCAAATTCATTTCAGAGTGGCCCTCAGTCCTATACTGAGTATTCCTTGTAAATGACTAGGTACCTCCATTCAGAGAATGAAAATAGCCCTTATATCTCATCATGTAGGAACCAATCCTATAGTCATATCAGAATGGCTTAGCACTCATATCTGACATGGAAGGAACCAATCCTCTCACCATGAAAGAATGGCTCAGCCCTTATATATGACCATGGAAGGAACCTAATCCTTTCACCATGTTAGAATGGCTCACAGACTTATCAATTCCCCTTGGAGGGAACCTCGATTTAGAGAACACCAAGATTCTCCCTAAAGTACTCAAACTTCACTCTGGCCAATGGCTTCATCAACACATCAGATATATGTTCATATGTCACAACATATTGGAGATTCACTGCTCCTCTCTGCACCATATCCCTGATATAGTGATACTTGATCTCAATATGCTTCGACTTGTCATGGAACACTGGGTTCTCCATCAACTTTACACAACTCTGGTTTTCATAGTATATACAAGTAGAATCTAAAAGGAGATCAAATAAATTAGACAGTAGCTTCCTCATCTATATTGCCTCACAACTAGTTGAAGAAGCTGTGACATACTCTGCTTCAGTTGTACTCAGTGCCACATAGAATTGCTTCCTGCTAAACCAAGAGATCACACCTGATCCCATACTGAAGCAACACGCTAAAGTTCTCTTCCTATCGATGGCACTGTCTGCCTAATCTGAATCAACATAACACTCCAGGTTAATATTCTAATTCACCTCATACTTGAGCCCATAATCAAATGTACCCTTCAGGTACCTCAGAATATGATTTGCAACAATCAAGTGAACATGTCTCGGATCTGGCAGGAACTGGCTCAAGGTGTTCACAATAAAGCAAATATCTGGTCTCATATTCATCAGGTACATCAAGGGCCCAGTCATCTAATGATACATCGTAGCATCAACCGTCTTTGATGAAGCATCAATCAATAACTTCATGTTTGATTCCATAGGTGTGGTCATGGCCTTGCATTCCATCATCCTAAACCTCTTCAGGATCTCTACTGCATACTTCCCTTGTTTGAGGAAGATTCTATCTGCATTCTGTCACACCACCATGCCTAGAGAATAGTGCATCGACACATAATAGGAGTATCACTGGTCTTCCACCTTCAACCTTGAAGCAAAGGTTGGAATTCACTTTAATATCAGTATATCCTAGAGTAATCAGTAATCTATCCATCCTGTCGTACCATGTCAAACCTCACGATATTCTGCAGTCACTCCCTCTGAAGCATCATACTCCCTCTATCTTCCATACTCTATGCACTAAAACATTCTGTACTAGAGTTACAAGTAGTTTCCTATACTAATAATATTCTATGTATCCATCTAGGGTAACTAGATACCAAGATCCTCTATCTTTTAAATCATTCTATCACCCATCTGTGATCTTGTCATCCTCTATAGGATTTCATCTTCAACATTGTAGCAAAGGTTAAGATCTTCATCAAGCTCCTCATGTATGTGTTATCCCATGGGTATGTTCTGAGCTTGTAGAAGGCTTTCTTTCATTTGCACACATGATTCTTTCTGTCATGTGACTTCACTTGTAGTGGCTACAATTGTCTCTTCGTATTCTATGCCTTCTTTTCATGAGAAGCCTCATGCTATGAATATTTCCTTGTATCCCATGATGTTTCCATCTACTACATGATGGAACTACGAACTTCCCTTCATGTATCGATACTGCATCCTAGACATCATTCTTCTTGAACTAGTCTTCCCTTTATTCTTGGTTACTTCTTCATCGCTGGAAGGTAATGTCGCTACATTCATCATATTATTATTCATTTTGAACTATTGTCACTTGTTCTTTGGAACAAGTCTCATCTTTCTTTGCTTGCAGGCGATTATGTATGCGATCTTTCCTACAATTTAAATGCATTTGTATGGTTAGAAACATTTCATAAGGAATATTCATAATGGAAAATTCTTATGCATAAATATATGATCATGCAACTATTTTAGCCAATACAACATTCATCCATATCTCATGGAAACTTTCTAGATGCCTTCCATCTCTACCAGGACAACATTGAGATTGTGCACTAATCCAATATGTCAGCAAAGAGGTTTCATTCTAGATAAGCAACAATGGAGAGTTGTATAGCACGATGAGCTACTTACCCATAACATGCATATTAGTAGTATACTATCATTAATGCAAACATTCTATCATGCATAATACATTAACTGATATAAACAAATGCATAACAAAACAATATCATGAAATGACAATTGAATACTTATATTTATTTATTTTGTGGGTAGACTCCTTCTTGAGCCTTCAGGTTCATCATCTTCTCCATTCATAATAGCATCGTTTCTTATCCAAATGCTAATATGGATAAGAGGCTCTTCAAGATTTGAGTTCTTCATATTCCTCATTGCTTGAGGGATCTTCTTTGGATGGTAAGAGCTTGATCTTCAGCGGCTCCCATCTTGTCTTCTCTTATTATGAGTTGAGCTTCTTCTTCTTCTCAGAGTCTGCTGAAAGTAATCACTTCCTTCTGGCACACATTCCTTGAATGAATGAATCCCGTGATCCTGAAAGGTCATTCAAGGTGGTTATCACAACTTTTGCATTCTCCACTTCTTCTTCTACCGCTTCAATTTGTTCTTTGATTTGAGAGACCCTTGTAAATTATGATTGCATGGTCTCTGCATTCTGGATCTTCAGATTATTCAACTATTTTTTCAAAGTCATATTCTGATTTATGTTCTTTCCTTCAAATAGCTTGGTTAAGGAATCAAACATCTCTTTTGGTGTCTTTAGGGAAGACACTTGTGGTATAAGGTGATAAGTGATTGAATCAACAATGATATTCTTGGCCTTGACCAAGTTCTTATTCTATAAAGCTTTTAGGCTCATCTCCTTCTGGAAATGGAACCTCTCTACTTATGTGGGTGTCCAATTAATTTCCTTCAAGAACTAGTGAGATCCTATACTTCCATGCTTTGAATTTGTCAACTTCACAAAGCTTATCATCAAGATGATGTGATAGATCATTTTGAAATGAGAACCTCAAATGAAAATAGCAAAAGATTAGATCTTACCGATTTGAGGTGTCTGTCCTCGTTCCGGAGCTTGTTGATCTAGGGTTCGTCATAGAAACCCTAATTTTCAAAACTTGGAATCTTTTAGACATGATTGGCTAGAAAGATATACCTCTTCAATGTGAGCTATCCAATGTACTCCTTTTATGAAAATAGTGGAGGGAAACTCCTGGAACATGAAGCCCTAGTTTTCCAATTTCTTCTGCAGAAATGTCGGATACTGTTTCTGTGGTATCTCCGAAATTACTGCTCCTCTATTTCTGAAACTTCATAGTGAGGTATCCTCACATGTCCCTATTCCAAAACCATAGGTTTCATCAGAATTGGTTTCACCAATTGGGACTTATGAGTGTTTTACCAAGGTGACCTGTTTCAAAACTGTTCAGCATAGCGAAGTTGTATGGACTTCCCTGTATCACTGTTTTATCTTATGGGTCTAAAACTTGGACCATAGAAATTAAATTCTGGTCCCTTTCTTGAACAGCTTCATAAATTTCATTTGGACCTTTGTATCCTGATATATAGAAATTCTCCCAAGTGTCCTGTTTGGGGATGAATCCTAGGAGAGGTTGGAACACTAACTTGAAGGGATCATATCTCCTAGAATATAGTGAATATAAGGATGAAATTTGGAAACCATGTAAATAAGGATTTTATCTTTAGTCTATGAAATTTTCAGTTCCTGATCCTTCTCCAATCCCACGATATAGTGAATGTACAAAAACTTATATGTTTTATTATTTTAGGGTTTTTCTGGTTCGCGATAAAACTAGGGTTTGACTTTCCTAGAGTTATATGCAACCAAAAATCTCAACCCAGGTATCTAAAATTCAATTTTTATGAGGTGATAAATCTTATGCTGGGCTCACTCAAAAATTCCTCTTCTATAAGCATCCCTAAATTCCCTCACCAAAGACTAAAAATGCTCGGAATCGAATTCCGCTTCGAGAGAAAGATGTGCCCTTCAATGGAGAGTCATCCTAGCATACTTTTAATGATGGATTGTGGAGAGAGACCCAAAACGTAATATGCCCTATCTTCTACAGCTACACAATGTCTTCCTATTAGGTTATCTTTGATACTATGTTATATTTTTATTATTCAAGCTAGCATTATGATCTTAGGATATTTAACTGAGAGAATAACATGCACAACAATAAAAAACAAGAGACAAGAGACACAAATAATTTTCCTTGGGAAAAACATAAAGGAGAAAACCCCACAACTTCCTTAGAGATAGAATCATTACCAAAAGTAAAACCCAAAAACATACAGATGATCTCCCGATAGTAGTAGTCTCTCTCTCTGATCCCAACAACTTCTCTCTCACTCATGCACCCCAATGAGTAACTGTGTGTGTGATAAATAGAGAAGCTCACTCTCTGTTTATATTCTTTCATTCACTTCATGTCCACTCCAAAATGTTGGCCTCACTTAACAATTACTTACTAGATTCGACATCTCTAGGAGATTCTAATAACCCTAGTTCCCCACAACGTGTGGGGAATTTGCCCCTCCAACTAACAAGGAGGGTTATCCTTAACACAACGATGGGGACTATTTCCCTGACTTACAATAAATCAAATAGGGTCGAATTATCTAGGATAGTCTAATTACCCTAGGGCCCCACAACTTCGGGCACTTTAACCCTTGATAAATAAGAGGGTTACTCATAATGAATTGACATGACTTGTTCACATTATAGAAACTCCCAATTGAAACATCGGGGCATGACATGACTCAATTACATTACAAACACATCCCAAAATAAACATCGGGGTACAATACATAAGATATACAAGTGAATACATTCTGAAGTTACAATTACATCAACACTGGCTAGCTCTATGAAGATCTCCTCAACTGTTGGGTAGTAGCCTTTGTTGTCAACCCTTACTTGTGCCATACTATTGTGTGGTACAGCTCTAGTTGGATATGTGTTGTAGGAGGTAGAGATATTCAGATGTTTTGAGGCACCCTCCATCTGGATGTTAGGACTTTAATATTTTGAAACCAGTGTTCCATGAGTACTTTGCTTTCTTCTTGTTCTAGTGATGTTCTAGCTATTGAAAAAGGCTTAAAGTGCCACATATGAAACCTAGTTGGCTCCAAGAAGTATTTATGCCTGACTCGACATAGGTGGTACATAGCTATCCATATTAAGA
Organism: Pseudotsuga menziesii; assembly: GCA_001517045.1. Classification (NCBI taxonomy): domain Eukaryota; kingdom Viridiplantae; phylum Streptophyta; class Pinopsida; order Pinales; family Pinaceae; genus Pseudotsuga; species Pseudotsuga menziesii. The sequence continues at coordinate 827,912 of LPNX010419340.1, read as the reverse complement.
GTGATGGGAATCTGATTATTGCACCTAATTCTTGGCACTTCTTATAGATATATTTGAGCATGTCAGCCATATATTGAGCCCAACAATATATTTTTCCTATGTTTCCTATGTAGGTAATAGCTTCCAACATGTCGAGCTACAAATCACAGCCACATCCTATGATAGTGAGGCTTGTGGATACGATTTTGGACACCATTTTGGGTGTGGTGGCTTGGATTTTCCTGAAAATTAACCCTTTTTAGTTTTTCCCTGTAGGTGTTCCCATTAGTTTTCAACCAATCCTTATTTGATGCCAATAGGAACAGGGTCACCTTTGTTGGACAACCCCATAAGTTTGTAAATGGTTTTGGCTAATATTTCCACTGGTCTGTCGAAGTAGAACTCCCCATTGTGGTATCGGCTGATGATGAATTTTACAATATTTTCCTTTGTCCCTCCAAAACGTTCCATGAGATGTGCATTCAGAAAATTCATAATGGTGTTGTAGTTTACCTTCTTTGCTTCTTCTGTCATTCTTGACTTACCCTGGTAAGACCATGCTTTGATTTCTGCCCAGTGCCATGCCCATCAAACTTCTTGTACTTTCACATTCTTAATGTTTCATAACCATTTCACTAGTGGAATTATGGAGGATTACAACTCTTTTATTTTTGCTTTCATGGTTCTAGGTTGTTTTGGGGCCATTTTGTCAGTTTCATGTTCGGCTATCTTCTTAGTTGATTTTCTCACATGGGTCTGGTAATTCTGTCGCTCTAGATCTTGATGAAAAAGTATGTGATATTCAACTAGCGTAGTATTTATAGGAGGAGCGGATGGAAATACTATCAATGGTGCTATTAATGGTGGATTTGATGGGAAATGACGCTCTAATGAAGGCTGAGTTAATATGCTATGGTTTCGGCGCTCCTTTTGACTATAGTCATGATGGGATGATTTGACATTCTAATCATCTTGTCGATGTTGATGGTATGGTCAATCTACGATATGTCGATGGTGAAAATGTTGATTATTGTTGAATGGTAGTCTACTACACCTGTCGATATTTCCTCTCATTTTGGCTTTGCTTGATTCTTTTTGGAGTTAGTTTTTGTTTTTTTATTCTAGTTTTTATAGTTTTTGTTAACAGTTATAAAACTACTTTCCTTTTGATTTTTTTTTAAATTTTTTTAGTTTTGGTATCATTTTAGTCAGGCACCGTTTACCAGTTTCTGAAATACTATACCCTATAATGTCCGCAGTCGAGTTGATCCATTGGCATTGATTTCTTCAACAATGTAAGGTCCCATCTATTATGTGTGTAACTTTTTAGGTTTTCCTTTCTCCTGACTATTGTATAGTAACGCGAGGTATCCTACCGAAAATATCTTATTTTTGATGTCTCGGTCTTGCCAATCCTTCTAATGTTGCTTTTGAATTTTTGGGTGTTATATAGCAAGCAGTCAGTGTTCTTCTAGTTTGGCTAACTGCATAGTCATCACTTTCTTCTTTCTTTGACATTATATGTAAGATATCGGCTATAATTCATGTCTGTTGTAAAAACTGTAAAGGAACGACTCCTTCTTGGCCATAGACTAGTCAAAAGGGCATTTGGTCGGTCGAATGTTTATATGTTGTTCTATACGCCCATAATACTGCATGGATTTTCTCGTCCGAGTCATCTTTGTCTGTATTGCAGATTTTTGTTAGACCCCTTGTCAGTGTTTTTTTGAATTCCTCTATCGCCCCGTTCGAATAAGGGTGATAGGATGTGCTTCATCGATGGTCGATTTTGAACTGTTATGTTAGTGTTGTGATTGTTTTATTGATGAAATGTGAAACTTGGTCATTGATTGAGGTTAGAGGGTAGCCAAACCTAGTGATAATATTTTCATATATGAATTTAGTAGCTACCTCACTAGAATAGGTGTCGACAAATTCTTCTTCTGCCCATTTAGTGACATATTCTACTACTCTTATGATGTACCTTGTAGCTGTAATTTCTGCTAGAACTAGGAATGGTCCTATGAATTCAATGGCCCAAATTTTGAATGTTAAAATTGGGTTTACTGATATCAAAGGAATGTTTGTACTAGGTAATGATCTACCTAGACGTTGGCAATGATCACATTTGCTAACAAACGTTTTACAGTCTTTGTATAGTGTCAACCACCATATCCCTAACTGTTGGATTTTCTTGGAAGTTGTATCCGAGTGAAAGTGTCCTCCTTTCGGTCCATATTGTGCTTCATACATAATGTTTTCTCCTTCATGTTCTAACACACATCGACGGAGTACTTCCTACAAACCCATTTTATATAAGAATCCATTAATGAGGTTATATGGTGCAACTTTCATGGCTAAAATTTGTTTCTTTTTCCTACTCATTCCATATGGTGCTTGACCATTCTCCAAGAATTGTGCTATTTCTTCTAATTCTACAGGAACAACTTCTATTCAAAATAAATGTGCAACTGGCAGGTCATCTTTGACTTTTGTCGGTTCCTCTGCCATGTCGATTCTCGACAAGTGGTCAGGTTTCATATTCAGTCGTCTCGGTTGAACTACCACTTTGAATTCAAATTCTTGGAACAATAATAGCCAACGATGAATTCTTTCATGGTGTAAAGGTTTGTTGACGAGGTATTTTTGTGCTTGGTGATCGGTATAGAATATGAAGGGGTTAGGTAGTAGGTAATGTCGATACTTTTGAAGTGAAAAGATCATACCTAATTCCTCCCTTTCTGTCATTGAGTAGTTGATTTCTGCCTTCTTTAATTTTTTGCTGCTATATATGATTGGGTAATCTATCTTGTCTTCCCTAGGTTGTGTCAGAATTGCACCTATTTCTAGGCCTGAAGCATCAATATGTACATGGAATTTGATCAACTAGTTTGGAAATCTGAGAATGGGTGCTTCGACTAGTTTATTTTTAATGTGTTGAAAGATGTATCACATTCTTTTGTCTAGTCAAACTCCTAATATTCTCTTAACAATTCTTCTAATGGGTAGGTCATATATGAATAGTGTCGGATGGATTTTCTATAGTACCCCATATGACCTAACAATACTATGACCTAATTTGGATTAACCGGTGGCTTTAAGTTGAGGATAATTTTTATTTTAGCAAAGTCAACCTTAATACCTTCCTTCAATAAAATATGTCCTAGTAGGATTCCTATAGGGGTTAAGAATATGCATTTTTTTTATATTGAGAGATAATTGAATCTGACGTCATCATTCTAGCATGATTTTTAACCATTTACTATGGTATTTCATCATGGAATAGATCGTCCAATTATAGAAGTATACTGCCATTGTTTTATAAATGTATTCTTGAAATGTTTTGACAACTATTCTTCAAAACACTGCTGGTTCATTCTTGAGAGCAAATGGAATCACTTTGTAAGAAAATGATCCAAATTCACATATGAAGGGTGTCTTTTTCTTATCTTCCTTGGCTATTGGTACCTGATTATATCCTAGGAATCCATGTGTAAATGAGTAGCACTCATGTCCTGCAACTTCATTTAAGATCTCATCAGTGTATGGATTTGGAAATGGATCTATTAAGGTAACCTTGTTTAACTCTCTGAATTCGATACAGATTCATAGTTTTATCGGGTCGTTCTTTTTTGGTTTGATGACATTGGGATTACCCATTCCGACTGGTGAATGGGGTAAATAATTCCAGCTGTCAACATATTGTCGATCTCCTTTTTAACTATTTCTTTGTATTTGTGAGCCAACTTGTAAGGTATTTTCCTGACAGGTTGGGCATCGGGTTTGATGTCTATCTTCATCTATCCCATTTCTGCTACTAATCCTTTTAAGTATTTGTAATCTCATGCAAATACATCTTGGAATTCCTTTAATAAGTAGATGATTTATGTAGTTTGTTCTTTGCTCCAATAATCACCAATTCTTGTTATTTTTAGTCTATTATCATTAGAAATGTTGATTTATTTAGTTTTTACTTTCGCGTCCATCCATTCTGGTGCTTTACATTCATTGATCTATCGACTACATTCTTTGAACTATGAAAATGTTGCTGGAAAGTCTGCTGCTATCATCCAGTCAGTATCGACTTTGTCAGTTGATTCAATTTTGAATATCGTTTTGACTAGTTTGACCATATTTGGGTGATAAGATTTCCACTCAAAACTTTTCCCATATGTATGTTCTTTTTCTAATTGGAGTCTCATTAACTGACGTATTTTATTAGATCGAATGTTATGGCAAGTTGTGTTTGGTCGGCTATTATTTTGTGTCAACTTGTTAGTAGTCGGCTATATAAATGTTTTTATTTGTTTTGTAGCTTCGACTAATTTTTCGTCTTCCGGTATAAAGCTAGAATCCTTAATGAAATTTTCTCTAAGTTCATTCCATAGGAATGTTTCACCTCGTGATTCTTCTATTTTATACCACTTGTTAGGTACGTTACCTAATGTCGAGGGAAACAGGTGTGGCCATATACGCTCATCTTTGTAACCAAGTCTTTTCCATTCTTTTTCACATGTCTTTATATGCTTTTCTGGGTTTTGTCCTTGGGTGAAGACATGTATTTGTGCATGTTTTGTTAGTTTCCTTCCTCTAAAACTTTATACGAATAAACTCGAAGCTGTTGTCCATGTTTGTAGTTTCGACTAACGTGTATCCCACCATCTACCAACTTGTCCTCTAAACATTTCAACCAGGCTTTGAAGTCATCCATGTTCATCTAGTTTCTTAGAGACTTGTTCTACATGGATAATTGGTGATTCTCTCTCTTTATATCAAAGACTCTGTTGATTATCCATTAGAGGAAATTTCAACTCAAAATGGGCCTTTTAATTTTGATTCAAATTCCATGTCATTATGTGTTAGCCAATGAAATTGCTTTAAATTTGAAATACCATATAGGTCTTAAACACCTTTTTAATATAAATTTGGGGATAGGTATCATAAAAAAAAAACTACTTTTTTTGTTTGTATTTTCGACATATCTCCCCCTGTTTTTGCTCAAATTTCTATCGAGAGAGCTCGCTAGATGCAGAATTAAATTTCGCATCCAAGAGTACCCAGTCGGCATACTTTTGACAAACCCTGCTACCCCAAAAACAAAAAATACCTGAAAAAATGTGATGATGATGTCATCATCACATTTTTTCAAGTATTTCTTGCTTTTGGGGTAGCGGGGTTCGTCAAAAGTATGCCGAGTGGGTACTCGTTGGATGTGGAATTTAATTCCGCATCCAACGAGCTCTCCCAATCGAAATTTGAGTAAAAACATGGGGATACATGTCAAAAATACAAACAAAAAGTAGCTTTTTCCTTTTCTTCCTCCAAAATTAATAAATATTATTTTATTATTTTAACCATTATTTTATTAAAATTATTTTTAGGGGGGGCCATTTTGAGTTGAAATTTCCTCTAATGTGCTTTTATTGGTGATAAAGAAGGATATTCCCTTATTTTCTTCTCAAATATTTTTCAAATAGTCGATATAGGAAATCATTGTAGAGTTGGTTTATTCTGGATATCTTGAATGGTCCAGCAACCCCTTACTTTTGTTTCATAGTTTTCAATTTCCCAATCATATAGTTCTGCATCTAAGTTATATCCAACTGATTCCTAGTTACTGAGATGAAGTTCTCCATAGTTATTAGGTTTAGCATAATCTTCATTGTTTTAAATCTGGTAGAGTTGTTGAACATCGACTTCTTCATCAATAGGTTTAGTCCAAGGTTCTCCTTGTGAAGGATGAATGGGGACAATCACTTTTTGTCCATTCCCTTTTAGTTTTATCCTTTCTTTGTCCAATGAGATATATTCCTTGATTTTTCTTCCCCATGGATGTCCTACCAAGGCTAGAAAGGAGTTGGATCCTTCCTTAGGGTCGATGATTTCGAAATCAACTTTTGTTGAAAGGCCATTTCTCGTTATATTGACATTTATCCAAAACCCAATCGGTTCGATCAGTCCTTCGTCGAAAAACTTTAAATATATTCCTAATTCTTTCAGTCGAGGCCTACCCAGTTGTTCCCATATATCTCTCATCATGATATTTACTTGGGATCCAAAGTCAAGAACGACTTGTCGAACGTGGAAACCTTCTATTTCGAGATTGACAAGTGGGTTGACATCATTCTTATGTCTTTTATTTAAGATGCATATACTGTTAGTTCGTTTGTCTGTGTCATTTTTGTTTTTAATATTGTACAGTAGGTCGATGAATTGTGCCACCAACTTATATTTATGTATTAGGTTTAATAGTTCAGGAAGTGTGTTCTACAAATTTTCATCGACATCTTCTTATCTAGAAAATTCTTGAAACATGCACTATGCATCATTAAAAAATTGTTTTTTCTTTATAGGATTAGGATATTCATTTTTATCTTTAACCTTTCTTATTCTTGGATTGTTGCTTCCAGTTTCCATTCCTTGTCTAGTTACTATGTGTAGGTTCTTTGTGCAAATTATATCACTTTTTTTAACACAAGACAAGACATTAACATTCTTATTTTTATTAATTTTGTTAAGCATGGTGGGACAATATTCCAATGTGGTTTCCCACACCACATCTAGTACAAATTTTATGTCCGTTCTATCTTTATATGGATAGTCTGCATACCGATTTCCTTCTTTATAGTAGGTGAAGCATTGAATCGGTCATTGTGGTTGATTGTCACGATTTCTAGAGAATCTCCCCCCATCTCCAAATCCTCCACAATGGTTGTCGAATCGGTGTTTGTATCTGTGACCTTCATATTGTCGATTGTTCAGTACTTTTTGTTTGTTTGAGGTATTATCATTGTTTTGGGCCACAACGTTTGTCTGGTAGACTACCTAATAATTTTGTCGATTCTTAAGGTTTAGGTGGCAGTTGAATGTTGCATGACTCTTGACTTCATAGATCGCACACTACGAAGCTTTGTCATTCTTCATGTTGTATGGACAATTCTTCATCATATGGTCTCCATGCTCCTGACAGATATCATAGAAACATTTTTTCTGAACAAAACGAACGTCATGTCGACTTATGTATTGTTGAGAATTATCTTTGGTATGGCCAGCTGTAGAACATTTTGTTCACCAAGTTTCTTGACCCTTGAGGTTCAGTTCTATTGCAGCTGCAATAATTTCCCAAATTTTCTAAAAAATTTGGGACCCTCCTTTTAATATTATCTCGCTTCACTTGTTTGGGATTGCTCAATTTTACTGATGATTGTTAAAAGAATACCTTTATGCTCATGTTGTTTTTAGGACTTACATTGATTTCTTACCCCACCGTCGGAAGTTGTTAAATATATGAATCAGAACCACAGTTAACTATGCATCCGCTGTTGTGGAGATGCAGTTGAATGAAGATCCGATCCAAACTGTTACTTTCCTCCGATGCGCTTTCTTTTCTTTTATTATCGACGTTCTTATTGGAAAACTATCGGAACTCTTTGTCTCTACATCTTCCGCTGTTGCGGATGACATGTTGCGAGCACCATGATGGATGTTTCGGTCTTTTTCCGATTCCTGTGAGTTTTGTTTCACAAGGCCTTAGTCTATTTTTCTTTGCCGTTGTGGCTCTGGAAGGGAATATTATTTCGCTTTAGTTTGGTTTATGTTTGTTGCTTTGCCGATGCTTCACTTTAGTCGTTTCTCTTTTCCCTCTGATTTTGACTGGTCTATGAAACTCATTGTCTTTACAGCTTCCGCCGTTTCGATGTTCCAACCAACTTATGGTCCAACGCTATAGTCTAGTTGAGCTCTGATGTGGAGTTATTTTATTTCTCTCGTCGATGTTTCGCTTGGCACTATAGAACTCGCAGTTGCTTAGTCTTCCGCCGTTGCGGTGCATTAGTGGAATTGATCACTGATCCCTTAATTACTCTGTCGCCCGATTGTTATGTCTTTCTCGCCGAATGTTTGTTTTTACTGGGATGTATATATTGGGGATGTGGGGAATTTTTTCTATTATTTTTCCTGTAAACCCGTGCTTGTGCTGTCATTGTCATTTCTAACGAGGCATTGTACTTGTTGTCGGTAGCTCATTCGTAGGTGGCATCGCCGTGGAAGTTTTCAGATTCTTCTTATCAGCTGCACAACTCCTTTCCAGGTAGGCCAATCTTTTCGATTCTATCTCTTCATTTGAGTTTCTAACTAGGGTTGTCGTCCTTGGTTAGTTTCCACCTCCGTGGTTAATGGAATCCTAGGTTTACGGTTTTTTTTTTGCGTATATCTAGTTCATATCGATGGTCCAACTATTCGGCCCGGGGGGGGTTTTTTTTCCTGATGATTACTGCGGGGCGGTTATGAATTTTCAAAACTTACCCGACTATTTTTGAAACTCGTGTAGACAAGCATTACGCTGTCTACACCGATTTTCTCCAGCTTGCGTATGGCTATCCCTGGGGGAGGTTTCCTTTTCTTTTGCAATAGGAAGGCATTTTTCCTTGGTTTGTTTTGAAGTGCCGAAGGTTTTGGTTTTTTGGTCTTTTGGGACTAGGGTCATGTTTTTTGAGATTGCGCCTCATTTCGAATGGGATTGGCAATGGGACGATTTATTCAGGAGTCGATAGTGCCGAGGGTGTAGTTTTTGAGAATGTTTGCTTTGCAGGGGGGAATTCTTCATTGTTAGTGAAGCCATGATGTTATTGGTTGATCACGCCAATTTTTAGTTGTGGGTAGGATCTAGTTTTGTTTGCACACTTATATTGTGCGGGAGTACTTGGTAGTTAAATCTGGTTCTGTATTTTACATAGATTCCATCATGACTAGCATGACTAAGGTAAGTGCTTATGTAGTGTTTGTCTTCATTCTTTGAATATTAGTTGAATGGCTCAATAGGATGTAAAGGAATTTTGTGTATGATAGGGCATTTTTTTTTAGTACGAGATGTCTAAAAGGAAGAAAAAGAAAGCCCCTGTAGTGGAAGAGGAACCTAAGGCAGAAGTTGTTAAAAGGATGAGTATACTTACGAAGACACTAGATGCACCACAGGAGTGGAACCTAAATACAAGTGGGGGGGAATTTCCAGACTAATATCACACCATGAAGTACCTGACACTGGTTTTGAAGAAGAAACTATATATGCTAATATTGAAAGATATGCTTTGATGAAGATTGCTACCCGGCCTGAGTTATTGCCATGCTCAGAAGTAATTGGATGGATTCTACCCAGGGCAGACGTGACTACCATGATTTTGGCCAACACTAACAAACAGGGTTATGCTACTTATAGCCCTGGTTATGTATCATTAGCCTACCAATTACTAGAATCCCAGGTTCACTTGACTAAGGATTGGCTAAAGGAGATTAATCTTGACTTAGTTGAAACATTGAAAAGAATGGTGGTACTTGGGAAGAGTTTCAGAACCAGACCATAAGGGGAATACAACACAACCACCTTAAGAACCCCTTATAGGTTCATTGCTTTAATTCTTAATAGAATCTTTGGGAGAGTTCAAGGTAAAAGTTTTAAGTTGGAGTGGGTACTTATCATCTTCTGTGTGGCCACCCAAGGGACTGTGTTGAACTGGGCAAACATTGTGTCAAACAGTCTCTCTGGTTGCATTGCTTCAGCCTTGGGAGGGGTGTCCCAGAAAAAATCAGAGTTCTACATGAGCTCCATATTGATTGATTGCATACTATGCACCTAGCCATTCCCAAACCTCAAGTGTATTTGGGATAGAGATAGAACACCGGTATACACAACCTATAAGCCATTATGGGTGCATAAGTACTATAGTCATTACAGAGAAGTGTGTGAACACTTCATTATGCCGTTATATGCAATGATTTTCTTGAAGGAATGAAATTGCATGTATGAAGAGACATTGCAAGTCATTGAGGAGTATGTTGATTACTACTTAACTAAGGATAGAATGTATGGCTGCTCCAGAGCACCTTCACTGCTTCCCAAATACGCCATTGATTATGTGGTACACAAGGAGGCAGTCAGGCAGGTTTTCTTGGATGGCATGGGGAGTTTTTTGTTTGAGCACAAGAAGGCGACATATCCTCCCACACCGTTTAGATTGTGAAGTTATAAGTTTTCAAGAGTCAAAAGGGCTGATGACTTTGTAGAAGAACTGGAGAAATTTCATTTTGGAGAAATAAATTTCCATAGGAATGATTCTCGAAATAAAGTTGCAGAACACTACAAGGAATCCAATGTGCATTTTGAGTATACAAGCCATTGGGATAAGGATGAATCAATTTTCTGAAATGCAGAAACATGACTGCATTAATAAGAAGATTCAAAAAGAAGATCACTACTAAAGGTGGGAAAGGCCAAGCTGAACAAAAAAAAAAGTAGATGAAAAGGAGGCTAGGAAAAGAGAAGAAGAGGCTGGAAAAGAGAAAAAATGCTCATTCATAGGAGGCGTTGCTGTGGAAATTTTCAAATTATTCTTGTCAGCTACAAATATCCTTGCCAGGTAGGCTAATCTTTTTTATTCTATCCCTTAATTTGAGTTTTGAACTAGGGTTTTCGTCCTTGGTTAGTTTCCACCTCCTTGGTTAATGGACTCCTAGGTTTATGTTTTTTTTTAGCATATATCTAGTTCATCTCGACAGTCCGAATATCTGGGGGGGGGGTTTGTTTTCCTATTGATTATTGCAGGGCCATTATGAATTTTCAAACCTTACTCGACTGTTTGGGAAACTAGTGCAGACAAGGGTTATGCTGTCTGCACCGATTTTCTCTAGCTTGCATATGGTTGTTCGGGGGGGAGGTTTCCTTTTCTATTGCAATAGGAAGGAGTTTTTCCCTGGTTTGTTTTGAAGTGCTGAAGGTTTTGGTTTTTAGGTCTTTTGGTTGCTTGCGTGTTTGGGACTAGGGTCATGTTTTTTGAGATTGCGCCTCGTTTCGAATGGGATTGGAGATGGGACGATTTATTCAAGAGTCAATAGCGCCGAGGGTGTAGTTTTTGAGAATGTTTTCTTTTCAGGGGGGAATTCTTCATTGTTATTGAAGCCATGATGTTATCCGTTGATCATGCCAATTTTTAGTCATGGGAAGGATCTAGTTTTGTTTGCAGACTTATCTTGTGCAGGAGTACTTCGTAGTTAAATCTAGTTCTGTATTTTACATAGATTCCATCATGACTAGCATGACCGAGGTAAGTACTTATGTAGTGTTTGTCTTCATTCTTTGAATATTGGTTGAATGACACAACAGGACCTAAAGGACCTTTGTGTATGATAGGGCATTTTTTCCAAGTACGAGATGTCTAAAAGGCAGAAAAAGAAAGCCCCTGTAGTGGAAGAGGAACCTGAGGTACAAGTTGTCACAAAGGTTGAGTATACTTACAAAGACACTAGATGCACCATAGGGGTGGAACCTGAATATAGGTGGGGTGACATTTATAGACTGATATCACACCATGAAGTACCTGACACTAGTTTTGAAGAAGAAACTCCATATGCTAATATTGAAAGATCTGCTTTGATGAAGATTATTACCAGGCCTGAGTTGTTCCCATGCTCAGGAGTAATTGGATGGATTATGCCAAGGGTAGACATGAATACCACGATTTTGGCCAACAATGAAAAACATGGTTATGCTACTTATAGCCCTAGTTATGCATCATTAGCCTACAACTTACAAGAATCCCGGGTTTACTTGACTAAGGATTGGCTAAAGGAGATTAATCTTGACTTAGTTGAAACATTGCAAAGAATGTTGGTACCTGGGAAGAGTTTCAGAACCAAACCATCAGGGTAATAGGACACAACCACCTTAAGAACCCCTTATAGGTTCATTTCTTTAATGCTCAACAGAATCTTTGGGAGAGTTCATGATAAAAGTTTTAAGTTGGGGTGGGTCCCTATCATCTTCTGTGTGGCCACCCAAGGGACTGTGTTCAACTGGGAAAACATTTTGTCAAACAGTCTCTCAGCTTGCATTGCTTCAGCCTTGGGATGGGTGTCCCAGAAAAAATCAGAGTTCTACATGAGCTCCATATTGATTGATTGCATACTATGCACCCAGCCATTCCAAAACCTGAGTTGTATTTGGGACAGAGACAAAACACCGGTATACATAGCCTACAAGCCATTGTGGGTGCATAAGTAGTATATTCATTACAGAGAAGTGTGTGAACACTTCATTATGCTGTTATATACAATGATTTTCTTGAAGCAATGCAATTGCATGTCTGAAGAGGAATTGCAAGTCATTGAGGAGTATGTCGATTACTACTTAACTAAGGATGGAATGTATATTATAATGTATGGTTGCTCCATAGCACCTTCACTGCTTCCCAAATACGCCACTGATTATGTGGTACACAAGGAGGCAGTCAGGTAGGTTTTCTTGGATGGCATAGGGAGTTTTTTGTTTAAGCACAAGAAGGTGACTTATCCTCCCATACCGTTCAGATTGGGAATTTATAAGTTTTCAAGAGTCAAAAGGGCTGATGAGTTTGTAGAAGAACTGGAGATATTTCATTTTGGAGAAATAAATTTCCATAGGAATGATTCTCGAAATAAAGTCATAGAACACCGCAAGGAACCCAATGTGCATTTTGAGTATACAAGCCACTGGGATAAGGATGAATCAATTTTCTGAAATGCAGAAAACATGAATGCATTAAAAAAAAGATTCAAAAAGAAGATCACTACTAAAAGTGGGAAATGCCAAGCTGAATAGAAAAAAAAGTAGATGAAGAGGAGGCTAGGAAAAGAGAAGAAGAGGCTAGGAGACTAGGAGAGGAGGCCAAAGGTTGGCTTAGAAGTGAGGAACAACAAAAGAATAAAGTTGAACAAGAAGTAGCTAAGAGTGCATAGCAAGCTTCTAGGAGGGAAGAAGAAGAAAGGAAAAAGAAATAGGATGAGGAACTCAGGAAACAAGAGGCTGAAAGATTAAAACTGACGGGGTCCATGACAGAGCAACTGACTTCCGACCCTACAGACACTCAAGTTTAGGATCTAGATAATCCTGATGCGATTGCTAGTAGCACCTTAGGACATGTTGTTGTTTCTGGCCTAAGACTTATCCCTTTCGAACAAAATAAAGGGGAAGAGGGTCCAGACTTCAATACCATTTTTTATGACAAGGAGAAGAAAAGAATTGTGAAGAGGACTGAGAGGAGAGTTGAAACTGGGGGGCAATCAGGGAAGATTATAAATGATACAACTGTGGTGCATGGAATGGACAAGGACCCGAGATTCACTATCTGAGCTAGAGAAACATTGATCCATGCCTCTGAAGATAATGTGGATCAGGTAATGACTGACCTTGAGCAATCAAGGAAAGCTGCTGCCCAACTAAAAGATACACTGTGAAGGGACAGAGAGGAAAGCTATAAATTGAAAATGAAGTTTGAAGACATGCAAAATGAAATAAAGTCTTCAAAATCATAGCTCCAGTCCCTCCAAGTAGAGAATATGTCTTTGGAGGTTGCCCAAGAAAGCCTAGCAAAATTGCAGCAGGAATGTTAGGAGCTAATGACAGAAAAGGATGGGTTGAAAATAGTATGTGAAAGTCTTCATGCGGAAAACGACCAGCTGCAAAGTAAGATAGGGGAAATGGATTTACAAGAAGCTACTTTGGAGGAGTTAGAGAAACAATCTCAGGTGCAAGCAACAGAGCTTAAAGAACAAATTGCTTCATTAGTAGCATCTTTGGAAGAAGCCAGGGTACAACAAACCAGCATTAATCCTTTCAAAGAACATGTTTTAGCACAAAGAAGCAAAACGCATAGGCTACAAGTATCCATATAAGAAGAGAGGTGCAAGGTTTTGCAGGTAGATAATAGACTAGAAGAAATTTTGGAAGTTTCTTCATATTTCATGGACAAATCTCATGACATTTTAGAAGTCCTGATGGGAAGAATAGCGATATTGGAGACCAATGAGGAGATCCCTGCAGACCTACTAGAAAAGGATCAACAAGGATTAAAACAAGACTATGACTTATTATAGTTTTCCATAAACACAGCTGAAGAATCTAAGAAGGCTGTAAAGAAAACAAAGGGATCTTGTACTAATTTCTGTAGGAGACTTTTCATCACTTACAACCATTGCCATGTGGCTGCTGAGAAGAGAATGGACACATTTCCAGACCATGGCCTATTCATAGAGATGTTACAGAATAGATATCAAGAAGATGAATAGAGAATTCAACAGATCAAGGTTCTGGATGAGCAGATTTTGAGAGATGAGGTAGCTCATTTCATTTTGCAATAATAAAATTACAATTTTTTTTATTGGAGAAAGTGCTGTGTGGAATGTTCAAATGTGGTGAAATGAACAATGATGAAGGGGGACTATTTTGTTTTCAGCTATGTTTCATTAACTGTGAGATCATTCTAACTTTCTAAACCTATGTTCTTGTATGAATGTTCTCTGGTTTATTTTATGATGATTTCCACTATGAGTAATGAATGTTTTAACAGACGATAAACTATATTGTTGTGCATATCTTTGTTCATGTTTATGTGTTTTGATTCTAAGAACAAATGTCTGTGATTTATATTAACATATGAGCAGTAATACATTACTCATTATTTGAATAATCTTGCTTCCTAGGCACATCTTAGTTAGTTTTGTTTTTTGTTGTGTGTGTGATTTATATGCGAGAGAGTTTAAGATGAGAGGTAAGAACCTACGCATCACATTGTGACCGCTCCTCGTATTCTTTATCAATATGCATGTTAAATAGGAACTTTCATATCATACTTAAAGTTAAAAATACAAAAATATACGCGGTTGACCGGGCTGCAACCGGTAAAACCCTTTATTTTTGTTACTTTACCTACAGTACCCGGACTGCAAACTGGACGAATTCCCCATACCAAAAAGTCACGGGCTAGTTGGGAACGTTGACTGGGGAGAATCCCTTGTTGTTGCTGCCTGTGAATTTCCAAGCCTCAACAGTTTCTGGCACTAGAAAGAGGGCTACCAGTGCATGGCTCACCGAGTAAATCCATTTCCTCAAAATTACTCCACCAGTGACAGTTTTGAAAGTATTTTATTTCCTGATCCGAATACTGAAGAGAATAGAGAACATTTGTATTTTGTAGACAATGAAGTTGTTAATAATCTGAGGAGACACACTAGAGCATATGTGAAGAGTATTGGTGGATTATCCACTATCCCTGATTTACCCCAAAGAGAATACAAGAAGAAAGATCGTCCCATCTTGGAATATTCATTGTTGGTTGGAGATTTGGAAGAATTAGAAGAAGTAGCATTACAGGAAGTTGTTCAGCCTTTGAATCAAGTAGGCCCAAGCACACCTTACTATTCTCCTGTGCATATTCTTGTTTTCTCAACTTCTCACTCTCCACCCAGACTAATGGCATGTGCAAATGTAAATTAGCCACTTAACCCACCAAATCCACCACATGCTTGGAAATCTAGATCACTCCCAAACTTAACACCTCCGTTGCATGACTTACCTCAAGCTTTTGAGAAGATGCTGCCCAAATTTGATCCAAATGAGAAGATTTTAGTAGATGACCATTTGGAAAGTTTCTACTTGGCAATAGAAGGATTAAGGGATGGGAAACATGAGGATGTAGTATGTAGAATTTTTTCGCATACCCTTAAAAGAGCAACAACATCATGGTATTTTGGTTTGCCTGCAAAATATATCCCAGATTGGGATACCTTTGAATGGATTTTCAGAAGTAAATATGCAGCCCAAAAGACACATGCAACACTAATGAAAGGTTTATGTGCTTTGAAAAAAGAAAGAAAGGAAAAGGTACATAATTTCACTCAAATATTTTATGCTTACCTTAAGAACTTCTCTGCAACTGATAAGCCCTCTCACAAGGTTCTGATTGAGTATTATACCTCAGCTTGAGGTCCTGACTTGTCTATGTTCGCAAAAGCTCAAGTTAAGCCTACATTATCAGAGACTTATGAAGAAGCTGAAAGAGTAGAGGTTGAAAAGGAAATTATAGAATATTATCCTGAGTAGTCTGGAGAAAAACCTTTCGGGAAGAAATCCTTATTGTTATCTAAACCTAAAGAGGAGAAATCACATGATTTTGAGGAGATGTTAAAAATGATGCAAAAGATTTCCAATAGAATAATAGATTTGGAGAAAGAAAAGGAAGCTCAGAAAGCATATAAGCCGTATTACAAGAAAAGAGAGGATAACAACCAATCCAAACCTCCTCCATACAGTTCGACATCGATGAATTTAACGGAGGTGGGGATGGATAACTTTTGCACTTTCCATGAACAACCCCATTCTGAAAAGAATTGTCCTCAATGGATAATTTCAATGACATTGTTGATGAATCATCTGTTGGATTCTAAATTAAGTGAGGACAGTGATGAAGAGGAAAAGGGTAGTAAGACCACAGAAAAACAAGAGAATGATACCATGTTTTATGGGACTGTGTCTCACTTTTTGATATAGAAACAAGTATTCTGAAACTTGAGGGGATACTATAAATAAAAATGACAACAAAAGGCCTAGATTTGGTGAATAAAGACAATTCAATGCTCTCGAAGATCAAGAAGTTGCAAGAGAATGTCAGGAAACAACCAAAGAACAATATTGATGGTGAAGTACCAAAAGTCACCATTACCAGTCAAGGTTTGAATAAAATCAACATGCCTATTAAGCCTATGGAAGACCAAGTGGGTGATGAAAAGGAAAATCTTAAAAATTATGAACAACCAGAGGAAGAGCTACCCATAGAAAACCAACCTGTGGAGGAAGATGTTGAAGCAATTGGGAAAGGGAAAACTAGGTTTAAAACCCCACCTTTCCTTTTGACTTTGGAGATTTTGAATCATAAGGTGCATAATTCTTTGGTAGATTCTGGATCATAATTGAATGTTATGCCACTCACAGTTTGCAAAAAAAATAATGGAAAGCCAAAACCTACTCCTTGGGAAGTTACTCAATTAGACAGAACTAATGTCAAAGTAGTCAGAGAAATGGAGAATCTTCTCATTCGTTTATCTGCAAATGAAAAGATATGTCAATATATTGATATTGTGGTGGCAGACATACCTAAGGGTTATGGACTTATTTTGAACCAAGACTGGTCCGCGAGGTTAAAGGGCTATTTTGCTTTAGATTGGTCACATTTATGGCTACCTCATAAAGGAGTCCAAAATCAGATCAAAATTTTAAGGGAACCTTACATGAAACACACTATCACTAAGTTGGAAGAAGAAAATGAATCAGCAAATTCTACATTGGGGAATTATCTAATTGAGCTTGAACTAAGACATCTTGCATCAGAAGAAGCCAACAACATCATAGACACTCGGCTCGATCTCCTTCAATCTTCACGGGATGATGAGATTGATTGTAAATTGGTAGAAGTAGTTTTTGTTTCAAAAATAGAAGAATTAGATAATGGTTAGGTATTTCAGATCTGCAGTCGAGCCTAGCTCCTTAACTTACAAAATTTTGGATCTATAGGGGTGGGCAAAGAACTGATCAGGTAGTGGTTTGGTTCTCAAATTTTATTTTTCTTGGGTTTTTTTGCTTTTGATGACCTTGTACATAAATAATTTGATGTAGTTTTTTTTCTTTTACTTTACTTTGATTTTCTATTGTTGTTTCTAGTTACTTTTGGTTTGGTTTTGAATAAAAGAGGAAAACTTTTGGTTGCGTGGAAAGCATCAGGGTTCTCGATTAACTGAAATCTTTGGGATAAGATTGTGCATTCTTGTTTGAACTGATAAAATTTCTTCTAGTAAGTAGTTTTCTGAAATGGCTATGAACTTATTGAAGTCCTGCTTAATCCCTGAAAATAACTCAGAATCAAAAGGTCTGGAATACTATTTCAAGGCTCCATCCATTTCACATCTAAACTGTCCTAGGGGGTGACAGCGAAAGACCCATGGAAAGGAAGCAAGGTAAACAGTTTATTATATATAAATGATCCCATGACAAGATTTTAAAATCCTAAAGGCTGATAAGAGTTAAAACTCCTAAAAGAAGCAATACATATCAAAGCAAAGTATCGAAACACATGAATACAAATTTGCCAAAAGTTCTTCTCCATCCATGAGCTGAAAAGTAAATACATCTCTCACACAAAATGACACTATGGATAGAAGAGCCTGAATAAAATTCATAAAAAAAGGCATAAGGAGGACTCAAAAAAGAACAAAAGGTTCAAAAGGCACAAAAGTCTAAAATGGCATGGAAATGAGGAACAAATAAATTTTTCTGTTTACCATATGTTACAATTCTATGGTGTCCAAGCTAGAAACTACTCAAAGATAGAGGTAAAATAAAACTCATCTACTAAGCCTCAAAAGAGTTATCCTGACTTTGAGACTTTGGTGTTCCCATTTCCAAAAAATAGGACTGTCATCAATGATTTAAATGCATATGTTTGCAATTATAGGAATACAAGCATCTAAAAGAGTTCAACCTATGAGTTTAATGGCTAAACAGTCTATTACTAAGGGAAGAGTTGATTCAGAAATCTGGGGTTCACCAGGTAGTCGCCAATTGTTGCAGCTGCAATAATTTCCCAAATTTTCTAAAAAATTTGGGACCCTCCTTTTAATATTGTCTCTCTTAGCTTGTTTGGAATTGCTCGATTTTACTGATGATTATTAAAATAATATCTTTATGCCAATGTTGTTTTTATGACTTACATTGATTTCATACCCTGCTGTCAGAAGTTATTAAAGCTATGAATCAGAACCACAGTTAACTATGCATCTGTCATTGCAGAGATGCAGTTGAATGAAGATCTGATCCAAACAGTTACTTTCCTCCAATGCCTTTTCTTTTATTTTATTATCAGCATTCTTATTGGAAAACCATCGGAACTCTTTGTCTCTATAGCTTCCGCCGTTGCGGATGACATGTTGCGAGCACCTTGATGGATGTTTCAATGTTTTCCGATTCCCGTAAGTTTTGTTTCACAAGGCCTTAGTCTATTTTTCTCCGTCATTGCGGCTCTGGAAGGGACTATTCTTCCGCTTTAGTTTGGTTTATGTTTTCCTCTTTGTCGATGTTTCGCTTTAGTCGTTTCTGTTTTCCCTTCCAATTTTGACTGGTCTATGAAACTCATTTTCTTTGTAGCTTCCATCGTTGTGGTGTTCCAACCAACTTATGGTCCGAGGCTATAGCCTAGTTGAGCTCCGATGTAGATTTATTTTATTTCTCTCGCCAATGTTTCGCTTGGCACTACGAAACTCACAGTTGCTTCGCCTTCCGCCGTTGCGGCGCATTAGCAGACTTGATCACCGATCCCTTAGTTACTCCATCGCCCAATTGTTATGTTTTTCCCTCCAAATGTTTGTTTTTACCAGGATGTATATATTGGGGATGTGGGGCATTTTTTCTATTATTTTACCTACGAACCCGTGCCTACGCTGTCGTTGTCATTTCAAATGGGGCATTGTACTTGCTGTTGGTAGCTCATTCGTACGTGGCGGCGTCGTGGAAGTTTTTAGATTATTCTTGTCAGTTGCATAGCTCCTTGCCAGGTAGGCTAATCTTTTTGATTCTATCGCTTCATTTGAGTTTTGAACTAGGGTTGTCGTCCTTGGTTAGTTTCCACCTCTGTGGTTAATGGACTCCTAGGTTTACGGTTTTTTTTAGCATGTATCTAGTTCATATCGACGGTCCGACCGTCCAGGGGGGGGGGGGTTTGTTTTCCTGATGATTACTGCGGCGCCGTTATGAATGTTCAAACCTTACCCAATTGTTTGGGAAACTGGTGCAGAAAAGCGTTACGCTGTTTGCACCGGTTTTCTCCATCTTCTATATGGTCATCTGGGGGGGAGGTTTCCTTTTTTTTTTGCAATAGGAAGACGTTTTTCCCTCATTTGTTTCGAAGTGCCGAAGGTTTTGGTTTTCCAGTCTTTTGGTCACTCGCGTGTTTGGGGCTAGGGTCATGTTAATTGAGATTGTCCCTCGTTTCAAATGGAATTGGCGATGGGACGATTTATTTGGGAGTCGATAGCACCGAGGTTGTAGTTTTTGAGAATGTTTTCTTTTCGGGGGGGAAATTCTTCATTGTTAGAGAAACCATGATGTTATCGATTGTTCATGCCAATTTTTAGTCATGGGTAGGATCTAGTTTTGTTTGCAGACTTATCTTGTGCAGGAATACTTTGGTAGTTAAATTTATAGACGGATATCACACCATGAAGTACCTGACACTGGTTTTGAAGAAGAAACTAGATATGCTAATATTGAAAGATCTACTTTGATGGAGATTGCTACCAAGCCTGATCTATTCCCATGTTCAGAAGTAATTGGATGGATTCTACCTAGGGTAGACGTGACTACCATGATTTTCTCCAACACTGACAAACAGTGTTATGATACTTATAGCCCTGGTTATGTATCATTAGCCTACCACTTACCAGAAGCCCAGGTTTACTTGATTGAGGATTGGATAAATGAGATTAATCTTGAATTATTTGAAACATTGAAAAGAATGCTAGTACTTGGCAAGAGTTTTAGAACCAGACCATCAAGGGAATACGACATAGCCACCTTAAGTACCCGTTATAGGTTCATTACTTTAATGCTGAACAGAATCTTTGGGAGAGCTCACGGTAAAAGTTTTAAGTTGGGGTGGGTCCCTATCATTTTCTGTGTGGCCACTAAAGGCACTGTGTTCAACTGGGAAAACATTGTGTTAAATAGTCTCTTAGCTTGCATTGCTTCAGCCTTGGGAGGGGTGTCCCAGAAAAAATTAGAGTTCAACATGAGCTCCATATTGATTGATTGCATACTGTGCACCCAGCCATTCCCAAACCTAAGGTGTATTTGGGATAGAGACAGAACACTGGTATACACAGCCTACAAACCATTATGGGCACCTAAGTACTACAATCATTATAGAGAAGTGTGTGAACACTTCATTATGTCGTTATATACATTGATTTTATTGAAGAAATGCAAATGCATGTCTGAAGAGGCATTGCAAGTCATTGCAGAGTATGTTGATTCCTACTTAACTGAGGATGAAATGTATATTAGAATGTATGGCTGCTCCAGAGCACCTTCACTGCTTCCCAAATACGCCACTGATTATGTGGTACACAAGAAGGCAGTCAGGCAGGTTTTCTTGGATGGCACATGGAGTTTTTTGTTTGAGCACAAGAAGGTGACTTATCCTCCCATACCGTTTAGATTGGGAAGTTATAAGTTTTCAAGAGTCAAAAGGGCTGACGAGGTTGTAGAAGAATTGGAGAAATTTCATTTCAGAGAAATAAATTTCCATAGGAATGATTCTCGAAATAAAGTCGCAGAACACTGCAAGGAAGCCAATGTGCATTTTGAGTATATAGGCCATTAGGATAAGGATGAATCAATTTTCTGAAATGTAGAAAACATGACTGCATTAAAAAGAAGATTCGAAAAGAATATCACTACTAAAGGTGGGAAAGGGAAAGCTAAACAAAAAAAATCATATGAAGAGGAGGCTAGGAAAAGAGAAGAAGAGGCTAGGAGACTAGCAGAGGAGGCCAAAGGTTGGCTTATAAATGAGGAAGAACAAAAGAAGAAAGCTGAACAAGAAGCAACTAAGAGTGCAGAGGAAGCTTCCAGGAGGGAAGAAGAAGAAAGGAAAAATAAATAAGATGAGGAACTCAGGAAACATGAGGCTGAAAGATTAAAACTAACAGGGTCCATGACAGAGCAACAAACTTCCGACCCTACAGAGACTCAAGTTCAGGATCTGGATAATCCTAATTCTTAAGACCTTGATGTGATTGCTAGCAGCACATTAGGATAGGTTGTTGTTTTTGGCCTAAGACTGATCCCTTTCAAACAAAAGAAAGGGGAAGAGGTTCCATAATTCAATACCATTTTTTATGACAAGGAAAAGAAAAGAATTGTGAAGAGGACCAAGAGGAGAGTTGAAACTGGGGGGCATCCAAGTCAGGGAAGATGATAAATGATACAACCATGGTGCATGGAATGGATAACCACTCTAGATTCACTACCTGAGCTGGAGAAACATTGATCCATGCCTCTGAGGATAATGTGGATCGGATAATGACTAACCTTGAGCAATCAAGGAAATATGTTGCCCAACTAAAATATACATTGCGAAGGGAGAGAGAGGAAAGAAATAAATTGAAAAGGAAGTTTGAAGACATGCAAAATGAAATAAAGTCTTCAAAATTAGAGCTCTAGTCGCTCCAAGTAGAGAAGATGTATTTGGAGGTTGCCCAGGAAATCCTAGAAAAATTGCAGCATGAATGTCAGGAGCTAATGACAGAAAAGGATGGGTTGAAAACAGTATGTGAAAGTCTTCATGCAGAAAAGGACCAGCTGCAAAGTAAGATAGGGGAGCTGGAGTTACAAAAAGATACTTTGGAGGAGTTAGAGAAACAATCTCAGGTGCAAGCAATAGAGCTTAAAGAACAAATTGCTTCATTAGCAGCATCTTTGGAAGAATCCAGGGAACAACAAACCAACATTCATCCTTTCAAACAACATGGTTTAGCACAAAGAAGCAAAATGCATAGGATGCAAGTATCAATAGAAGAAGAGAGGTGCAAGGTTTTGCAGGTAGATAATAGACTAGAAGAAATTTTGGAAACTTCTTCATATGTTGTGGACAGATCTCAGGATATTTTAGAAGTCCTGACGGGAATAATAGCGATATTGGAGACCAATTAAGAGATCTCTGTAGGCCTACCAGCAAAGGATCAATAAGGCTTAAAACAAGACTATGACTTATTAGAGTTTTCCATAAACACAACTGAAGAATTTAAGAAGGCTGTAAAGAAAACGAAGGAACCTTGTACTGAGTTCTGTAGGAGACTTCTGATCACTTACAACCATTGCCAGGTGGCTACTGAGCAGAGAATGGACACATTTCTAGACCACATCTTGTTCATAGAGATGTTATAGAATAGATATCAAGAAGATGAACAGAGAATTCAACAGATCAAGGCTCTGAACGAGCAGATTTTGAGAGATGAGGTAGCTCATTCAGCGGTCAGTGTACAGTTGCTGGAAGATCAGCTACGCTTGAGCTCAACCAAGATCGAAGTGATAAAAATTTAGGCTGCCAAATTTTAAATCAATATTCGTTTTCTTTAACCTTATGAGTTTGAGAACATTTTTTCAAAAGCTTTAGCATGGAAGATGTTCCTGACCAATCAAGTGAGGCCCTCCACTTAAGTGCTTTATTAATTGTGTTTAAATGTAATATATTGTAAATTGTATAAGCACTAAATATGAGAAAATTGTGGGAGATGAAGCGTTGGGGAAGCCCAAGGGTCGTTTGTGGGTAGCCCAAAGGTTTTTTTACCTTTTGTATAAGTATAGGAGAATTAGATAGAGGAGGGGCTTTTTCCCAGTGAGACTTGTGAAAAAACTTGTTGTAAGAGGAACTATTTCATTTTGCAATAATAAAATTACAATTTTTTCTGTTGGAGAAAGTGTTGTGTGGAATGTTCAAATGTGGTGAAATGAACAATGTTGAAGGGGAACTATTTCGTTTTCAGCTGTGTTTCATTAAATGGGAGATCGTTCTAACTTTCTGAGCCTAAGTTCGTGTATGAATGTTCTCTGGTTTATTTAATAATGATTTCCACTATGAGTAATGAATGTTTTAACAAACGACGAGCTATTTTGTTGTGCATATCTCTGTTCATGTTTATGTGTTTTGATTCTAAGAACAACTATCTGTGATTTATCTTAACATATGAGCAGTAATACATTACTCATTAATTGATAATATTGCTCCCTGTGGACAACTTAGTTAGTCTTGTTTTCTATTGTGTGTGTGATTTATATGTGAGAGAGTTTAAGACAAGAGGTAAGAACCTTCACATCACATTGTGACTACTCCCTGTATTCTTTATCAATCTGCATGTTAGATGAGAACTTGCATATCATACTTAAATTTAAAAATACAAAAATATACATGGTGGACCAGGCCGCAACCGGTAAAACCCTTTATTTTTGTTACTTGACCTACGGTAGCTGGACCGCAAACCGGACGAATTCCCCATACCAAACAGTCACGAGATAGTTGGGAACATTGACTGGGGAGAATCCCTTGCTATTGTTGCCTGTGAATTTGCAGGCCTCAACAATTTCTCTTAAATATTTCTGTATGATTTCCAATTGTTCTCCAATTCTTTCGTCGACAGCAGGGAATGTTGGGTAGTAGTGATCCATCTCGACCTGCAGAGCTTTTGTTAGTGCTTCTTCATATGTTTTAAATGTCTCTAGACTTATATGTCATTGGTTATTTTGGGAGAATCCTGCAAGAAACCATTGAGTCAATAATTTTTCATCAATAACATAGTATATTTGGATCAATAGGTCTTTCCATATTTTATCATAGTCTTAGATGGTTTCTGCTAGTTTCTGAACTGTAGACTTGACTTTTTTTTGCTACCAGATGCTTTGAATCTCTAGTTTTGAAGAAGGACAGAATATGCTGCTTGATATCTGATTTAGATGCATTAGGTGTTCTTTTAGTATAGGTCATATACCAAGTTAATTCTCTTTTTTCGTAGTGCACCTTCAAACTGTGCCATTTGTCTATCCTCATTTGTAAATTGATTGGCCTCCCATGTCGACTTGCAGATGAACCAATGTCGCCTAGGGTCTTAGTCACCCTCATAGAGAGGGATGTGTGCTGAACTGTGCCCCATGTCGGCGTCGAATTGTCCTTTGGGAGGTGGCGGTGGTGGGGCTAACGGGATATTCTATGTATCTCTCTATCTAAAGATAGTATTGACAATGCTTTCGTTTCTGTCATATGTTTTGTTTTTCAGTTCTATTTCGACAACTTGTTGGTCAGTTTCGACTTCTAACTATGTTGATGTTAAACTGCACTATTGTTCCCATGAATCCAACTGGTCAATGTTTTGTAAAGCTGTGTTTGGTAGGGGGGGTGCTCCTTCATGTCCGGGGTAGAGTAAATGGATGCTTCGGTTGGATGGGTACGCCTGAAGTGTAACCCAATTTCCTTCCTCTGGATGATGAATCACTATATGATTTTCATCATTTACTTTGTCTTCTAGTGGATCCATATACCGAACTTAGCAACTCTTAGTCTCAGGTCCACCTCAACAATGGCCTGCATTCGGGTACTTAGATTTATCGAAGACAGAGATATTACCTCTTGAGATATTTCTAGTTGGAGAGATTCTTGCTGCTCTATACACAAATACTATTCCATTGGAGACACCTCTTCATCTATGCCTTCTTCCTCTTGGTCATGACTCGACTGCAGTGGATTTTCCTCATGCTTTGTCACCCTGGTAACCATTTTGCTTTAGAGTACTATAGCTTTCTCTTGTATCTCTTCCCTTCTTTTCTACCTCTTATCTCTTTCTATCTTCTATAGGTTTGATGCACCTTTATGAGTCACTGTCTGCTCAACTTCCTTATTAGGTCGACTTTTCATTGCTAATGATGGTATTTATTAGGTCGACTAGAGTCCTTTTACTCTGCCCCGACACATGGCCAACTACCCCCTAATATCCTACCTGACACTTTAGTAAGATCATATAGTTCTGTCTATTTGTTAGGAAGTACTCCCACTCTCTTTCTGCGATAAGTTTTTCCCATGCCTTCTGTTTTTTCGCCAAGTTAGCATTTGAAGGAGGTTCGATAAGTGATGGAGGAGGTTCGACTATGTGACCTACTCCTCTGTCGATTAGAAATTTGAACAACAAGGTTGGTAGCAAACAAAGAAATTTCTCAGTAAATTCAGTATATAATTTTTTTCAATACTTTCAACTCAAACTCTCTCCTTTACTGCTTGTTCTTGACATAATTCATCAGTAATTTTCTCAAACCACTCAGACAGGTTTGTTCTTCCTCCTCGGATTAGTTTCTTAAGTAATTATTGGTCTTTAGTTCTCCTGGATTCATCTAATAGTTTTTTCAACAACTGGGGCACCGATTCTACAATTTTATCATGGGTTTGGTGAAGAATTTCTCCTTCGCCCGCGCAAAGGTCAATCTATTTCTTCTCGGATAATTCTGCAAGTAATTTGCGATCTTCTGCTACTACCAATTCTTAATCTCTTGCTCCAATATCATGTACGTATGGTCATGTCATGTACTACCGAAAACAGAACCAATGTTGTAATATCACACATCACATAAGGTTACCAATAATACACATATAGAATCATATGAACATATAGAGACAAGAGATAAGAACAGATAGTAGAGTAACATATTATATTATAGAATCACACGAGGGTCCATACATATACAAAACTGAACCAAGTTCTTAACTGGCTCAACAGCCTATTATCTATGATTAAAAAATCGTTATAAGTAACTACTTGTTGGTTCGGTCAACCAACATGACCTTTGGAGGCCGACCTAATATTTGATTAGTTGGTTAACTAACTCCTCCAATAGGATTCTCCCTAATAACCGCTCTGTTATCAACCCAAATGGCACTTCTCCATCCGAGTGCCGACATTTCCTATGTTGGTACACAAAAGAACATTTATGGATTGAATGTTGCCTAAAACACTATAGATGGGCATGTTATGAAATACATTCATTATCCATCCAACTTGCCCTTTTTACCTTTTAATATGTAAATTGTTGTACATGCCTTTGCCTATATGCAACCCACATACATACGTGACTTTTCCTACATCATGTCACATATTGTACACGAGTATTTGTCATTGCAACCCGCGTACATATCTATACGCGGGTTTCCCTTAGAGCACCACGCGTGTCATATGCGGGTTGCCAGTATGAATACTCGCGTACACTTTCCTTTGACATTAAAAATAATAAATCATGATTATTTGAGATTTGTTAAGCCCTTAACTATAACCACCTTAATTGTCTCAACCTCCTCAACCCTCAAAACTGCCTTATTTCACTAAGTATAAATAAAGGCCTTGGGGAGGGTATTAATCAATCATACTTGGAGAGCAAATTTATGCTGGTGGTATCTATTCAAAAGTCTTTGGAGCAGTAGAACTCATAATCCTTTGGTTGCAGAGGAGTCCTTGTTTTAGGTGTTGGGTTGTAATCTTAACTCATTCACTATTGTTAATAAAGAGAATCCTTATTCCAAACGTGTTTCGAATGTTTTTCATGTATCATGGTTTGATGAATATTTATGATTCAGCACTCTATATGTTGTTTATCTAACCTGTCCTATATACATGTATAATCTTGCATTTGGAGGATTTGCTCTTTATAGGTGAAGGAGAAACATCCCTGAAAGCTTTGGAGGAGAAGCAGAGCAGAAGAAGATAAAGCTTGGATCAACCATCGTGAATCAGGTGAGTCTATCCTATCTTCTTGTTTCCTTTCTACACTTTAAAGTTGATTTCCTGCAAGTTTTAAGAGTATGTTGGTAACCCCAGACCTTCGTTTATAAGGTGTTTATTCCTGAACAACAGAACTGGCGACTCCACTAGGGACCCCAGACTGCTGTAGGTTATTTATGTTACCCTGGACCAGTCTTTGCCTTGATTTTGTGTGTGGTATTTTATCCTGGTTCATGCTTACCATAGTGTTTGAAGGCCTTTTGGATTTTCCTTCTTTTTGAGAAAATTTTGTACCTGTGCACAGGTCTCTCTCATACATAGTTGGGTACAGAGGCCTGCATATGCGGGTTGCTCTCTAGGACAGTTGCGTACAGTATGCGAGTTGCCCTTATACACAGTCACGTACAAGCCTTGAAATAGGGATTTTTGGGCTAGGGTTTGCTTGTCCTTGTCTTTTTGTGATTCCTATTTTTCAGTTGGCCCTCATAAAAATTGTTTTGTTAGTCTGATGACCTTGGTGGCCACACCTTGTGCTTTCTTGTAAAGCCCTTGAGTCTCTTTTGTTTGGATTGTTTGTTGTTTGCATTTTGAAGTATGTTTGCCTATTTGGGTTATAGGTTGAAGTGTTTTTGTCCAAATTAGTGATCAGGGTTTTGGGCAATGTTTTTCTCAGTCTATCTTTAGATAGTGATTGGTTTGCCACTTACCTTTGTGTGTTTTCGGTGATTTATTATCATTGTACCCAGCCAAGCTAGGGTTCCAGGTCTTCCCTTGTTGGTTGATTCTTGGTTTTATTAATCTGATTACTTCAGTTTGCTTGTTTTATACAAGGATGATTTTAAGGAACCATACTTATTTAAAAGTGTATAAATGTTGGCGAATATTACCAATTCTTAAAACGCCAACTATAAAATGATTGGTGATATTTTTCAAAAACTATTTTAATTTCTATGGATTTTATATCATTTATATAATAATTTGGTGATTTTTAGAGTGAAAAATTTTACCCCATCAAAATTGGGCAAAACAGGGCTTCAAAAAATGCAAAATGGTGAATCGTTTTTGGGAGAAAAAGAGGGAAAAATAGCCCATTGGGCTAAAATTCACACCTAAAATTATCCTTTGTTTTATGCAGTTGATTTGATCCAAATATACTCAAGTTTAGTTCATTTTAGGTGCATAGTAGTGGTTGAGCATTTTAAAAAGTGAAAAGAAAAACATTTTCAAGGTTTTTGCATTGGTTTTGCATAAGTAGTTTTCATTTCAGTTTTAAAATATAATCTCAAAACTACAAAAAATATAGTCTTAGTTTCTCTTTATCGTTGCATTTGTTCATCAATTTACATTTACAAAATGAAAAAGAAGTTTCCTTTAGTAGTGGTAATTTGCTTTGAAAAAAAAAATAATACACCTTTTCTTTTTTATTTCTTATCGAGTCAAAAACACCATAATTCATCACTCCATTCCTTCTGAGTAAGAAATAGCCCTTTAAAATGAATGCAATAATTAAAATTTACTAGTAAGTTTTATTTTTTAGGGGCCATTCACCTACTAGCTTAAGATAGACTTGTGGGATTGAAAGTGTAAAGTTCCCATAAGTTTTAAAATTCAGACGTAGTGGACCATTCGATAGGTAAATCCTTGTCTTTATCAATTGTATCTGGGAAGCTCCTCTCAAAAGGGAGTCAAGCACGAGGCCGTGTGGAGGCATTGCACTAAGGAGATAACCCTCTGATTCCTTGTTAAACCATAAATCAGGACTTTTATGCATCTGGGGATTCTGTCCTAGACAGATTTTTGGGCTCAGCTACCCTGCCCATGCGTATGAGTCAGGCTTGCAACTGTCCCCCCCAGATTGTTGGTATAGCTAAGGTAGCCTTTAGTCTTTGACATTTAGGGTTCATACCTAGGTAAACCAGAAGGCTATTTCTGGTTCACCTTGGATGGGCTTGGAAGGTAACCCTTGTTGAAAGTGTAGGAGGGCGGTGGGTGATTCCTCGGCTTGTGCCTAAGAACCACTTCAAGGACGCCAAGTAATTGTTGTTTAACTTTCTTCAGGAAATCATATCTTTCACCCTTGTTGACTGTTTGAGGCTTTAGGAAATTCCATAGTACTTGCTCTGTGGTTTTTTCTTTGTTTAGTTGGCTTTAGGGTTTGATTTGTCAAAATTTTCAATTGTGGAAGACCAACCTATAAGAAGTTCAAGAAGGTTGCAAAACCTTCCTCCTCTCATCACATTGGAACCTCCACCTCCACCCCAAAGGCAGACATTGGACACGGACGGTTCATTTGAGCCGGTAGGAGTAAGTGAAGTTCTAGGTGAACCATCACTTATAGCTAACCGTCTTGATTTTGATAAAGTTGAGATAGAAGACTTGTAGACTGACGGGTTTGCAAGGAATTTTAACACACTCTTGACTGATTTAAATGATCCTGTGGTCATCCAGGTTAGACCTTTTGATTCACCTGTTTTAGGTGTCCATGTGGGTAGGATTATGTCTACTGCAGAAGAAAGTTCTTTTGTGTTAAACTCAGCCGTTCTGGCTGAAGGGGTACTACCTCCCCTAGTAAGTGCCCCTAGATCTAGCATACCTTCTACGCCTTTGACTCCAGTGAGCTGGTTGGTACAACCACCAGTCCACTCAAACCTAGTAGGTGCTTCTGGTGACATGGTTACTGGGATTCCTAGTATACCTACTATTCCTTACTCCTTCACACACACTGCCCAGAGTGGTCTGGTAGGATCCTCAGCTTTCGTCCAAGGATTTCCTTGAAATGGGGGGCACATTCCCCCATCCACTCTGTACATAGGACCATCACCTTCTTATGTAGGAGTGTAGTTTGGAAACAATACCTCTTATGGGAAAAATTTTCAAACTCTGATCTTGGCCTTGTTTACAAGCTCTGCCTTTTTGTTGTTTAGCGGAGGGATACCCGCTCCTGTTTTTCAGACCCTAGTTTCGATTGGGATGGCCCGAAATTCTTATACTGCACCTCCCACTCACAACCCTGTGGCTTACGGATGGAATCCGTTTCAAAATAACCCATCCACTTCACAACCAGTGGCAGGGGGCAACCCCACCTTTACTTATGGGCATTCAAGGGCAGGTCCCTCTAATCCTTGGATTGGCACTTTTAGTGCCTCAGTTCAACCCAAGCTTCCATTCTTGGAAACATTAATCTTGCCATATTTGTCAAAGTTGATGAATGACCCGGTGAGGCATGACCCCTCGTGGCCACCTGTCCCCACCAAATTTCCATCGGCCATCCCTAAGTTCGAGGGAAAAGTTGGTGAAGATCCTGGAGCTCATGCCACCACATTTCATTTATGGTGTTCTTCGAATTCACTAAATGAAGATTCAGTTAGGTTGAGGCTATTCCAGAGAACCTTAACAAGTACCCTGACCAAATGGTACATTGAGTTACCTTCTGCTGCTTTCAGTAGTTTCTGGGACTTGGCTAATGCATTCCTTAGCCATTTTCAGCTTCCGGTCTGATATTATTTGGGAACGGACTTGTTATCTACCTTTAGGCAAAACAAGGCTACCCACATCTCAGATCATATCCAAGAGTGGAGGAGATGAAAGAGCCTTATAAGATCCACCATCTCTCCTGAGTTCTTACTAGAATGGTTGCTTAAATCCATGTTTCCCTACATATCTAAGGACGTATCCACCTCAGGAGTGACGAATGAAGAAGAAGCCATCCTTAGGGCCTAGAAATTGGATTCTATTTATTCATAATATGGGATCTTGTATGAGATTATCCCTGAGGCACCGAGGCCTACCCACAATGTAGAGAAGCCTAAGCTTGGACCCCATGCTGATGGTGTGGTTTGGTTCGTAAAATATCCCACCGTAGATTCTTTGGCTAAACAACTTCATCAGTTTCCTGTCAAGCAGTCTGCAACAGAGGAAGCAAGGGCTGCCCCTCCCCCTAGAGTGCAAATGTTTTTGCACAAACCTCTCAGAATGGAAATCAGCAGCCTGATGGGAAGAAAAAGAGAGGAAAGAAAGGAGAGGGAAACCAAAACAAGAAGAAACTTACGAATAGTGCTAATGGGGGCAATAAATAAAATAAGAAGGTTAAATTCCCATGTAAATTATGCCTTGAGGATCACCTTACTCACCTTTTTCCCCTTATGGAACAAGCCCAGAATCTTCTTAAAGCTCAACAACCGGCTGTCCTGAAGCATCCTTTTCCCTAAGGGCAGAACTCAGCTTCAGCTTCTAATGTAGTAGGGGGCACTCAAAATGTTCTTGACCCAAACTATATCAACATGGTTTGATGTTCAACTTTGTTATAGACTAGGAATAAAAACTATGAGAAAGGGACTTCTATTAAGGGTAAGGCTATAGGTGAAACTTATAACCCTCTCACGATCGAGAATCCTGCTGAAACTATGCCGAAGATATTGAAAGGTGTCCTCAAGAAGACCTTGCATAACCCTAATGCTAGGGCTACTTCAAAATACTTTGTGGTTGAATATCTAGCCCAAAACCCATGTGCAGTGTTAGCTTTAGAGGTGTTACAGAGCTGTCCCACCCAGCGGGATTCCCTCTTAGCAGCTTTAGGCAGCATGGACTCATCGAGTTTCATGGAAAAATTTCATTTGTCTGATGTTAAAATTCGCCTACCTTACCATGTAGCCTTATCAATAGATGTCATACATGGTGGAAAGACCATTAGAAGGGCAGTTGTTGATGAGGGTGCTTCTACATGCATTATGTCCTTGTCATATTAGAAAGCTCTCGGATCCCCAGAGCTAGTCCCATCAAAAACTCTACTTACTGCTTTCGATGGAAGTTCATTCCTCCCACATGGTGTCCTAGTGGCTTTTGAAATTAAGAGGGCAGGGAAAGCAGTGTCTGTTGAGGTGGAAGTGATTGATGCACCTTTGGACTATAATTTTCTCTTAGGAAGAAGCTACAATTATTCCATGTCCGCTATTGTGTTGACTATCTTTTGGGTAGTGGTTTTTCCACATGAAGGCAAGTTGGTTACTGTTGACCAACTTGATTTTACTCGAAAAGGATGCTTAGAGTCTAATGAGTCCGCTGTACCATTGGTTGATTAGGTCAAACCTGCTACATAGAGCTTGGGGGCCAGAATGTACACATCATTGATGGGCACATTTGATCTTCCAATCCCGATTAACTATATTGGTTCTACTAGTGTGGGGAAGTCCATAGCCACAGTTGTTGATAGGACTGATCCTTGGGTTCTCCCTTCCCCCCATGAACTAGAAGTTCCCTTATTGGTAGAGGAAGTAGCTTACCCAGCTATCACTCAAACCACTGTTGATCCCATTCCAGATCCGTTCATGGTCTCGGAGGATATGGAAGAAGTCTATTTTCCTGCATGGACAAAAAACTCTTTGTACTCTACAGAATGTTTAGATATGGTTTTACCTTCTAATGAAGCCATTTTGGAAGCCATGAGTGGATGTGATAAGATCTGTGTGGATCTTCACCATCGATCCTATTTTCTTCCAGAACTAAGTAGAATAAAAAATCAAGAGTTTCATATGAGACTATTAGAGGATGTCGATACACGCATCAATCCCTTACCCAAGGAAGGAATGTTTGCCGAGGGTAATATGGCAAATATTTCCGCTACTATACCTATCAACATCTATGTAAACCCTAATGTCGTGGAAAACATATATATAGGTGCAAATTGCTCTCCTAAAGAGATTGCTATCTATACTGCCTTGTTTAAGGAATTCCACAATGTCTTTTCCTGGTCATATGAGGAGATGCTAGGCATTAATCCATCAATTGTTGAACATGAGATCCGAACATACCCTGATGCCAAACCTATTTGACAAAAGTTAAGACATGTTAACCCGCATAAAGCGGCGGCTGTGAAGGCTGAAGTTGAAAAACTGTTGAAGGCTGGTTTTATTTATCCCATAGCTTTGAAAGAATGGGTATCCAACCCTATTCCTATGGATAAGAAGCAAGGGACCATACATGTCTGTATTGACTTCATAGATTTGAATAAAGCCTGTCCTAAGGACAAATATCCCACACCGTTTATAGAAATATTGTAGATGCTTGTGCAGGAAGTGAAGTGTTGTCATTTATGGATGGTTTCTCTGGATACAATCAAATTCAAATAAAACCAGGAGACCAACATAAAACTGCTTTCATTTGTCCTTGGGGTACTTTCGCGTACAAAAAAATGCTCTTTGGATTGAAGAATGTTGGGGAAAACTTTCAACGGGCTATGAACTTTTCCTTCCATGATATCAAATCCATTGTCAAACCTTACCTTTATGATCTGCCTGCACATTCTCGTAAGAGGCTTCAACATCCAGATCACTTACGGTTGATATTTGAGAGATGCAGATACTATAAGATCCGCTTGAATCGCCACAAGTGTGTGTTCTGTGTCGAGTCAGAAAGATTGCTTGGGTTCATTGTCTCTAATAGAGGCATCCAGGTAGATCCATTAAAAGTAGAGGCCATTGTAAATCTGCCTCCTCCTTGTTCTATCAGGCAACTTCAAAGCCTGCAAGGGAAGTCTAATTTTCTTCGACGTTTTATCGTTAACTATGCCAAGATTACTAAGGGTTTCACGTGCCTGCTTAAACAGGACACCCCATTTGTATGAGATGAAACTGCACAAATCACTTTCGAGTAATTGAAAAAATCTTTGTTGTCGGCACCTTTATTGCGTCCGCCAGATTATTCTAGGGATTTTATATTATATATGGCCACATCTGAGTCGACCATTGGGGTAGTACTGGTCCAGGAGGACGATAAGCTTGTAGAGCATGTCATTTATTATCTTAGCCATGCTTTGGACGGACCTGAACTCAGGTACTCCTACATTGAGAAATTATCCTTAGCAACTGTCTATGCTGTTCAGAGGTTACGCCAGTACGTTTTACTAAGGACCACAACAGTAGTGGTGGATGTGAATCCTTTTCAATATGTTTTGTCCCGACAGATTGTTGGGGGAAAATTCAACAAATGGAGAGTCAGTCTCTAAGACTTTGACTTGGATTTTCAGTCCGCTAAGTCTAAAAAGTCCTTAGTTTTTGCTGAGCTTATAGCAGAATTTCCTACTGAAGAAGATGTAGCCATTGAAGATGACTCATTCCCAGATGAGAATATATTCTTGATATCCACCTCTAATCCTTGGTATGGGGATATTATTATATATCCCCAGACTTTGAATTATCTTGCAGCTTTCTCATGGGAGGAACGACGTAAATTATGCCTTCATGCTAAGAACTACCTCATCATAGGAGATACATTATATCGAAGAGGGGTAGATTCCATTTTGTGTCGATGCCTTACCAATGAGTAAGCAACGATTGTCCTGAATGATTCCCATAGTGGAGCATGTGGGGGTCATTTATTTGGGTTAGCAACAACCCAGAAGATATTATGTGCCGGTTATTTCTATCCCACAATCTTCAAATATTGTGTGGAAGAAGTGAAGCGTTGTCATCCTTGTTAGCTTTACACTAGAAAAATACGGTCACATCTCGCTCCGTTGTTTCCCATTGTCTCGGTAGGACCCTTCATGAAATGGGGGATTGATTACGTGACATGCAACCCAGCCTCGGCTAGGGGGGAATAAATATATTATTGTCGCTGTTAACTATTTTACGAAATGGGTAGAGGCAATGCCTACTTTTAAAGCCGACAGGGAAACAACAAATTTCTTTGTATTCAATCATATTATAGCATGGTTTGGTATACCCAAAGTGATTATCACTCACCATGGTAGTCATTTTCAAAATAGCATGAAGATGGAACTGACCACTATGCTTGGATTCAGACAAGAACATTCATCTTCATACTATTTGCAAGCAAACAATTAGGTTGAGGCTGTAAACAAGAATTTGAAGACCATCCTCAAACGTACAATTGATGCACCCCATTCTAACTAGCACATCATACTATACCCTACTCTTTGGGCATACCAAACTAATGTAAAAATTTCTACGGGTTTCTACCCTTTCCAACTCGTTCATGGAGTGGAAGCAGTTACCACGGTTGAATGTGAAATCCCGTATTTGAAAATAGCTATTCATGTGTTACCTGATATGATAGAGCTTGAAGAACGTCTGGTACATTTAGAACAGCTTGATGAATAGTGTAGAGATGCACTGACTGCTAATCAAGCTCACAAGAATAGGGTCAAAAACCAACATGATAAGTCAGTCAAACCTCGGATTTTCTCTGAGGGGGAACTTGTTTTGCTTTGGGACCAAGACAAAGAACCCCTGGGGGCAAGAAAATTCAAAGCCATGTGGTTAGGGCCTTATGTCATGTCGAAGGTCTTAAAAAAGGGCGCATATGAGTTAATTGATTTTGATGGGAACAAGTTGTCTGAGCCTAGAAATGGGCTCTACCTGAAAAAGTACTATGCTTAGGCTTAGCGCTTTTTCTTGTATTTTATTGTATGTAGTTTTTATGTACATTAGATTGTCGGTTTTGTTTTTTTATACCATCTGCTGGTTGTTGCAGATGTCTTCTGAGAGGTATCTAGGTTTTGGTGATGGCACCAGTCTCCACACTTGTAATCTAGCTTCAGCAGCGTGGATCATTTACTCTCCCTCAGGATAGCTAGTTACCGCAGGAGGCGGTTGCTTAGGTCCTTCTTCTAACAATGTTGCTGAATATAGGGCTGTAATTGAGCTTCTATGGGATGCTTTGTCATGTGGTATCACCCAGCTCGAAGTTCATCTGGACTCTCACTTGGTGGTTTCCCAGCTCAATCAAGCTTATCAGGTGCGAAACCCTTTTCTCTTACGCTAGTTCATGCAAGTTAGGTTATTGGAAAGAAATTTTAAATTTATTATATTCAATCACATTCCAAGAAATCAGAATTCATTGACTGATGCATATGCTAACTACATTTTAGATTGGCATATAACACACATTTCATAAAATATACAGCATGCATGTAAAAAACACTTGTAAATAAACCGACAACAACAATATATATATATATGTAAGTATTTGTCCATAGATGGGTCGAGTCTGATCCTCAGATCCAGTCATAAACTGTATAATATACAAAATATGGATCGCAGTCCATCAAAATGTCCTAGATATAAGTAGGACCACCTTGGTCATCATGGTCCCTCTATACTCTGGCCACCCGCCTAAAAAGGTGTAACCAGACAAGTGGAACTCCAACCACGAACTCCTGCATGACGGCTGGGATATGCTCTATCTGCAAAGTGGGAACTCTCTAGGTAAGCCTAGCCAGTTTCCCCTCCAGAACTCTAATAAGCCTCGGGTCTTCACCTACGACAGGATGAACAAACATACATGGATGCCCCTCAGGGTGGACCGGTCCAATATATGCATTTTGACATGTTTATAGGATTAGGAATTTTATACATATGTATATATTTATCATTTTAAAATTTATAAAAATTTTAAAAACTTTGAAAATTAAAAAAAATTACCTAGCTCTCCCCATGCTCCTCCTGGAGGGAGGACAAGGTTTGGATCACCTCGTAAATCCATCCCGACATACAGAAACTTCTCTAGTGTCGATAGCTACCACTCCCACAAAATGTAGAAGTCATCATCGTACACACTCTGTACTGAGTCTCCTCCTCCCTAACAGAGGAAGATGTCTCCCCATCTGCTCATCCTTGGCTGACGTGGAGATCGGACTAGTAGGGTTATGGCAGGACTCAACCCTAGTACTCTTCAAGAAGAAGAAGGCAACCAATATGCTACAACACCCAAAGTTCTTCCACCTTCCTCTCTTGCAATCAAAGAGTTATTTTCTCATAATTGGGACAAATCCTGAACACCAATCATACAGGGAACCCTGTGTACAATCCACCGCCAACCTCATTTGGTTTCGTGTAGCTAGATGTAATGAAGAGGATCCTACAATCCTCACGATGGTGCTTGTCAGCACCTATAGTGTGAAATCACGGATATGTGCAATAGGTACGCAACTCCCTCTCTTCTGGGTACTTGGTGTGTAGTACACATCAATGTAGTTCTGGGCACTTAAAGGATCACCGCCCCTGTCGGTGCCCTCTAAGTTGACTGGTGCTCCTCATCATGACAGGCAGGCAATAAAATATATGTGCTCAGAAGTAATTTCCAAATTCTCACCCTGTAGGTCAAACATCCCTAAATCATGATCCCAGTAGTTTATCATGAATTACAATAAATGGACATTGTCCCGCATTGGTGATGTGCAAAAGAATTTTAATAACCCACTAGTTCGTAAAGCATGTACGGTGGGCACACTTTGGAGCACTTCTTGGTCCATATTTTCATGCTCATATTCCCTCCATTCCAACACCATCTTCATACCAAGAAAACAACCATTATGAATAATCAATTTCATATAAAATTTCAAAATTTTTGCCTTAAATTACCTTTTTATCCTTCACATAGTACACGTCACTGTCTAGTTAGGCATGTCGCGTACTGTACGCGACTGTCTCTAAAAGAAACCCACGTACAGAAAGAGTGTACATGAGTTTCAACACTGTGAACCCACATAGATACCGTGATATGCTTTAGGATGCTTAAAACCATGAAATTGGGACTCAAATTTGAAAATTGCTAGGATCAAATTGAAGAGCTCGGGGTGCAGGCTTACCTGCAACTTGCGGAATCAGATTTTGTCCACTAGATTGTGCACACCGATCGAATGAAGGTAGAGGTAAAAAATTGCTTCTTATGGCATAAAATCAAAATGGTGAGTTTTGTTTTAATTTTTGAACTGTTTATAGAAATTATATTTCTAAAAGTGGGTTTCTTCCTATAGTTCGAAATATATTCAACTAATACAATATCTCTTTTTGCCTTGTAACAGGTTTTTCATTATCACAAAGTGATTTGCTCCTATAGGGTGGTTTTTGACATTTTCAATGCATTTTTGCATTTATACTTAATCCAAGCTAACCTTAGCAATTAACATTTTTCCATGGACTATGGTATTTTAAACCATTAGTTCCCCATCTTTACCATTGTTCTTCCATGGATAGGACCTTCTTTTCATGAGTATCCTCCTTTGAAACCTATGTTGTCTTTTGATACTCATGCTGCAGTTGCTTCAGGTACAGGGGTATCCTCTTAGATATTTTTCACGCCAAATAAAGCTTCTTTTTTATTCTATTTTTACAAGCTATCCCTTTATAGTATTCCCCACCCTTACGGAGTTTCTTTAGGCCGAGGTCTGACTCCTTCAAAACAGTCTTGACTACCGAGTTAAATTATCCGTTTAAGCTCATTAAGAATATGTGAATGGGCATCCACATTGGTGGTAGGTTATCTCTTTCTCAGACCATGTGGAATAATACGAGAAATGATCCCTCTCTTTTCTATTCGAATTGAGAAGAGTATTCTCAGGCATAGATTTATCACTTTTCTAGACCTGAGGGACTAAATTTATGGAAAAGGAACTCCTGGTATGAGCTTAGTTTTCTCTTTTTTGTGCTCTAGACCTAAACATGAAAAATATTTCGAGTGTACTTTGTGATGTTGTTGTAATCTCACTGATCACATAAGGTTACCAATAATACATACTAAAACATAACTATAAATTAGAGACAAGAGACAAGAATAGATAGGGTAACAGATTATATTAATGCAATGAGTTCATACAAGGTAGAGAACTGAACTGAGTTCTCGTTTGGCTCAACAGCCTAATATATACAATGTACAAACAATTACAAAATAACTACCTGTCGGTTCGGTGAACCGACATGACTTTTAGTTATCCGACTTAATCTTTCTAGTTAGTCAGTCGACCGACTTGGTTGGTTGATCGACTAAGTCGGCCCATCGACTTAGTCGGCTGATCGACTAAGTCAGCCCATCGACTTAGTCGGCTGATCGACTAAGTCATCCCATCGACTTAGTCGGCTGATTGACTAAGTCAGTCTTCGTTCAAGTCGACTTCGTTGACTTGATCCTTCTACATCTCCCCCACGAACAAAACGTTTCTTCGTCCCGAAGAAACACAGAGGTACAAAAAAT
This sequence comes from Pseudotsuga menziesii, assembly GCA_001517045.1. Taxonomy (NCBI): domain Eukaryota; kingdom Viridiplantae; phylum Streptophyta; class Pinopsida; order Pinales; family Pinaceae; genus Pseudotsuga; species Pseudotsuga menziesii. The sequence continues at coordinate 788,780 of LPNX010419340.1, read as the reverse complement.
GAAGCTCTGTCAAACCATTGAAGAATGCTATTGCTGTGGACTGTGCAGGCGGATGGTTGGTCTCTTCTAGACGCGGACTTCGACGATGGCCGGAGCTATGATGGCAAGGTGATGCTGAAAGTCCGTCCAACTTTGTAAGGCTTTTTGGATGTCGATCATTAATGTTGTTAAACTTGATAGGACTGACATCTTTTCTGAAATGGGGACTTCTATGATTTTCTCCATATTGGGTCCTAAAGCTTAGTTCTACTCTTCTGCTGCGTCGATGAGTCGTTTCATCTGGGGGCAGATGACATCGACCTTTTCTAAGTTTGGTAGAGCCTGTTGCACCCACTGATGAGCTGCATGCTCCAGCTGCTGCAGTTTGTTGGTCTCCAGCACTATCTGTTCCTCTATAGTCTATCTGAGTGCTGCCTCCATCATTTTCCTGCCTTCCAAATCCTGAATTCCTTGTCTTGTCTGCCTTGTCTGCTGATAGACCTACCCATAATGAGTAGGCTAGTCACGTAATACTTCTTCTGTGACGACAAATTCCTCCATGTGGTCCTAGAGCACCTTGTAGGGCTCTGAGAAAGCAGTGTACTGTGCTAGGAGCAGTCAAGCAGTTTCCTCCTTTTTTTATTCCTTAGTCTCTTGCATCCGGGCCTGGACAGTTGATACCATAGTCTTGAAGATCTGGTAGGCTCTTTCAAGTGGTCGATCTGTGTTGACTTCTATAGGTCCTGGTATCACGGTCTGTGCTAGAGCTCTGCATTTGCTGAGAAACTCGACTTCTTCTGCATTTTTAGCTGTAAGCTCTTTATTTTTCCGAACCATCCTTGGCTTTGCTTCTTTGGCCACGGTTTTGAGGAGCTGGCCGACCTCTGGGTCGGTCAAGGAACTTGCATCCCTTAAGCTTATCTGGAGGTTGGAATTTTTGGTATGATGTGCTTTCTTCTTCTTATGTTTGTTGGCCTCGAGCTCCTGGGTGCCTTCAGCAGTTGAGGTTGGGTCTATGGTTAGCGGAACGGAAGTCGATGGATTCTCTGGTTGGGGGGTTGGTATGAATACGTCTAGCTGAGAATATGTATGTGGTTGTGATAGGTCTGGATGTGAATCTGGTGGTGGTGGGGGGGGTGGTGATAGTGGTGGTGGAGGCAATGGGGTCGGAGAAGGAACTGGGGTGGATGGGTTGGCTGAAGTGTGTGGTGGGCTTCAGTCAGAAGAGATACCTGCTTTCGAAGGTGTGGTGGGTAGTTTGTTTTGGGAGTTGGTGTTGATTGGCTCTGTGACAGACTATGATGCTCCAATTACATTGCCTTGTTTGTCTCAGGTGAATGTTGTCGTAACGGTTGCATAGGGATTTTTGCTTGCATAGAGAGGAACCGTCGTTTAGATTTTGTGGGCTGACTGAAACAGTGCAGGCAGCGTTGCGAAGAAATATTTAAGCTCAGCGTCCTGGTCGACCTTGGCTTTGACTGTCTCTGGGATTTCTCTTCCATATATGTCATGGGGACTGTCCGACTGTTTTACTGATGCTTGCTCGTTGACTACGAGTGTCAGGGATGGGGGTGGAGGGGTCGACACAAGGTTGACAACATTTTCAGACGTCGGTGTCGTTTTTTCTTTCTTCGGCCGACCCTCTGGGGCTCCTGTGTCCAGGTACCATTGAAACTGAGTTTCAACTGATACTTTATTTGCAGCGGCATCATCGACAATGTCGACGGCCATGGATACTAACTCCTCCTCATCGTCAAATGAGTCAGGAAGAAGAATTTTATGCTTACCCTTGCCTTGTTGTAGTTTTTGGGCCTTGATTCTCCTTCTGGCGATAGCTATCTCCTTGGATAGCTTCTTAATGATGTTTTTGGATAAAGCATATTCCGGGTTGGTGTCCTCGACTTCACCTGTCGGTATTTGAATTGGGTCGACAGTTGCGGGAGACAGAGGGGTTGTTTGTTGCTGTGTTTGTGCTGTTGGTTGTTGTTGTTTTGTCGATTGTGGGTCGACTACCTTTGCAGTCGGAGGTTTGACAGTGATGTGTACCCGACTAGTGGGCTCGGTCGGGGTGTCCTCCAACACAAATGTGCTGATGTAAAGATTAAGCTCGTAATATTCCTCTTTTTCCTGGTCGGTAAGTGGCTCTGTAATGGAAAAGTCAACCTGTTTGGAAGCCTTAGGTATTTGTATTTTTCTCTGAGCCTGTCGGGTCAACTCCCGAAAAATCTGATCGACCATCGAATAGTAGTCGAGGTCCTGGGTATTGGGGTCCTAACCTTGCATGTACCAGACCAACGTGTGGTCAAGTTCTAACTGTATATGGGAGTTCACGGGGAGGTTTCTTCGGATGTTCTGGGGCACCCTCCACCTCGTCATGCGAACCTTCAGCTGTTGAAACCAGTTTTCCAAGAAGACTTTCCCCTGTGCCAGCTCATGCATGGTTCCTTTTTGTGAGAAGGGTTTAAATCGGTTCATCTCGAACCTGGTCAGCTCCCGAAATACTGGACTTCCTTCTGGACAGATATGGTACATGAAAATCCAGAGAATGAGAGAGGGGAACTTGATCATACCTCCCGTCTCTTGGCATATTTTGCAAATGGTTTTGACCATGTCGGCATAGTCTCCCCATAGGTATATCCGACCGTAGGACGCGATTATGTCGATAGCCTCCAGCATCTCCTGTTTGAGGTCGCTGTCGTGACCGACTAGTGTAAGGGTGATGGCAATGATTTTAGCCACAATTTGTGGCATTCGTGTCGTGATCTAGCCAATCATCAGCCCCTTGGAATTCTTTCCCGACGGCAAGCCTGTAAGCTCTTCGACTAACCCTTCTTTAATCCCAATCGGTACAGGGTTGCCTTGGTTGGACAGACCAGTAAGTCAGGAGATAACATCCTCGGTAATGTCGATCGGCCTGGCGAAGTAGAATCGGCCGTTGTGGTACCGGCTGATAATGAATTTGACTGCTTCTTTTTTTGTCCCACTGAAGCTTGCCATTAGTGGTGCGTTAGGGTAGTTGAAGATGGTGCTCTTCGAGATCTTCTCAGCGGCCTGGGTCATCCTTTTGTCGACATAGGCCCATTCTTGGATTTCTGTCCAGAGTTTCTGCCATTGGCCGTCTTGGACTTTGGCATTTTTGATGTTCTTTAAGCGGAGGACCAAAGGTGTGTCCTCTTCCTGTAGCTCTCTCGCCTTAGCCGTTGCTCGGGTTGGTTTGGGTGCCATTGTGTCGAGTTGGTCGAAGGTTTTACAGGGTTCTTGGGGTTTAGTTGACTGAGATTGCAGATGCTCTGTGGGTAAATGGTGTGGTGGATGGACCTTCGACTGTCTGGTATTTATAGGCATGGGTGTTTTTGCATGCAGGGATGGACGTATTAATGGCGGACTGGACAGTCCGGCTGTAATACTTGAATGGGACTTAATGGCGGAATGCATGCGGCGCTCGAGGCCATCAATGCGTGTTGGAGGTGAAAATGGTCGGGTGGACTGGTCGATGAGGATGGTCGAAGATGATGATGTCGGTTATCGAAGTAGTGAGTTGCTGTCATGGTTGATGTGTGTGATTGTATTGTTTTGTTTTGGACATTTTTAGGTTTTTATGGGTTTTTGATTGACAGTTAAGGCCGTTTTTTTTTTTTTTTTAATTTATTTTTAGTCTTTGTAACGTTTAAGTCGGGCTCCATTAACGAGCTTCTGAAATACTAGGCCCTATAATGTATTTAGTCAGACCGAGCCATTGGGGTGTATTTCGTCGACAATGTAAGGTCCCATCCATTCTGTATGTAGTTTCTTAGGTTTTCTTTTGACTCGACTGTTATAAAGTAAAGCAAGGTCACCGACTGACAGGTTTTTGTTTTTGATGTTACGGTCGTGCCATGCTTTCTGTTGTTGTTTGTGAATTTCCTGGTGCTGGATAGCCATGAGTCTATGTTCTTCAAGCTTACTGAGTTGAAATATTCAGTCATTTCTTACCTGTTCGACATCGACATGTAATAGTTGTGAAATAATAGGTGTCTGCTGTCAGAAATGTAGGGGGACGACTGCTTCTTTCCCGTAGACTAGTCGGAAGGGGGTTTGGTCAGTCGACCGTTTATATGCTATCTTATATGCCCAGAGAACCACAGGGATTTTCTCATCCCAATCATCTTTGTCAGGACTGCATATTTTGGTTAACCCTTTTTTCAATGTTTTGTTGAAAGCTTCAATCGCGCCGTTCGACTGAGGGTGATATGCGGTGCTTCGTCGATGGTCGATGTGAAATTGGTCGGTCAAGTTTTTGATGGTTTTGTTGATAAAATGTGATCCTTGGTTGCTAATCAATGTGAGTGGGCATCCAAATCTAGTGATAATGTTTTTGTAGATAAACTTAGCAGCTACCTCACTTGAACATGTATCAACGGGTTCCACTTCGGCCCATTTAGTGACATATTCCACTGCCGTGATAATATATCTTGCACCTGATCGTTTGGCAGGGATACGGAAAGGTCCTATGAAGTCTATAGCCCAAATTTCGAATGTGAGGCTAGGGTTTACAGCTACCAAGGGCATTTCTGTGCTCAGCAGAGGTCGACCAAGTCGTTGACATTTGTCACATCAACTAACAAAGTTTTTGCAATCTTTGTGGATTGTCGGCCACCATAATCCTGACTATTGGATTTTTGTTGCAGTGGTGTCTGCTTGGAAATGTCCTCATGCGGGTCCATAGTGTGCTTCATGCATGATTGGTTCTCTCTCGTGGTCGAGTACACACCTTCTGAGAATTTCGTCTAACCCCATTTTGTATAGAAATCCATTAATGAGGTTGTAGGGTGCAGCTTTCATAGCTAAGATTTGTTTTTTCTTGGTGTTCATACCTTCTGGTGCCTGACATGTCTCTAAGAACTGAGCTATTTCTTCTAGTTCTTCGGTTACTGCTTCTATGCAGAATAGATTTGCATTCGGCAAGTCATCATCGACTCCGCTCGGTTCCTCCCTTGTGTCAATACGGGATAGGTGGTCGGGCCCGACATTTAACTTTCCTAGTCAGACCACTACTTCAAACTCAAATTCTTGAAAAAGAAGTAGCCATCGACAAATTATTCCATGATGCAGGGGTTTATTAACAAGTTACTTCAAAGCTTGATGGTCGGTATAAAATGTGAAAGGGTTGGCCAATAGGTAATGTTGATACTTTTGGAGAGCAAAGACCATACCTAGGGCTTCTCTTTCAGTGGTCGAACAGTTCCTTTCAGCCTTATTTAATTTTCGACTACTGTACACTATAGGGTAATCCATCCAGTCATCCCCTGGTTGAGTCAGGATTGCTCTGATGGCTATGCCTGGGGCATCAATATGCACATGAAATTTGGTCGACCAGTTTGGAAATTTGAGTATGGGGGCTTCGACTAGTTTTCTTTTCAGTTGGTCGAAGGAGATCTGGCATTCTTCTGTCCACTTAAATTCTTGGTCTTCCTTTAGTAATTATTCTAAAGGGTAGGTCATGTCTGAATAGTGTCTTATGAACTTCCTATAATATCCTGTATGTCCAAGTAACACCCGAACTTGTTTAGGATTTATTGGGGGCTTCAGGTCAAGGATGATTTTAATCTTGGCAAAATCGACTTTGATACCATCTTTACAGACAATATGCCCTAAGAGTATTCCTATAGGGGTCATAAAGATACACTTCTTAATGTTCAAGGAGAGTTGAATTTGTCGACATCTCTCCAGCATCAGTCGGAGCCATGTGCAGTGATATTTTAAGGTGGAATATATGGTCCAATTGTCGAAGTATACTGCCATGGTCTTATATATATATATTCTTGGAAGGTCTTGACAACAATTCGGGAAAACACTGCAGGTGCATTCTTTAGCCCAAAAGGCATAACTTTGTAAGAAAAAGAGCCAAATTCACAGACAAATGTTGTCTTTCTCTGGTCTTCCTTTTCTATTGGTACTTTGTTATACCCTGAGAATCCATTTGTGAAGGAATAGAATTCATGTCCTGCCACTTCATTTAAGATTTCATCAGCAAAGGGTGTTGGAAATGGATCTGTCAATGTGACTTTGTTAAGCTCCCTAAAGTCTACACAAATTTTCAACCTTGCTAGGTCATGTTTCTTTGGTTGGACGACCATGGGACTTGCCCATTCGGACTGATCGATGGGGTAAATGATCCCTGCTGCTAACATGTTGTCTATTTCCTTTTTAACTATGTCTTTGTACTTATGAGCGAGTTTATAAGGTCTTTTCTTGACAGGCCGGACGTCAGGTTTAGTATCTATTTTCATTTCTCCCATCTCTTGTACTAAGCCTTTTAAGTCTTTATAGTCCCTTGCAAAGACATCCTGGAACTCTCTAAGTAAGTTCACTATTTCAGTGGTCTGCTATTCATTCCAGTAGTCACCAATATTGTCTATTTTTGGTCGATCGTCATTTGAAATGTCGACCTCCTTAGTTTTCACTTTGGCATCTAGCCACTCTGGTGCTTTAGCTTCATTGATTGGCCAACTTCCTTCTGTGAACTGTGAGAATGTGGCAGGGAAGTCGGCTGCAGTCATTCTGTCAAGATCTGGTTTGTCGGTAGTCTCGACTTTCAAGATTGAGTAGATGGGTTTTGTTGTTTCCATGTGGTCAGTCTTCCATATGAAGCTTTTACCTTCAGTGTGTTCATTTTCTAAGTGTAAACGTGTCAACTGTGATTTTGATTGGTTTTGTATCTTGTTACAGTCCTTGATTTGTCGATGATCTTGGAAGGGTTGTTTTTCGGTCGGTTGGAGAAATTGTTTGATTTGGTGTGCTGTCCCAACCAATTGTTTGTTTTGAGGTATGAAATGGAAGTCTTGGATAAAATTTTGTTTAAGTTCATGCCAAAAGAATTTTTCTCCTCGAGTTTCCTCCATATTATACCATTTATTGGGTAAGTCGGCTAGTGTTGAAAAGAACAAATGTGGCCAGGCTCTCTCATCTTTATATCCAAGTCTTATCCACTCCTTTTCACAAGTCTTAATGTGTTCTTCTGGGTCTTGACCTTAGATAAAGAGAGGTATTTGAGCGTCCTGGGTTAACTTTTTTCCACCAAACTGTTCGACAAAGAAAGTTGAAGCAGTTGTCCAGCTCTGCAATTTTGTCTGATGGGTGTCCCACCACCTAGCCGCTTGACCTATAAATGTTTCCACTAAGCTTTGAAGTCTGCCATGTTCTCCAATATTTTTATATACTTGTTTAATGTGCATGACTGGGGATTCCCTCTCCTTATACCTGGGTAGTTGAGTAGTGTGTAAGTTGGTTGGTTGTAAGGTAGGTCGTTCCCTGACTTTCTTTTCAGAGAGTTTGGGGATAATTGATACAATGAAGGACTATCGGGTGGGTTTTTTCTGTACTTTTTGTATAGTCTAGCACCCGCTTGCTTGTGTTTCATAATTTTCCATTTCCCAGTCATATAATTTAGCATTTGAATTATAACCAATTGAGTCTTGGTTACCTAGGTGAAGTTTCGCATAGATGTTTCGCTGTGTATAGTCAGTAGTGTTATGGATTTGATAAAGCTGTCTAACATCGAATTCCTCGTCAATCGGTTTTGTCCAAGGTTGTCCTTGGGCAGGATTAATGGGTACAATGACTTTGTGACCATTTCCTTTTAACTTAATTTGTTCTTTGTCTAAGGATATGGAGGCTTTCATCTTTCATTTCCAAGGTCGACAAACTAGCGCTGGGAAGGAGCTAGATCCTTCTTTTGGGTCGATGATTTCAAAATCAACCTTAGTCAAAATTCCTTTGATAGTCGTGTCAACATATTTCCAAACCCCAATGGGTTCAATGAGACCTTGGTCGGCGAGTTTTAGGTAAATACCTGATTCGTAGAGTTGAGGTCTTCCCATCTTTTCCCATGTATCCCTGGTCATGATATTTACTTGAGATCTGAAATCAAGAACTACTTGTCGGACGTGATAACCTTCGATTTCCAGGTCGACAAGTGGGTCGACATCGTTTTTGCCTTTTTGGTTTAGGCTGAATATGTTCTTAGTTTGTTTTTCGGGATTAGTACTTTTTATTTCATGTAATAAATCAATGAACTGGGCTACGGATTTGTCATTTTGAATGAGATGGGTTAAGTGTTGTGTCATGCTAAGTCGACTGTTAATAATGTCTTCTTGTTGTGCAATGTCGTGGAATATGTGGGTGGCTTCTTAATATGCTTGTTTTTCTTTCATAGGATCTGGATAACCATTTGTGTTTTTAATTTTACTATTTTGGGGATTATCGGTGCCTATTTTTGTGCCTTGTCAAGTAACAATATGTAGATTCTTAGTAGTTAGCACATCTTGCTTTTGTACACAAGACAAGACATTAACATTTTTCTTATTATTGATTTTCTCTAACATGGTAGGAAAATCCTCTAGAGAGTGATCACCTACTCCACAATGGTTACAGAATTTTAGATCAGTCATGTCCTTGTATGGACAGTCGGCGTATCGGTGCCCTTCTTTATGACATATAAAGCACTGGGTAGATCGACGTGGTCGTATGTCACGATTCCCGATGAATCTACCTCTTCCTCCAAACCCTTGTCGTCGATTGTCGTACCAGCACTCATATTGTCGGCCTTCGTATCTTTGCCCGTTTTGGTCATTGGTACTATTTTGCTCATTGTTTTGCGCTACTGCATTCGTCTAGTAGACCGCCTGATAATTCTATTGGTTTTTTAGGTTTAATTAACAGTCGGCCGTGTTGTGACTTTTTGTCTCATAGATGGCACACCGGGAAGCTTTTGTGTTCTTCATGTTAAACGGACATTCTTTCATAGAATGATCTCCGTGCTCCTGGAAAATGTCGCAAAATGCTTTAGTTTGCAAAAATCGGACATCTTTTTGACTATATTTGTGTCGACAATTATCTTTCGAGTGTCCGGCCATGGAACATTTAGTACACCAGAGTTCTTCATTCTTGAGGGTCGGTTCTTTGAAAGACTTCTGCACATTCTCGAGTTGTTCTTCTATCACGTGGTCCGTCAGATAAGCAGGTATATCTTCGTCCATTTCCACCTGCAGAGCTTTGGTCAGCGCATCTTCATATGTCTTGAATGTTTCTAGACTGATATGCCGGCGTACTTTCTGTGATAATCCTGCAAGGAACCATTGAATTAGTAGTTTTTCATCAATAACATAATCTAGTTGGCTTAATAGGTCCTTCCAATGTTTGTTGTAGTCGCGAACTGTCTCCCCTAGATTTTGCTGTGCTGTCTTGAGATTTTTGGCGGCCAGGTGCTTAGCGTCTGGGGTTTTGAAGAATGATAAGAACTGCACCTTGATCTCAGCTTTCGTCGCTCTGGGTTTCCTTTCCAAAAAGGTCATGTACCAGGTCAAGGCCCTTTTTCGTAAGGCACCCGCGAACTGAGCCATCTGTCAATCTTCATCCATCACCTGGTTTGCTTCCCATATTGACTCACAGATGAACCAATGTCACCTGGGGTCTTCATCCCCTTCATAGAGAGGAATGTGAACTGATCCGTGACCCATGTCTGAATCACTTTCACTGCTCTCAGAAGTCGGCAGGGTCGGAGGTGTGGGTGGTGGTGAAAGTGGTGGGGTTGTTGATGTAGTCGCTTCTGTGAAATTTTGGTCGACAGAACTTGTGCCTCCGATGGTGGTCGATTCTTCTTCTACATACAGTGGTTTGTTGTGGATTTCTACTGTCGATGGTCCACTGAAACTTTGTGTGCATAGGTCTACTTGTTCGATTTCTTTAAAAGCTGTTCTTGGCGGGGGGGGGGTGCTCCTTCATGTGTCGGTAAGAGAAAGTGGATACTTCGGAGGGAGGGTGCCACTTGAATCGTCACCCAGTTCCCTTCGAATGGTCGACATATGACAAGATTTCATCCAGTGTATGTGTCGTCGCCTAGTCGACTCTAGATACTATAGTCACCAGCTCTTAATCGGAGGTCGTCTTCGATAATAGTCTGTATTCTGGTATGGGGATTTAATGGGGAAAGGGTCGTTCCTTCACCAGGAGCTGTTAATTGGAGAGCTTCTGGCTGCTCTATCCATACTTCTTCCTCCGTAGGGGACACCTCTTGTTCGACGCCCTCTTCCTGTTTGTCATGACCCAACTCTGGAGGATTCTCTTCATGGTCGGTCTCCCTAGGGTTTTGTTCTCTGCACAGCCCAATGGCTCTTTTGCGTCTTGATTCCCTTCTCTGCTGTCTTTCATCCCTTTCCTGTTTATGAATGTCCGACATACTTCCATACAATACTATTTCTTTGGGTCCTCTACGGTCGAATTTTCATTACTGGTGACAGCTATCTCTTTTTAGGTCGACTAGGATCCACTATACTCTACCTCCGACACATGACCAGCTACCCACCCATAGCCTACCCGACGCTTTTAGAAATCCCAGATAGTTCGAATCACTTGCTCAGGAATTATTCCCACTCCCTTTTTGCAACAAATTTCTCCCACTTCCTCTGCTTCTCTTCCCAGTTGGTGTTTGGTGGCTGTTCGCACAGTGGTGGTCGAGGTTCGACGATGTGTCCTGCTCCGTTATCTATCAAGAATTTGAACAACAAGGTCACCAAAGAGCACAAGAATTGTTCGGTGAAATCTGTGTAGAATTTCGCTTTGACAGTTTCCACTGATGTTCAATCTTTGACTGCTTGCTCCTCACAGAAGTCGTCGGCGATTTTCTCAAACCACTCCGACAAATTCATTCGTCCCCCTCGAAACAGTTTATCTAGCAACTACTGTTCTTTAGTCGCATCCGGCTTTCTCATCTAGAAGCTGCTTCAACAATTGTGGCACTGATTCGACGAATTTTTCATGTGTCTCTGTGAAAAATCTTGCTTTGGCTTCAACGACTATCAATCTGTTTCTTCTTGCGTAATTTTGCAAGTAGTTCACAACTTTACGGTCCCACCAGTCCTTAATCTCCTGCTCTGGTATCATATGTGAGCATATATTTTAGACATGTACTACAGGCAACGAAACCAATGTTGTAATCTCACAGATCACATAAGGTTACCAATAATACATACTAAAACATAACTATAAATCAGAGACAAGAGACAAGAATAGATAGGATAACATATTATATTAATGCAATGAGTTCATACAAGGCAGAGAACTAAACTGAGTTCTTGTTTGGCTCAACAGCCTAATATATACAATGTACAGACAGTTACAAAATAACTACATGTCAGTTCAGTGAACCGACACGACTTTTAGTTTGCCGACTTAATCTTTCTAGTTAGTCGGCCGACCGACTTGGTCAGCTGATCGACTAAGTCAGCCCATCGAATTAGTCGGCTGATTGACTAAGTCATCCCATTGACTTAGTCGGCTGATCGACTAAGTCAATCTTCATTCAAGTCGACTTCGTCGACTTGCTCCTTCTACAGATGCTTGTTAAACACTAAAGAACAAAGCAACGAGTTTATTGTTGTAAGCCCCATTTCTCATACTCAAATGGATATTTTCGAGTGATCTTGCTTTCTTTCACACTCGTAAAACTCAAGCTATTTATGTTGTTCTGGAAGGAGCGTTGGGTAGGTGGTAATTTAACCTTTTTTAGACCTCCCTAACTAAGTACAAAAAAGGTTCACCTTTTCTTCTATGGAAGTTAAGAAAGTTCTTTTGTGGTGTGTTTTACACTTTTTTGGCCTCATGAGACTAAATTGGACGAAAAAGGACCCCCTTGGAGTCTTCTTTGGATTTTTTAGACTCTCTAAAAGTGAAAACACCAGCTGAGCTTGTACTAGTTCGTGCTCATTAAATCCACGAATCAGTGACACTATCAAGCATTATTTTCTTTTCTCTTCAAGCTTGTTGAAAAATCAAGACAGATCCAAGTTGACTTTCTTGTACTCGTTAAAATTTAACAGGGAAGGTAAGGAAGAAGTTTTCTCTTGTTTTCAGTAACTGGCAGCATGTCATCCTTGAACATAGCACTCTCTATTTTTTTTGATACCGATGTCTCAATGTTCACTTTTAGTTCAGATATTACTTTGAGTTTATTACTCCTCCTCTTGTCCTTTATACCTGGGGAATCTGGTCATGTCTCCTACATGATAGATAAGTCTAGTTGTTCTATCTATAAAGTTAAAAGCTGCCTTGGGTCATCTCTGTGTCGTGCCCGTTGTTCAAGGACTCAACCCAATGTTTGACCTTTATCCTGATCCCATCATTGTTATATCTATTATCTCTTGTGTCTCCCTTCCTTTTCCCAATTCCTAGTCACTCTTGTGATCCGTTAGAGGATCTATTACCTTCCTTATCACAGTATGGTTCTGTTTCAGCACTTCCTGATGACGAAGACCTAGAGTTTTGATGATAGTACCTCATGATTCACTTATATCATTGGTGAATTCCTTTGCTTAAGTTGTCGATTATCACCTATTGATTGAAAAACTGTTGAATCCATTCCATGTTCGACTTCAGACTACATTTATTCACATGGATTGAATTGTACTGGTTCTTTGGGATTGTTTATGAAGACCTTAGTTCCTCACCTATGGACTAAGTTGTGTGAGACTATGTTCCATTTTTGTTCACAACTTCTAGAGCTTTGAAGACTCATCATGATTGTATATTGTGGATTTGATCCACCTTTGTAATATACGTGGTCTTGTACCCGTATCATATGATGTACTCAAATATTATAAAGGAGCTAGTGTTCTGGTATATTGAACATAACATCCTCAAATATGACTTTGTATATGACATTATTATGTATTTGTTTCAGGTACTACCTCTGCTCCACTGGATTTTTGAGTTCTCCAAAGATAATGATTATAATGTATTTCGGCCATTGCTTCCCTCTGACCTCACACATTAGGGGGCATCTGTTATCAACCCAAATGGCACTTCTCCATCCAAGTGCCGGCATTTCCTATGTTTGCACACAAAATGACATTTATGGATTGAAGGTTTCCTAAAACACTATATATGGGCATGTTATGAAATACATTCATTATCCATCCATCTTGCCATTTTTACCTTTTAATATGTCAATTGCTGTACGCGCCTTTGCCTATATGCAACCCATGTACATACGCGACTTTTCCTACAACATGTCGCGTACTATACGTGAGTATTTGTCATTGCAACCCGTGTATAGATCTGTATGCAGTTTTCCCTTAGATAAACTCACATGTCATACGTGGGTTACCAGTATCAATACTCGCATACACTTTCCTTTGACATTAAAAATAATAAATCGTGATTATTTGATATTTGTTAAGCCCTTAAATATAACCATCTTAACTGTCTCAACCTCCTCAAACCTCAAAACTGCCTTATTTCACTAAGTATAAATAAAGGCCTTGGGGAGGGTATTAATCAATCATATTTGGAGAGCAAAGTTATGGTGGTGGTATCTATTCAGAAGTCTCTGGAGTAGTAGAACTCAGAATCCTTTGGTTGGAGAGGAGTCCTTGTTTTAGGCATTGGGTTTTAATCTTAACTCATTCACTATTGTTAATAAAGAGAATCCTTATTCGAAATGTGTTTCGAATGTATTTCATGTATCATGGTTTGATGAATATTTATGATTAAGAATTCTATATGTTGTTTATCTAACCTGTCATATATACATGTATAAGCTGGCATTTGGAGTATTTTCTCTTTACAGGTGAAGGAGAAACATCCCTGAAAGCTTTGGAGGAGAAGCAGAGTAGAAGAAGATAAAGCTTGGATCAATCGTTGTGAATCGGGTGAGTCTATCCTATCTTCTTGTTTCCTTTCTGGACTTTCAAGTTGATTGCCTGGAATATTTAAGAGTATGTTGGTAACCCCAGACCTTTGGTTATAAGGTGTTTATTCCTTTACAACACGCTCCTAATTAGGTCATTTATCATTTGGTATTGGGAATGCATTGACCCAGCTACCGTAGAATTAAAGAAAGTTTTAAATCTTTTTTACTAGTTGCATCCCAGCCCACCATTTATGTATTTTATATTTAAGGATGCTATGCAAGTGGCTAAACTAAATGCAAGTGATAGTGGGTAAGAACCTCACTAACATATGCACATGTATTCCCTCTGTCTTACCGCCCCTACCTGACAATTACTCTATGAAAGAAAAGAACAACTAATATATTCTAAACTAATTCTAATTATCCCCAGGGAGAAAATATTAATATTAATATGAGTAATATGCTATATTTTTTTCATGCTGATTTCTACAGGGAGCAGATAAATTCATCACACATAAACACAATAGAAAAATAACACAAAGATAACTATGTGAAGTACACACATCTATTACTCATTGATTGCACAAGATTCAAATAAAATAATGAAATCATTCATAAACTTGTATAAATAGTTCAACATGTTGGAACGATCTAACAATTATGAAGCAAGCCAAAACATAAGTACTTCACATTTAACAATCCACATAAACATCTTGAATCTCATACAATCCTTCCTCCAATGAAATTCCAGTTCTCTTTATTATAAACAAAAATAGTTATCCTTACAAAGAGTTTTAGCATTGTGTGCCAGAAAAAAGTCCACTATCTCTTCTATCGTACCCCCTACTTATACAAATTACATGTGACCTTTTAATTATACTAGCCTCTTGGACTTCCTGAACTAGTCAATTACAAAACTTTGTTGTCTAGTGTGCTCACTAGGAAAATAGGAATAAATATAAATTATTTCATAAAAAAATATCCACATGAGAATAAAACAGAACGGGCTAGGTGGTCCCAGCCAATATTTCAATGCATTGATTCCATGTAGCAACATCCACAGATATAGTGCTAAAGTCCATGGGTTCTAATATTTTGGTTGTCACTTTGTGTACGTCTAGTTGGGCCTTTATGTCTGTTGTTTTTTGCGGAGTGACTGTGAGTTGATCTTTTAGTAAGCAGTTTCTTACTGCAGCTTGTGCCACTGCACTCTTTACCACTTTTCCATTAAGGACATTAACCTATTACATATTTTTTTCATATTCCTATTGCTGGTCTTGAAGCTAATTTAGGTAATCTTCTATCTTCAGAAACTCTTGAATCCTCTTTTATGCTGAAGTCTGGCATATGCTATGGGTTGTAATCAACCTCTTATAGAAATCCATACACCTATCTATTGTTTTCTGAATTATCCCGGTCAGTATTTGAGCAGCTTTACTACTGAAGTCCATCAGTTTATATTCAACCTTTAGATTCTCTAGAGTCTTCTTATGCACATTCTCTATAAGTTTTGCATTAGTTTCCATCTAGGCCACTTGATTTCGGATGATTCATGTGGTTTCCTAAGGTCTCGATTTGAATTTAGTTGATGTTGCTAAGATGTCTTGTAATTTGACTTCTGCATTTTTAAAGTTGAATACCTCTTCGACTATCTTTGATTGAACTTGATATATCTTTCTTCTAAGAGAAATAGCATGCTCACGGAGAGGGGATATGTCAGTTTTTTGCTCATTTTCCACCTTGAGCTAGACCTCCAAATATCCATTTTGTGCTTCCAATCCTACAACTAGGGCCCTTAAATCCTCTGCCTGGGTATCAGATGTGGATTTTTGTGCTTCCAGCCCTGAAATATTACCCTCTAAATTTATCTTTTCCCCACTAGAAACTATATTTGACAACAACAAGGCATCCCTTTCTGCTTCCAAAATCTTATAGGCCTCCTATAGCCTTTCTAAATTTGAAAGGGTGACATCATACTTCCTTTTTGTCTCTCTTCCTTCCCCTTGTTCTTTCCTCAAGGTCTCTTTCATTTGGGCCACATTTCCTTTGTATTGGTCTACTGCTCCTTTCAGCTTGCTAATATTGTAAGCGTTTGCCTGTGCAGTTGCAACATCGAATGAGGCAATTTTGTCTGGATCATCATCTACATTTTTCATAACATTTTATCCAGTAACTTTGGTTACCTTAGGTTGGCTCCCCACTATCAATGTCTTCTTGGACCTCCAAACTATGTTTTTTTGCTTTGGGTCAAAAAATATTTTATCTAGCTGAGAAATCGCATGCTTCTTAGATGGAGTAAAGGGTACCAAGCCTAAATTAGTAATGGGGAGGTGAACTCCACTTAATATCTCTTCTGAAGTAGAAGGAGTATTTTTGGGATTATCTTGAGAAAAACTTTGTTCCTGAGCTTCCCTGTCTAGATCCTCCTGATCCTTTCATCTGGGCTCTTCTCTTATGTTTTCAGCTTGTTCTTTTGCTTTGTCTGTTGATTCTTTTTTTAGTATTTCTTCTGTTTATGTTTTCTTCTACACTTCTTCTTTATGTCATTTATCTTCCTCTTCCTTTTCTCTTTGAGCTTCTTCAACGAGTAATTTCCTTGCACCTTCTACTAACTTTTGAGTTGCTTCTTCCTTTTCTCTCTAGATGATATCTTCTTCCTGTTTCTTCTGCTCAAAGGTCCTGTTGTTGCTTCCCTTTTCTCCTGAAATTGTAATTTTACTCCCAAAAGGGTTGTTTAGGGAAGTAATATTACAATCGTTTTGATATACCTCTTCATCTTTATCGAAATGATCAGAATATTCGAAGTTCACTTTTACAAGTGCATGGTGTACTTCCAACTTACATTGAAGGCCATTTTTGTGAAAGCTTTTTTTACCAAAATGGAAGATCTCCATATCTTTCACAAAACCCATTGTGCTTTTAACTTTGGAAAACTTATAACTTCCAACATAGAAATGCATAGGTAGGAAAACTTCCTTCTTCATATCAAAAAGGAAACTCCAAAAACCATCCAAAAATAGTTTTCTTACTACCTCTTTATGCACAATAGACTGGCCTCTAAGACTGGAAAGCTATAGGCCGTGGCAATGAATGTGGGGGAAAAAGAAGTGAAACCTTTGTCCTGCACATGATACATGATCATCCCTTTAACACCAGTCTTAGAAAAAAACCATCCCACCACCTTGAAGCAAGGAAACAACTCTGGTCAAGTGGATACTTTTGTAATTTATGATCTCAAAATATTCTTAAACAAGGGTATGTCCTCCAAACCCACATCGAGAACCTTTTGATCTTGGATCATATGATATGTAACATCCTTGACCCTCTGACCAGTGAAGAGGATGCTACTAACACCAAACATATGGGAAAACAACACCATGAACATGAACATGAACATGCATATAATGTTGAGATGAAAAGATTAAACATAATACATACTAAGATGCATAATCCTTCATATACATGGTGAAAGTAAACATACATTCATTCAAGCATGCCACATGTTCATCATATTCATCAATCAGTAAATATAAATGTAGATACAAAATAGTCAAGAATACTCATCTGATAAGAACTCGTCTCGCAACCAGCTACGTCGTTGCAATTTTCCACCCAATTATAGGCCAGCCTGCTCATCAATCTCTTAGCAATGCTGCCACCCCCGAGCTGGGCATGATTCCTCAAGGAATAAGGTTCAAAGTAGTCTTGCACATAGCCAAGGTACACAAATCAGCCAAGCCAACACAGTAGGGTATATCAGGCCGTTAAGGATCTAGGAAAGGATAAATGCCAAGATGGTGACCTCAAACACTAGTTTGTCAAGCATACCCAACATCTAATCCTATTCTCAATAGTCCAAATACCAACCACTACATACTGCAGCAAAACAAACATTTCACAACTCTGTGAAGAAGATGAGGACCACAGGGTGACAACCCAAAACAAAAGGGTGAAAACGGATCAAGTCAAAAAGACAACTCAGAGTTGTTCTTGGCCCTAGCATGGCCAAAACAACTTAGCAACAACCTAGAAAGTACTTGGATACACAACATCCTGAAACCTGGGTAAATCAATAGCGGCCCCAATCTTATAAGGAAACGACTATAGCATTACATAGTCTACATATGGGGAAGGGAGCACAAGCAACAATAGTGGGACAAGGATCCTCCCTTAATAATGAAGCCACGACATGCTTTCACAACCGACAATGGTGAGGTGAAGAACTGACTTTCAATCCTGGACAGGAGAAGAACCTAAACACAGACCACAAGAAATAAAGTAAAAACCATAGTCCACAGGAAACCCTAAGCCCACATTAGATGATCCTCCATGCAATAGCTAGAGAAAGTTACACAGACCAGAAAAATGGAAAAAAGGGGGCAAACTCATGAACTATGCGGTGTGGGAAAAGCCACAGCCCCCAAAGAAAAATGTGGGAAAACAAACAAAAGAGACCCATAGTTTGGATCATGATGAAACACAGATCATTCCATAGTATGAACACACCAGCAACGTGGGACAACAAGGGCCCTTCTCCGTGATCAAGCCAACGCACCCTTCACACCTGGAAATGGTGGAATAAACGCAGGTTCTATTCATGATCAGGAGGAGGAATGTCTCTCCAATTAGGAAGGTGGTGCCAAAGGAAAGGAGAACCCCCAAACAAAGGAATGTGGAACCTTTTATCTCAGCCCCATGAGAAGAGGTGAATAGACTCGCGATCCACATAATGGGTAGACCATCCACTACCCAGAAGGTACGTCATTGAGAGTGGGTGCAGGCGTGAGTGTGGTGGTGGTTTTCCCTACCAGAAATTAGATTCCCCCAACTAACAATAGAACAATAGGGTGGTGACACGTGGATAACTCCCAATGAACCCCACAGGTTAGACAGACCCCCCTTAAACTTTGGAATCATGCCCTTTTCATTTAATGTTGCACCATCGTAGCTGGCTGTACGTTTAATTAAATTGATGTGCGTATTTACATAATGCCAAAGCTATAATGTGTCGGATAGCATGATATACCATCGGCAACGATCTCTCTTGCCGAAAACATAACACAGTCGAATCGATGGTGGGGCTTTTGCCTTTAGCTCCTCAACATGATTAATTACAAAATATACATCATGTACCCTTTAATGCAAACGGGGTCAAAATGAAGGTATTATAATCCCCTCCCCTTTGGAATAACACCATCCTTAGTGTTCCAATACATATACAATTTGCACATCAAAATTTGAAAATTTTTGCAGACCTGTCCCATGTTCAATTATCTACTTTGAATGTTCAGGACCAAGCCCCTCGGCTTCCCAAAACTTCTTTTGCTGGTTCTCAAATATTGGCTTATCTATAAACCTAGGAACTTTGTGGCTTCTACCCTCTTCATGTTCCCTCATGGGACAATATTGACGTAAAAGATGTCCTCCACATTCCGAGCATTTCACTAGCTGCTTCATCTTTATTTGCTCAATTTCCTTTGAGTCTTCATGCCTGGACCGTTTCCCAATGGATCACTTGGATGAATGTCCCATCATTGATCCACCTTCCGTTTCGGTGCTGATTTCTCCCAGAAGGATTTTCACCTCCCTTTGCAAACCAATGGAGTCTTGTAAAATCTGGTGGTTCATTTCATTCTGCCTTTTCTGTATCTTGAGCATCTCTCCAAGATTCTCTTGGGTCTTGGCAATCATTTGAAGGAGACTTCTAGCAAAGTCTAGCAACTTTTGGTCTGCCTCCATGGTCAATGTGCATCACTGGATTTCACCTTTCTCACCAATGAAATACATCATTGAAATTATGTTAGACCAAGCATAATATAGGAATTAACACCAATCATTTAATTGCCCAATTGGCATGACAGTCCAAGCCTCATCAAGGAGACTTTCATATTTTTCATGCCTTCCCAACAAGCACATGAGCTCATTCATGTCCATTCTTGGGAAGGGAATTAACCATTCCAACATTCATAATTTACTTTAAGCAATTACATGCATTCTATTTCCAGTCATACATGCATTCAACAATCTTTTGTTTTCACAATGCATAAACATATATATATATATATAATCAGAAGGAAAGAGAGAGCAACAAAAGTTTTTTTCACTCTTTGTTTTGTTCCATCCTAGAACCCACACCACTGCTGTGGCTTTTCATGCTCTCAACCTCTTTCACTTCATCGTAAATGCTAGACCAATCCCTCTGGTCATGACACTTAGTGTCTCCAGTCTATTTTAGACCTCTCAACCATGGAGCCTCCCCACATGGTTTGTCTCGGTTGCTAGGACCTTTATAGTCTTACTAGCACCTTTTTCATTACCACTCATTTTGAGCTCTTCAGGACAGTCACATGTCCACATCCACCCCTAGGATGCTCTCATAGTCCTCACTCCCAACGATACCTATTTTCAAACATTGAATTGATTCACATGTTTAGTTTATTCTGATCGATTTTATCTCTAGAACAAGAGCTTAAAACATCATAACCAAATCATATACACATGTATATTCATAAGCAAGATATTGCAAAATAATCCAATACTTATGTGTATTGTGCGTTTCCTCATTGGTCCACAGGATCCTGCTTTGCTTTGGAATTTTTGGGATCTCCTATGGACTTGGATGTTAGGTCAACATGTAGGCT